>OX421898.1:5951732-6458732 GCA_949128065.1 Beris chalybata
TAATCACGTGTCCATCCTAGCGATAGACTTCGAAAAAGCGTTCGACCGTATTGGCGCCCACGTAATTCTAACAGAACTAAAAGAACTAAGAGTTGGACCAAAAATCTTCAGCTGGGTGCAAAACTTTCTTACCAACAGAAAATTTAGAGTCAGAGTTAATAACACATACTCGAAAACATGGCCACTCTATAATGGTATCCCACAAGGGTCACCGATCTCAGTCACCCTTTTCCTTGTTGGTTTTAATGCCCTTTCCAAGGCCATCAACAATTCAAGAATCTGTAGACATGTCTGTTACGCTGATGACCTCTTCATTCTAATAAAAATCTCTGCGCCAACAGAAGCCATTTCTAAAATTAATTCACTATTTACTATTATATCAACTTGGGCAAATAAATCTGGAGCTATAATTTCTTTAAGTAAATGTAAGCACTTGCATGTGTGCCGTAAAAATAGCTGCAATTCATTTACGATCGCATTGGGACAAGACACGATAGAAGACGTCAGATGCTTAAATATTTTGGGCATTCTATTCAATAATAGGTTCAACTGGAACGATCACATAGCAGCTACTCGGACTGACCTCTTTAGGCGACTTAACATCATAAAATACATCAGCAACAAAAACTCCGCAGCACACCCTAGCACTCTAGTTAACATCACAAAAGCATTAGTTCTCGCGAAAATTGATTTTGGTTTTGCTATCTATGGTAAAGCTTCACCAAGCGCCCTCAAACAGCTAAAAGCACCATATCACGCAGCAATAAGAGCAGCATTAGGAGCCCTTCGAACGACACCAATTTGTAGCCTACTAGCTGAAGCCAACCTACCAACAATAGAGGCAAGAAGAGACATGCTAACAGCCCTTATTCTTCCAAAAAGCACATTAAAAGGCAACCGACTGCTGCTACCTGACCTTACACGCCTAATTAAACGGAAAAGAGCGCTTAGAATACCTTCGTCAATTCAAACTGCTTTATATGCGACTAAACAACTAGACATTCCACAAAAAGCGAGACCTGGCAAATTACAATTACAGCCCCCATGGTCGTTGTTGTTGTTGTTGTTGTTTGGGGTGGGGAAGACACACTGAAAGGCGAGTCTTGAGCATTCAGGCCACAATGGCACATTATACTCGAATCCCCAACCTCTACCCGAACTTTTTCGTCCTCCTCACGAATTTCAAAAGCTCAGGTAGGGTGCGAGAACGGAGTTCCTCCATCCTCATAACATCGACGCCGTATACATGCATTCTTGCGAAAGAGTAAGCTGGACACTCGAGAAGAAAATGTTCCGTCGTGTCGTCGCTCTCGTCGCAAGCAGTGCACATGGGGTCGTCAATGATTCTCAGTCTGACCATGTGTAGGCCACACGAGTTATGCCCTGTGAGGACACCAACCATACTACTACATTCCTTTCTGCTCAGTTTGAGAAGAAAAGCAGCGGTTCGTCCACTTGGTCCCTCAACAAGGTTTCTGGTCTGCCGCATTCCCGGAAAAAGCCGCCATCTCTCAATGTGTGATTTACTCACCCACTCAGCAATGGCAGACCTAACAGAGGCAACTGGCACACCGAAAGCTGGCTCTGGTCCAACCATGGCTGACTCCGATCCAGTTTTTGCCAAAGCATCCGCTATTTCATTGCCATTTATCCCTTGGTGACCCGGAACCCATATGAGCATTAAGTCATTGAATCTTCCAACAGAGTTCAACCGTTCTTTACACTCACGTACCATCTTCGAATAGACGATTGGGTTATCTAAAGATTGTAGAGCGGCCTGACTGTCGCTGCAAATGCAGATCATCCTGCCCCTCAATTTTCTTTCTATAATCCATTCAACCGCCTTAAGGATCGCATATACCTCAGCCTGAAATACTGAGGAATGTTTTCCTAAGGCGAAAGAGTACCTGAGATCCTCGGTCTGCAGGTACATTCCAGCTCCAGACCCTTCTTCAGTCATTGAGCCGTCCGTATAGAATATATCAGTGAATCCGCTAGGCAGAGCGGACTGGTTTACCCACTCCTCCCTGCTCGGAATCTCAACCTGATATCTCCTTTTGAGCATATACATCGATGTCATAGCATCCGAAGGCATATCGAAGATAGAGTTCTCAGACAACCTTCGGGCCATTTCTCCATGACCATTGCAATGCCCTTTTCTCCACAGGCCCAGTCTAATTAGTCTGTGGGTAGCTCTCATTGCTTCTGCCTGAACAACAATATCAAGCGGTGGCAGATTGAGCAGCGCATCGAGTGCCACTCCCGGTGTGGTACGAAGAGCACCTGTTACACCGATGCAGACGGTCCTCTGTAGTTTAGCGAGACTAGCTCGGATGTATGCACATTCGGACTTGGTCCACCAAACCACTGATGCATAGATTAGGATGGGTCTTATAACAGCTGTATATAGCCAATATACCATTGAAGGCCTAAGACCCCATGTTCGTCCAAAAGCTCTCCTGCACTGCCAGAAAGTTACTAGCGCACGGTTCACTTTTGTATCTACATGTTCCCTCCAGAGAAGCTTGCTATCCAAGATTACTCCCAGATATTTCACTTTCTCCGAAAGCTGAATGGTTTCACCCTTCAGCATTGGTAACACTAAACCTTCAGTTTTTCTTTTCCTAGTAAACAAAACTAGAGCTGTTTTGCTAGGACTAACAGAAAGCCCATGTCGACATTACCACTGACCGCTACGACACCTGTCGCAACAGCCCCAGCTCTTGCCTTGGCTTTTGCCCACCTTCTTCTTTTCTTCTGGCCTTTGCTCAACTTATCCTCAAGAGGATATGAGCTTGCCGGTTTCGGATAAACCTCACTCGAAGCACCGGTGATTTCCGTAGTCGACGATGTCGGATTAACAGTGCCAAAAGCACTTGTACTGTCCTCAACCATCGATGTCGGATCTCCCACGCCACGAGCACAGGTACTCTCCGCAACCATCGATTTCGGATTAACCACGCCAGAGGCACTGGTACTTTCCTCGATCATGGGCCGATTCAGATTGACCGAAGACACAATCCCGGTACTTTCCTCCTCAGACTTTGGAGTCAAAATGACCGCCTCCGAAATGGTCGCAGCACATTTATTCTCCATGAGCTGTAGTGGATTAACAGTTTTTGTGTTGTCAGTACTATCCTCATCGGCAAGCAGTAAGTCCTCCATGGAGTTACTGAGATCCAGTAGTGTGCTCCCACTACAACCTGGATCACCCATTGCAGTCATACATGATGGTGGGACCTCCAAATTCCGAGCCCCGGCCGCCGTAGCGGGTGGATTCCCAGACATGGTCTGGTTACCACTTGGAGAGTCTATTTCCATAGGCTTACTCATCATGTTTTTGTCTTTTCTTTAGTCGACACAAGTGTCTGAAGCCCCCTTACCACGACAAGGTAGAAAACGGAAGGGGGACTCCCAGACTACACCATCAACAAATCCCTAGCTGATTATACAAAATCTACCACCCCAGCACCAGTATACAGATCTATGTTCTATGAACTGCAAACCACACTCCGGAAGGAGGGATGGCAATTCATATTCACAGACGGTTCAAAAACAGGCGATGGAGTTGGATCAGCAGCCGTTAAACAAAATGGAGATATCATCAAAATAAGCAGGCTTTACCACTTCTCGACAATCTTCACCGCCGAAGCTAATGCAATTTTAGACGCAATAGACTTTTCCATCAAAGCCAAAGGAAAATTTTGTATCTGCACTGACAGTTTGTCAGTCGTTAATGCAGTCACAAATATAAACAGCAAAAACCAACAAGCTACCGAAATAAGGCATAAACTTACTATCCACAAAAATAAATTAAAAATACTCTGGATACCCGGACACGTAGGAATAGTCGGTAACGAGCAAGCAGACGAAATGGCAACACACGCAACCGAAGCTCCTCTTCATACTTCCTCCGCATTGTCACTCGTGGACCTACAAAAATATATCAGAACGCTTGTCTTAAACAAGAGCTTGGAGTTGTGGCCAGAAAGAACCAACTCCTACTCCACGATCATAAACCCGACTAAGGAACCATTCATTCTGCCGAAATCTCTAACACGTAGAGAAGCTATTGCCATCACTCGTCTAAGGTTGGGACACACGAACCTTACACATAAGCATCTACTCGCCAAAACAACACCGCCCATATGCGATCAATGTAAATGTAACTTAGACTTTAACCATGTAACGATTTGGTCCACAGAACGTTCAGTTGGCAATCGTCATTGCCGAAATTTTGAACGTAAGCCGTGCGGACAGAAAGTCATCCTCCATCTATCGGAAGAAATCGTCATTTCTTCAACCAAGACGAAGGATAACTTTCTATATGTTTTTATCGTTGACTATGCGTCATTAGACACATTAGTCCCACGGATGGCCAATGAAACGACGGAGCATCTAGCATAAGAGCACGTACTAGCTCGTCGGACGGGGTGGGTATGTCGCTTCTATCCGTGGACCGATTAATTATGCTCGGTTGGGCCGACGAATGGGTTTGAGAACTCCCATTCTATCTGTCGGCGGGCTTGAAAGGATTGTAGGTTGAGGGGGCCAGATGCACGAAAAGGTGTGGAAAAGAGGGTGCAAGGAGGTAGGTATTTGGGGAGGAACATCAGGGGGTGATCACCCGACAGGCGATCAAACAGGATTTAGTCCAATACTAAAATTAAGCAAAAGGAATAATCCGTCTAGGAACGGAAACCTTGAGGCCCAGTGAAGCCTGTAAGCAGTTGGAAGCATGACCGTTGCGGCCGGACCACGGCCATGTCACTAATATCGGAACGATCCTAACCTTTCACGAACACCAACACCCTGATCAGAAGTAAAGAAGAACGAGTTAATTTCACCGCCATTATTCACATAGAACGTCGGACCAAAAGGTCGGGACCCGAGGAAAAAAGAGAAACAACAGTAGACAGAAAACCTCATATTCGTCGACATTGTGATGTAGTGACTTCTCCTTTGAATGTGTACAGCCATCACAACCAAATAGGTAGGTTGTTGTTGTTGATATATTTCCATGGATACCATTGTTTAATTGTTTTATTTTATTTTTTTTTTTTTTTTTTTTTGCTTCTTTACCATGTTTTATTAATTCGATACGGACATTTTAAATATTCCCTCGTCATACAGCGTGAATTTTTCTTTTTACAAAAAAACTACATGTGTTTAGTTGCGATCCATTGTGTTGTTAATTAAATTCATGATCTTCAAGTATATATGTACATAGCCATGTATTCAAATATTATATTTTCTAGTAAGCAAATATTATAGTTCTTTTGTTTTCTTCTTTTAAATTTTTATATAATGATTAAAATAAAAAAATATGACAAAACTGTAAACTTTACTTTGTGTTCTTATTTCCATTCTTAATTAGATGCAGGTTTAGTCAATAACTATATCCTCAGGTATCCCCGTACATAGCATGAAGTTATTATAAAAATTTTAGGAGCTTCTGATGACTGGGGTAACTTCCCGATATGACGACGACTCGTAGGTGTTGAAAAAAATCCCAGCTCTAAATTAACTATGAGTAAGTGTAACCAATGGTTCGTGGATCTTATCTTCTTGCAAGTAACCTACGAAAGATGTATCCCGGGGTTGTTGAGGTGCTACCGTTGAATCTGTGAATGTCCACGACGTGTACATGACGTCTCCTTAGGTTGCGCGCAACTGACGCCCGAGTGCTTCATATACGTTTCAGTTTATCACCTCACTACAAGATAAGTATTAGCAATAGTACAGGTGGCTGTTAAAAATGAACTAACCTGGAAAATTTGAAAAACAACCCTTGGATGCAGGCGGGAACCTAGTTGCTGCTATTGACCTCCGGCCAATGACGACGTTCAACGCTATGCAACATCCCACCATTGTGTCATCCCATTGACAGTCGGCGTCTCGACGGCGGCAATTGTGATTCCGTTGTGTTTTGGTGAAACGACGGTTATTATTGCGCGATAATAGTTCACCCCCCCCCCCCCCCCCCCTTGAAATGATCTATGTCTTCGCGCGTTTCTTATGGTCCGCGTTCCTAGATGCTTGATTTGATGTTACGCGATTTCCGAGCCAGTTGTTTGGGCTCGTCTTTAGTTAGTTTGGCGCTTTGTATATCGGAAACTACGTCCTGCGATTCAACAGTAGGAGTAAATTTCACAATAGCTGAAAACTTCATCGTTGGTCGATAGATGCGAATGGTTTAGCTGATTATCAGGTTTTGGTCGTGTGTAGTTCAGGATAAATGCATTGAGAGGCTCTTCGTCTATTCTACATTTCACTCGAATTACGGCCGACTTTTCGGCAACTTGTGTGACCGAAGAACTTCTTCCTCCGCAGCACTGGAAGCATGTTTATGATTCGAACTTGTTGCAGGGATTTAGCGGCGTCTCTTTTTAATCGATTCACTGAATTTCTCAAAGAGAAAATTAACCACACAACTTTCTGTCGTTACACCTTACAAAGAAATCTATACGCAAGAGCGGAGCGACGACGGTAGGGACTAGGGAGGGGGGGGGGGCTACAGTCCACTGACAGATAGGTTTTTAAAATTTTGACTCCTGGATGGCGAAACGTACGAAGAGGATGTGTAACAAATCTATACACAATACCAGTATTAGTCTCTCAGTTTAGGTAGATTGGCCAAGAGTTCTTCCTACGAACTACTACGCATCGACTACGCACCATTTAATTTTTTGAGAACAGGTCGTAAACGAGTTACAACTTCGAAATTATTTTCCGACCAATTTTCACTAATTAACTGTAACGTTTCACTCGTCCGATTTTCTAGTAGCAATTGCAAAACGCATGACATAATGTCACACGACCTACGAGGATGCACGATGGGTTTGAATTAGAGCTAATTGCTACAGATGCAAACGTTACTTCGTTGCTGCATCGCAAAAAAAAATTTCGAAAGTCACAGTCTTGAATTCTAAACATGACCGACAAATTTAACTCACAAGCTTTGCATTTTTAACGTAACACTTAGTGTTTTGCAGAACTTAACTGTGGGTGCAAGACTACATAATCCGCATGGCGGGTTAAGCCCCGGGTTCTTTCCACAAGGGAGCGGTCCTATGGGTCCGTTATCCCGCGTGGTGGCATGCCTATTCACAGCAAGAAAAAATTATACCGTTTCATTTACTACCTTGCTGCTTAAAAATTTTCCTTTTCTCCAATTTCCTTCTTTTAATCCTGTCTTCTGTTAGAAATCCTCAGCGTTGCGTCTTTTCCTTTCCGTCGTAAGGGTAATTCGTTAAAAAAACACAGCACTAGTGATTACGCGCACTTAAAAAGAGACTCGTCGGCACCGGTTGGTTGTGTACTCACAATTCTCTAGCCTGATATCCCGGAACGTCTGATCAGTTGGGTTGCTGTCGGTTGACTGGGCGAGCGTCATCTGTCTCGCTCGCAAGTGCGCGGTAGTTCTCTCCTACGCCACCGTGGGTCCGGGCGCTGCGCGCGTTGCGGTGATGTCCGTTGGGTTTTGAATTTAAAAACCGCGGGCGGCTCATTACAACCATCTCCTAATTTGCCCAACCTACTCTTTAAATCAGTTCCTATATAACTGGCAAAATAAAAATATCGACGAAAACTGTAAAAAATTACTAAGCTATATTAAAAACATCAACTTAATTAATCTAATTTAAATTTATATTTAAGTACAACATGTTTCACTATGTATCATACAGCTGATGGTCTTAGCTACTAATGCTTTATAATAATCATGTATATTTATATACTTCTTATTAATAAATAATAATAATAATAATATATTGGTGAAATCGCCGTCATCATCTGAATCCAAAAGTCGTCTTTTGCTGATATTCATGGGTCTCATTTCTATAATAAAAAAAATTCCAATATTCCCGCAACAAAATTTATTACTCTTACTTACCAACATCACTATCAGAACAGCTTGAGATATTGTATTTTTTTTATAGTATTGTAATCACTGTATAAAATATTATCTATCTAAAACTTTGACTCTATGTCTTAATAACAATAATTATTGAAAATACAAGGTTTTCCGGTAAATACTGTTAAATTTATTTTGTGTGACGTTTCGGACTCGACTGAGTCCTTTATCAAACTGATCGACAATATCTCTACAACTGTTATATATACAAATGAAAGTAAGTAAAAAAGGGTTACTAAATTAACTAACAGAAGGGTCAATTAGAAAAACAGGTAAAAAAGGGGGTTACAAAATTAACTAATAGAAGGGTCAATTAGAAGACAAAAGGGGAAATTTGATAAGGGAGGTCATAAAAACATTAAACAGAGGCGGGGGTTTATAAGAAGGGAAATAGTTATGAAAGTTGAAATTAATTAATTAGTTTTTGGGATCGAAGATTTTTGGTAAACGTTGTTTTTTCCAAAACGTAGACAAGGTAGCCAAAGTGAAGAGAGGTTGTATCCAGCGTCTCGGTTAAAATTTTGTGGATGTTTGGTTATCTCAATTGCTTCTCTTACAATTCTTTGAAAATAGTGTTTCGTCCTGGCCAATATTTTGACGTTGTTGAAATCGATTGAATGGTTTTCTACCGCTGCATGTTCCGCAATTGCTGATGAGTGGACCTGGTTTTTTTGTGTGCAGCGTTGATGTTCACGAATCCTTGTTCTGATGGTCCGTCCTGTTTCTCCGATGTAGACTTTGTTGCAAGACCCGCAGGGAACTTTGTAAATGCCCTCCATTTCCAGTGGGATTTTGTCCTTTTGGTTTCCTAAGAAACCTCGAAGCGTGGTTGCCGTAGAGTAGGTCGTACGTATGTCGGCTTTCCTGAGTACCCTGCCGATTCGATCTGTTGTACCCTCTATGTAAGGTAATGTCACCCATCTTTTTATAGTATGCTCGTTCGTATCTTTTACTTCCTGGTTCTTCATGGCTTTGGGTTTCTGTTTGCATACTTTGTTGATAGTGCTCCTAGTGTATCCGTTGGCTGCAAAGGTTTTCTGTAGGTGTTCCATTTCGTTGCGAAGTGCGTGTGGGTTATCGTTGGTGATACATTGTGCTCTGTGGATAAGTGTTCTAAGTACTCCTTCCTTCTGCTTGGGATGATGGTGGGAAGACGCATTTAGATATCTGTTAGTGTGAGTAGGTTTTCTGTATACGGCGAAATGTAAAGATGGTACAGCTTTTTCGACTAGTACATCCAAAAAGGGTAGTTTGCCGTCTTTTTCCATCTCCATTGTGAATTTGATGTTGCTGTGTTGTGAGTTGAGGTGGTCTAGGAACTTATCTAATTCCTCTTTTCCATGCTGCCAGATAATGAAGGTGTCGTCAACATATCGAAGGTATAGTTTCGGTTTTAGTGATGCTGAGTTGAGAGCGTTCTTTTCGAATTCTTCCATGAAAATTTCCGCAACTACTGGGGATAATGGAGAACCCATGGCGGCGCCTTCCGTCTGTTTGTAGAGTTTGCCTAATGCTGAGAAATAAGTGTTGGTTAAGCAAAATTCGATTAAATCCACTCTGTTATCCGGTATGAGTTTTTTGATGAGATTCATAGTGTCCTTGATCGGAATATTGGTGAACAAGGATTCGACGTCTAAACTTACTAGTATGTCCTCCGGATTTATTTCGACGTTTCTTAATGTTTCAACTAGATGTGTAGAATTTTTCACGGTCCTGGGTGTGTTTCCGACGAAAGGGCGTACCTCAGCTGAGAGAGCTTTGGCCAAACCTTTTGTAAGCGCTCCGATGGAACTAACAATGGGCGAAAAGGAGCATCCGGCTTATGGATCTTTGGTAAACCGTACATTTTCGGAGTATGTGGATCAGAAGGGATCAATTTTGAATACGTTGACGTTAAGTTAGGATCCTTTTTAATCAATAGTGATAGTTTTCGATGGAGCGAAGTAGTCGGGTCTCTTTTTATTTCCGTGTATGGTCCTGTTTGTAGAATGTTCTGGAGTTTAGCTTCATATTGCGTCGTGTCCATGATTACTGTGGCGTTTCCTTTGTCAGCCCGCATAATAGAGATGTCTTTCAATTCCTTTAGCTCTCTAAGAGCTTTTCGTTCATTGTGTGATATGTTCGTTGCAGGGGGGATTGCACGGCTTACAATGTGGGAGACTTCGTGCCGGATTTGCATTGCCTGAGGGAGACCTCTGATTGCAGGTTCAATTTGTTGGATGATCTCTTCAGTTGGGATTTTGTTGGGTGTAATGGCGAAGTTGAAACCTTTGCTTAATATGTTCTCCTGTTCTTCCGATAATGTCACAGTGGAAAGGTTTACCACCACTTTGGTCTTGTTGAGTTGTGGCAATGGTATGATGGTTGGGGGGGTCCATAGGTTGTCGAATTTCTTCTTATGTATTGTTTTAATCCTGTCGGAATTGATGTCTCGTCGCTCTGATATCATCCTGTCAAGCTGTTCGAAGATGTCCCTGGACAGATGATTGCTTAGTTGTAGCTGAAGATCTAGGGCTTCCTTGTTGAGATGCGTTAGTTTGGTCCTCTTGTACTTGATGTCGTTCCTTAATAGTTGCATACTCGCTTTCCGGAGTATGTTTAGACTTTTTTTAATACTCACGGTTCAATCGATTAGAACAAGAAATACCAAATAGTCGAACTTGCGAAATGACACTAAACAAAATCATTGAAATTACTTCTCTCTACACTATAATACCGTAATCTTGTCTACGGTGCCGTTTGTGAGGCATTAGGTAACATCTGCTAAAGAGCAATGAACTCTGAAGTCAATCAACATCAATAATAATTACAATTTGAAAATTTAAAACTACTATCAATATTAAAATGGACTTTATAGCTAAAATTAATTTGATTTCTTTATTAGAAAACCGTGCTCCATTGAATGTTTGATTACAAATATATAAAGAGGATATCTATATCTTACTAAAATTACCATTAACTCATTTTTTTCCAAAAGTGGACTTATTCCACTTTCAAATAGGTATAACGGCTCATATCACGTTTTTATAACAATGACCTCGTTCAGCCAATATAGAAGGAATACCCCCAGATAGCGAAGCGCCGATTTCAATGCAGTTATTTTGAACAATTTACATGGATTGAATACTCCATTAATCAGAATGCTGTGTTTTGTTTTAGCTGTCGTCATTTTTGTTCCAAGATAGTTCATAGTGGTGAAGCACAAGGAAGCATTACGACAAGCAAGGACGTCATTTATGGGGAGGGGGCAAGGCGGGCATTTGCCCTCCTCCCCCCCTTGAATTTTGTATTTTCACATATTATATATAACATATGTATATTTACATATAAAAATATATACTTTCATAACATCTTGACCCTCCCTGGAAAAAACTGAAATGACGTCCCTGATTTTTAGATTCAATTATTTATTACTTTTGTTATACATACATATTAATATTGTTGAGATTTCATTTCATAATTGACGGAAATACTATTAATTCTTTTTAGAATGAATTGGCATGATATTATTATATTTAAATTCAATAAATATTTTACATTGATTGTCATTTCAGTAATTGTGAAGTATTACATTTCAATACATTTCTGGTGTGGACCTATATACAATCCAAAAAAAAATTAAATTCATTCCAAAATTTTCAACAGTGTGTTTAGAAAATTCGTCATCGCTCTTGAGGGGGGGGGGCGGTCGCCCCCTCCGCCTCCCTCTGTATCCGCCACTGTCTAAAAGACCCCAAGGCTTTTTCTTTTATTCAAGAATTTTCAATTTCCACCTGTTGCCTTTAAAAAACATTCCTCAGTAAGAAATTCGGCAACACCGTATCCGCCCGTTTTCGTGACAAAAAAAAAGCTTTCGTCTGTTCGGATTAGTTGCGCTCCGATCGGGCTGTCTCGTTTTTGCGTCGCTCGTGTTCGATTTGTTCCTTGCCGGCTAGCTTTTTAGTGTGAAGTCGATCGAGTCGTCGCGTTATGGTTTTTTCGGTTTCGTCTGTGGGTTTTGTGATTTGCGATTTTCACGGTGGAAAATTGCCGGATTTTCCCCGGGAAAAGTTTGTGGCGGTGCGCGAAGTTGTGGCCGGTTCGATGGTGGAAATTACGTGTGAAAAACGGACGGGGAAAATTAAGTTTTTTCCTTCGGTATATGAAGTCGGGCGTGTCGCGTTTGAGTTTAAACAAAGTGTTCAGTTCACCCCCCCCCCCCCTATATGCGATTCAAAATGAAAGTGTTAAAAAAAAGTGGATACGTGGATACGTTTTTTGTTTTGCGACCCCCAAAATTTACCCCCTCGAGTGTTTTCTGAACCACGAAAAGTGTTCAGTTTCTTCCCTGAAGTGTGTCGGATAAGTCCCAAGTACAGTGGACAGTGTAAAAAATACGGTTTTATTAAAAAGTGCGTGCAATTACCACGATACGCAAAAAAACTGTTCAGTCAAATAGGATACGCACGTTGTTTCGGTTCGCGGGCAATTTTGGATACGCAACGTTTCGGTAGCCCGGTCAAAAGGATTCGTACGGTTCGAGATGAAAAATGGTGAGTCGTTTTTCCTTATTTTTCCTTTTACTGTATTATTTATAATACAGTATTGTTATCGATTTTTAAAAAAAAAAAATTTGCTGCCCTCAAAATTTTTTTTCTCCACGTTTCATGACTAGTAGACGCGAAAAAAGCAATAAAAATTTTCACTCCGTCTGTACGCCGTACCCCGTACGCCGTACCCCGTACGCCGTACCCCGTACGCCGTACCCCGTACGCCGTACGCCGTACGTCGACCGCCCCAAAATCTTTGAAGGCTCGTAGCTCTCAAACCAGTGGAGCTATTAAATTCAAATTTTTTCTAAGAATAGACTTGGTGGACCCCTTGAATTGACATTATTTTCAGGGGAGGAGGTGTAAGGGGGAAGGCGGGGTAAGCGTTTTAGACGAAAAATTTAGGTTTCTAGATCTCAGGAACCGCTTGTGTTAGGAAGCTGAAACTAGGAATTTCTATAGAGCTTTGATAATGGACCCATTTGAAAAAAAAACAGATATGGGTGAAGGGGTATGGGAGTGGAGGGGGAAATAATGCGTCCGAAACGCAAAAATGCCGAGATTAACAAATTCTAAAATCCATATCTCCTAAACCATTAATAGCAAGCAATTAAAACTTAACAAATATCTGTAGTTATACTAGGAGAGTAGATTGAAAGAAAAAACTTTTGGGTGGGGGTAGTGGCGTACGGGGGTGGGGGGTGAAATACTTTAGATTACGATATCTCACAAACTAATTGGACCAGAAAAACAAAATTCGGTTTTATTATAAAGATTAATAAATAAAGATTGCTCAAAGTAAAATATTTGAAGGAGGTGGAGGATCACGGAAGTGGGAGGGATTAGAATTTTTCAAAAATAACACAATTCATATCTCAATAACAGTGTAAGATGGATGTTTCAAATTTTTACCAGAAGTAGGCCTAATAGAACCCTAGTAGGGAAAAAAAGTTTGGGGGTGTGGGTGTCGAGGGTGAGGGTGGGGAAGGGTGAGAAAGAAAAAGTTCCGATGCTTATATCTTAAGAATCTATAATGATAGGAAGCTGAAACTTGGTATTTAGATAAAGCTATAGTAGTGGCATGGTGGAAAAATACATTTTTTGAGGGGTAGTATGGTACGGTGGTGGAGGTGTTTTCCCTAACTTCAGAGCGGCTTATGCAAGGAAGTTGAAACTCGGTACGTATATGTAAATTAACTAGAAAAGTAATTCTGATAAAAAAAAATTCAAATTTTCATTGGCGTTCAGAAGGGGGGGGGGGCAAAAAAAAATATCGGTTAATATAAAATGCAAATATTTTCACGGTTTTCGTCATATCTACTAGGTCTTTCGAAATATTGCATTCATTTTTATTCTACGGATTCTTCATGTGAATACCTAGAATGTGTTTTCAAGATTTTTTGAAATTCGACCCCTAAGAGGGTGTAAACTGGTTGTATACTTTTTCATGAATTCCACCATGTCTCTCAGGTCTGATCAGATATCGAATATCTTTTCACTTCCCCATTTTTGTTTAATAATCACCTATTTTAAAGTTTTGTTTTTTTCAACCTCTAGACCGCATCCCGGAATATGACCCAATTATTTAATTCATATTTTACATCAACGATGGCTCGCCCACTCTCATCTCGACTAGATCCACCATGACGGCTATCGAATTGACTCTGGCTCCCCCAGGCTTGTCCCTTATCTATCATGGGAGCTCCATAATAACCCTGAAGGCAGTGACTATCTGCCAGTCTTCATCAGATCAGCTAAAGGATTGACTAACTTTAGACCAACCACCAGATACATCACAAAGTATGCCTACTGGGAAATATTTAGAGAGTCCATGACGGATGCGGCAGAGAGATATCCGGCTTCGGAAAATGTGAATCAGGAGGCCGCCCGCCTTGTCAAAATTATCCATACTGCAGCAGCTAAATCGATCCCCATATCCTCCCCAAAACCCAACACTCAACCGCGTTGGATGAACCAGGATATACTGGATACAATAAAGTCCAAAAATAGAGCTTGGAAAAACTTCCACAGGCAACCGACGGATACCAACCTAGTCACGTACCGTCGAGAAGCGGCCATAGTAAAGAAAAAGATTAAAGCTGCAAAAAGAGATAACAGAAACTCCTTTGCGCGCTCCATCGATCCCTGCTCTAATCTTGCCGATGCATGGAAGAAAGTTAAATCCATATTCGGCGGTAGACCTCCCGGTCTAATCCCCAACTTAACAACCGATCTAGGTTCAATCACGAATTCCATTCATATTGCCGAACACCTCGCTCAATATTGGACTAGTTATTCATCGGACTCAAACTACTCTTCCGAACAACTCGCTAACAAACAGTCAGCTACCCGCAATTTCTCAGTCCACTCACCGGACCCTGACAGAATACTTGGTTACCCCATCTCCTTTGATGAACTAAGTTCGGTGCTTAGTTCCTGCAAGGGATCAGCTCCAGGACATGACAAAATCACTTACGAGATGATCAAACAATCCACTGACAGTCTGAAACTCAGACTGATGGAACTCTTCAACTTGATCATTGCACAGGCCTCTTTTCCACATATGTGGAAAAGAGCTGTCCAAGTGCCAATCCGTAAGAAAACCAACTCTTCATCTACAGCCTTAACTCCCAAGGATCTACGACCCATTTCACTGCTCCCTTGCATGTCAAGACTCCTCGAAAAGATCTTGGGTAAGAGACTGGGTGTCCTACTGGAGAGCGTACTGACGGACGAGCAGCACGGTTTTAGACCGGGGAGAGGCACAACCTCTCTCCTGCTCGAGCTCGAACACTATGCCAGAAGGGCGCTTTTGATCTTGAGAAAGCTTTTGACAGGGTAATTAAGACGGTTGTAACAAAACAACTAACTGTCTGGGGCATAGACTCCAAATTCATCCAAACGATTGCTAGCTTCCTTTCGTCTCGATCCATCATGGTGAGAGTCAATGGATACACCTCTAAACATTACAATATCGACAACGTTCTCCCACAAGGATCTCCCCTCTCCCCTGCCCTCTTCAACACCTACATCCATTCACTCTCCCAAATCCTGTCCGATATCCCCTATACTAATCACTACATCTATGCCGACAACATCATCCTCACCTCTACCCATCCCCTCCTTAACGACACACTCCGACTGACTAAGACCAAAATAGACTCTTGGTGTAACTGGACAGGTGCCATTATGCACTACCAGAAAGGGGAACGCTTAACCATCTCGCGAAAAAGAAAACCGATCGTGATCGATGCGCGAACAGACAATCACCAGCTTCCGTCAATGACTAAGTGTCGAATTCTCGGACTAATCGTCACGCCGAAATTAAGCTGGAATGTCCATATCGCTAACGTTGTGACCTCGCTAAACAGGGTAAACAATCTAGTACGGGCCCCAGCATCCAAAAGCTTGGGTGCCAGCTCTGCTGCCATCCTTCACGTCACTCGCACTCTCAGAAGAGGGTACTTACAATACTGCATTACCATATACGGAGTAACAACAAAGTCCAACGTTAAAAAGCTGCAGGTTGCGGTAAATCAGGTCATGAGGTCTGCATTAGGTGCCTTCCGCACCTCACCAGTTGAAGCGCTAGAATCAGGATGCGACAGCGTAGCCACCACTCTAAAAAAAGCCCAAATAAACCTGGCTGCAAAAAGCAGCTTAGACACGACGCATCCGCATCACCACATCACCACCAGTCCAGATGGACCCTTCGCGGAAGAACACCCCAACAGCAACACGGCATCAGCGCTATGGAGCGCACGCTCAGCTATAAAAAAACTATGTACTAACATACCCCGAACCATACGAAACTCACTACCCCCCTCCTCCCCCCGCCCTCCCACCTACACTCATCCCACCCCCTCCATATACCCAAAGAAATCCCAAACCCCTGCCGAAGCCTACCAACAGATACATAGAAGGCACCTGGAGGACTACCCTGGACATTCGTTCATGTACACCGACGGGCCACAGACTACCCAACAAACTTCGGCAGCCGTAATCACGCTCCAATCTGGATCCTCCACTCCGTCAAAACAACAAAGCTTCAAACTTCATCCGGACACAAACGTGTTCGAAGCCGAAACATATGCCATACTAAAAGCCGCTGAAGCTGCCTGGATAACAGGTTCACCCTCACTTATTTTTTCTGGCTCCAAAGCGGCGGTCAGCGCCGTGGAGAGTCCCTGCCCAACAGAGCCGATAATGAAATTAATAAGAGAGCTCATCGCAGCGAACCCGGCAAAAACAAGACTATTTTGGGTACCAGGCCACGTCGGGATACCTGGCAATGAGATGGCGGATCGGCTGGCAGGTCGGCCAATTCCGGCATATATAGAAGAGATAGTCCCTGCGTTTATAAGCTTCCCGCGTCGCACCGCAAGAATACACATTATAAGACAACGAGAGAGAGACTGGGCAAACAACATCACCTTCTTAGCCAAACACTGGAAGAATACAAATCCTCCCACCTACCACCAAAGACAGGAGAGGCGAGAGACGACTGCCCTAACCAGGATCCGGATAGGACACACTAAAATCACTCACCAGCACCACATGACAAAAACTCCCCAGCCAGGATGTCTCACATGCCAGAGGCCTTTGACAATCACGCACATCCTGTCTGAATGTATCGTAACCGAGCGGTTTTTCAACTACTCCATCCCTCCACTAAGGGACCTTCTCTCCACTACCAACCCAAATCCTCTACTTCAACTCCTTAAGCACCTACTCCTCCTGGACAAAATCTAAATCACCCATTCCCTCACATTACCCCCCCCCCCCCCCAAGCCCAACCCATACTAACACACTTTGAATTATACTACCGTAAATTATTAACCATACGCATAATTAGAATTAGCTTCACACACCTATTTTTAACTAACTTGCACCTTTCACTTACACGTATAGAAACTATGTAATAGATATGTAAGAAGTGCCATAAGCCCTAGTTGGCCTGGCCGTAAAGCTCGATGGAGCCGGGTTTTTAACCGGTAACCATCCAAATAAATAAATAAAAATAAATCATATGTTACACCCTTTTCTAACCGCTTCCCGAACTTTTTGTTAGGTTTTCAGTCACATAGTAACATA
Organism: Beris chalybata; assembly: GCA_949128065.1. Lineage (NCBI taxonomy): Eukaryota > Metazoa > Arthropoda > Insecta > Diptera > Stratiomyidae > Beris > Beris chalybata. The sequence goes on from OX421898.1 coordinate 5,969,271, forward strand.
CACCGCATCCCCGAATTGAACGCGTTCTCAACTTCTGCCGGAAAAATAATACAGTGGCGCCCAGACTGTTGGCAGATTTTTTTATTTTCAGTCAATATTTCCTCGTTTGTTTTTTATATTTTTCTATGCGCCTCCGGGCTACGTGGGATGCAAAAAGATTTCTAAAATTGCAAAATTTCCGGCCACAAAGGCCAAAAGAATTTTGACGCGAAAATTTTAACTTTTGAAAAAAAAAAATTTTGGGGGCATTTTTTATTTGTTTTATTTATTTATTTGTAGATAATTAAAGTCTATTTTACATTATATATAAACAAAAATTCTTATATTCTACTCTTAAAACTATTATTACAACTCAATAATACAAAAAGAAAACAGCACAAAGAATAAATATCTTAGACCTAAAAATTTTAAAAGTTTCTTAAATATTAACCAGCAGATAGTGTCTCCAGTTTAGTCATTATTTTGCCCTTGTATGTAGTTCTACTTACAGAGCTGGTGTAGCAATCTGAATGCAGGTTAAAGTTTCTAATAGCACAAGCAATAGGATCATTCATCATGAAGTTCGAAGAATGATTCTCCATTTTCAGGATTCTGCCGTTTCGAAGATTAAACCTGTGCTCAACAAATATAAGGCAAACAGTTCGTTCGAAATTAAATTAGAATTAATTAAACCGAAAGCTAAGTAATGTTGCCGAAGCTAGCTCTCGTCTTCTCTCAAGCGTGGTCCTATCCAGCAAAAATAGCCTACACTTATAAAAGGGCAAACGGTAGGTACTAAACTGGAGGCTTCGTAAAGCAAACAGCAAAAATTGAACTTGTACTCTTTCAACCCTGTACGAGTCAAATTGAGTGGATGGTGACCAGATAACGCTTGCATACTCGAGCAGAGGCAACAACAATGTACAGAAAAGAGTCTTACACAAATATGGGTCATCGAATTCTTTGACTCTCCTTTTTAGGAATCCTAACATAGGCATACCACTATTTGAAACTTTATCAATATGCGACTTGAAAGTCAACTTAGTGTCAAATATTACCCCCAGATCTTTGATTTGTGTGACACGTTTAAACCTTTCATTGCTTATATTCACTGGCGTAGGAACGGGGGAGAATTCTAGGGACAAACCCCACCCTCCAAATAACCCGAAATGATTAGCTCACCTAGTAAGCTATATTTTTTTTTTTTAATCATCAGCACGAAAAAGCTAGAATATAGTAGCGTAGAGCGAATGTTTGTGAAGCCATTTTAATACTACTTGATTATTGTTAGTCTCCAATATACTACAGTGTATATGTGATGTATAGTGATTTTGTGAATATGAATAACAGATATTATCTACTGGTCACCATCAATTATGGACCGGTGATCGATAAAAAACGTTGAATCTCTCTACGAACAATAATAATGCTTCAATTCGAAACAAATGAATTGAATCAAAATTGTACGTTTTTGTATGAAGCGTTTCATGCCAGGTGGCAGTGAAATGCAAATAGTTGCCTAGTACATATTCCAAGGTTTGGCTATTTTTGTTATCAAGACCAGAATATAACATACCATACATGTGAGTAAGAAGCTGATAGTAGCATTTTTAGTCCAGTAAATCTAGGAATTCTTAAAGAAAAAAATAAAAGTCGAAATGTTTTGACGTAGTTAGGTTCCAATGATGGAGTAGAGTAGGGAATCACAGTTTTACACCAAAATTTGATATGGCATGTGTCCGAAATTTTGAGTTCTCTGTTTTGTCGATTTGTAGCCGTATTTTGCATTTCTCGCTAAAATGGTAAGAATGGTAAAATGGTATCCAAACAACTTTTTTGTAAAATCATTATTTATTGCGTTATTAAGCGTAAAGTGCAAAAAATTAAGAGATTGTCCTAGTTTTTTAAACTTTTGGACCTTTTTTACTAAAAATAGGTGACATATTTACATGGCAAAGTTGTAGAGGACTAAATTCCATAGAAGTTTTGTTTACACCAGTTTTTCGTACGATCAACGTAAACATACAAATATGTAGCGTAAATACGTGCACACGCCATATCAAATTTTGGTGTAAAACTGTGATTCCCTATTCTACTCCATGATTGGAACCTAACTATGTCAAAACATTTCGACTTTTACTTTTTTCCTTTATTTACAGAAATTTTGTCTCTGATGACTGGACTATATTGTTTATTGCCGGTCCTTTGCGATAAATCGTCCAGCTTCAAAACAGTCGCTGCTCGTCATCTCCACTACCTACATATGTATGTATATCTCTAGGGTTTTAACTATCAAAGTTTATGAATTTAAACGTTTGGGTTATTCCATCAAGAATCGCCAAAAATGAACACATTTGTGACTTACCATCGCCGATTCATTTCAAAATTTATGTAGGTACTCGAAGAATTAGTGAAGAAAAAAATATGTTTTCAATTTTTTTTCTATCTCATTTTACTTTATTATTTTAATAATAATTACTTTATTATTTTAATAATAAGGTATTGTTATCGATTTTTTTTAAAAAAAATTTGCTACCCTGAAATTTTTTTTTTTACACGTCTTATTACTAATAAACACCAAAAAAGCAATAAAAATTTTCAGTCCGTCTGAGCGCCGTACGGCGTACGCAAACTCATTTGAAGAATTATAGTTCCCAAACCCTATGAGCTTTTAAATTATTTTTTTTTTATGGATAGACATGATAGACCCCTTGAAGTCAGATTTTTTTGAGGGGTGAGGGTGTGAGGGGGAAGGTAGGGGAAGCGTTTTAGACGAAAAATTTTGGTTTCTAGATCTCAGCAACCGCTTATGGTAGGAGGCTGAAACTTAGAATTCCTATAGAGCTTTGATAGTGGAGCCATTTGCAAAAAAAATGCTGGTATGGGTGAAGGGGTGTGGGAGTGGAGGGGGAAATAATGCGTCCGAAACGCAAAAAAGTGGAAATCGCCACATTCTAAGATCCATATCTCCTAAACCGTTAATGGCAAGTAATTAAAACTTGACAAATATCTGAAGTTATACTAGGAGAGTAGATTGAAACAAAATTTTTGGGTGGGGGTAAAGGTGTACAGGGGTGGGGGTGAAAAACTTTAGATTACGATATCTCACAAACCAAGTGCACCACAAAAACAAAATTTGGTTTGAGTATAAACCTTAATAAAAAAAGGTTGTTTAAAGTAAAATTTTTGAGGGGGGTAGGAGAGCATAGAAGTGGAGGGGATAAGAATTTTTCTAAAATTACACGTTTCATATCTCAATAGAGTGTAAGATAAATGTTTCAAATTTTTACCAGAGGTAGGCCTAATAGAACCCTAGTAGGGAAAAAAAATTTTGAGTGAAGGGTGGAGAGGTTGAGGGTGGGGAAGGGTGACAAGGAAAAAGTTCCAATGCATATATCTTGAGAACCTATAATAATAGAAAGCTGAAACTTGGTGTTTAGATAGAGCTGTTGTAGTGGCATGGTGAAAAAATAATTTTTTTTTTAGGGGTAGTATGGTACGGTGGTGGAGGGTGTTTTTCCTAACTTTTGAACGGCTTATGCTAGAAAGTTGAAACTCGGTACGTATATGTAAATCAACTAGAAAAGTAAATCTAATAAAAAAAAAATTGAATATTCATTGGGGTTCGGAAGGGGGGGCAAAAAAAATTATCAGTAAAAATAAAATGCATATATATTCACGATTTTCGTCATATCTACTAGGTCTTTCCAAATATTTAATTCATTCATTCTACGGATTCTTCATATGAATTCCTAGAAAGCGTTTTCGAAATATTTTGAAATTCGACCCCTAAGGGGGTGTAAAGCGGTTATATACTTTTTCATAAATTCCACCATATCTCTCAGCTCTGTAGCCCAGTTCTGTAACTTATGAGTGAGAAATTTCTCAGCAAAAAGTCAAAATGAGGACGAATTAATTCAGTTTTCTCTCTGTATTCTCACCAAATGAGAAACCACCGTACTTAAATACGCATTTGACAATCTTTCTTTTCTCATTTGATGAGAATCAGAATCAGTCCTCATTTTGACTTTTTGGTGAGAAATTTTTCACTCATAAGTTCAATATCTCTATCAAATATCTTTTCACTTCCACGGGCTTGTTTAATAATCACCTATTTTTAAGTATTTTCTTTTTCAACCTCTAGACCGCATCCCGGAATATGGCCCAATTATATAGTTCATATGTTACACTCTATTCTAACCGCTTCCCGAACTTTTTCTTAGGTTTTCAGTCACATAGTAACATATGCCCCGAATAAAACACGTTCCGAACTTCTGCCGGAAAAATAATAAAGTTACGCCCAGACTGTTGGCAGATTTTTTTGTTAGTTACAGTATGTTAAAGATTTCACAAAAATGGTGTCCGAGTCCTCTTCGAAAACGCATATCTCTGGTACTTAGTCTTTACCGTAGAATAATAAAGTAGTAGGCCAGTCAATGAAGACATTTAACTTACCAAGTACTCCAAACTCTTTGAAATTTTGGGAAATGATTAAGATCGTTGTTAAAGTAATACAGTTTGCACCCCCTTCCGGGGTCCGGAACGTGCTCAAAATGGTTAAAAACGTAGTAGACTACAAAAAAAATTACAAACGTTATGCAAACTTAGAACAATGCTGAACATGGTTTTTTCGATATTGTATTAGATTTGAAACCAATTTTGAGGCCCGGAACATACAATATTATTAACAATTAATATCTTTCCCCGAAAGGAATTGCAATAGTTCTGCAAATTGTGATTATGCCTTATGCATCAGGAACATATGTGTAGATTTGAAACCCTTTTTTTTGCACCGAACATACTTTTAACAGGATTAAAAGTAAAAAAAAGGATTTATTGAAACAAAGGCAAATTGCAACCTCATACTCTACCCGCAACCTTTTAACTCCAACCCCACCGATGGAATATCACAAATCGTACATTTTAAGTACTTAATCGTAATTATAATACGTACGTAATAAAATAGTAGTAAGCCGATATGAATGAAATAAAACATACTTTACCCTTTACATACATACAAAATTCATTCAGAAATTGCATTTCTCAATAGTATTCAACAAATAAACAAACTTCACGGACCTAGCATGAAACGAGGAGAAAAAATATATTTTTCACATTCCATAGTTCTTTTTTCAAGGCAGCGAAAATATAAGAAGGCATGTTTTCCCAAAATTTCGACCGACCGACCGCAGTGCAGGTGTCCCACGCCGTTTGCCGCCATACAGCCCCCTACCATGACCGAACCTCCACCATGTTTCATTGTTGGGAATAAGTTTTCTTTATCCAGCGAAGTATTTGGTTTTCTCCACACTTTTTGATTTCCATCTGCGCCGAAAATATTGAATTGGGATTCGTCACTCGAAACAACATATAACTACAAATTTGGAATAAAATTAACAAAAATTCCTGCAAAACAAAACATGTACATAAATATAAAAACCCACTAGGTAAACCAATAAATTCTTTATTTTATATAATTATGTATGTATGTATTTTTTATATAATTCATTGTATATACGTAGATGCATAGGTCGTTTTTAATATTTTTAATCTATTTAGGTTTTAACATAAGTGCTATTATTTATTTTCTATAATATAAAAATACTTAAGCCTAATCATTTTTTTGCTGCCGATTGTTTTGTGGATGTGCATTGCATTGGTGGTGAATGTATTTTCTTTATATTGATAATATTAGCTAATTCTGATTTTTCACCTCGAAGTGGGTGTCAAAATAACTAATCTTTAGTTCATAACAAACAAAAAACAAATTATTTTCTTTATTTCTAATAACTGAAGATACCTCAAAAAATTTTAAGGTCGGATGACTAGAGCTAATAACAAACCGTTTTTTATATATATTGCCATTAATTAAAATTTTCGAGGCAATATATTCATATTTACCGTTTTCAATATTTAAATCGCTATTAATATTTGGAAAAAAAAAAATTCTTCTATCAGGATTACCGTTTTCATGTTGTCAACCTGTATACGTTCTTCCATCCCCTTGTTTCGAAGTATTCGAGAAGCTGAAATAAATTAAAATTTAATGCCGATTGACCAGCAGATATCTATCCGAAAGGAATTTTCTTATGTACATACACTACCGGTCAAAAGTTTAAGTACACTTGCTTTATTTTGAAAATCTACACCATTTAGTCAGCTACTAAGTGGATTCTATAGAGAACGTGAGTCTTGTAAACAAACAAGTATAAACACTTCTGTCCAGAGCGTTTCGCGTGCTAGGGCCATACAAAGGTCGAGCTTAAGCTCATCGGTGTCTGGACGCGCTTAGTTTATGGCGCGTACAATCTCTTTGTGCTGGAACATTTCACGCAAAAAATTATATTTACCGCGGGTTTTTTTGTGATTTCTTTACAAAAAGGTAAGTAAAATATTTTTCGTATTGAATATCGTATCGGTTCTAGGAAAATTGTCATAAAATTCGACATAATTCGAAGAAAAAAAACTTATTATTAAAATATGAAAGCAATTACAGATTTTATGTTTCGATCGTGCAGGAATGGGTCGAAAAGCAGAGCTGAGTGTAGAGACACGAGCAGTCATTGTGGCATTACACGAAGAAGGTTATTCGACGCAAAAAATTGCTTCAAAAACCAAAGTTTCTCAAAGTGCAGTCATGGGGGCGTTACACAGAAAGAGAGGAACTGGGTGCAATCAGAGTCGTCATCATTCTGGGAGGCCTAAAGTAACGTCAAAACAAGAGGACCAGTTTATCTGTATCCAAAGTAAGAGAAATCGCTCGCGCACAGCTCCCGAAATTCGCGAGCAAGTGAATTCCACGCGGGAAACACCAGTATTTGTTTCAACAGTACAGCGTCGTCTGCGCAATTACGGTTTAAAAGGATGCGTTGCCGCCAAAAAACCGCTACTACGAAAACAAAATCAAGTCAAAAGATTGAATTGGGCAATAAAACATAAAGATTGGACCATTGAACAATGGTGCAAAGTCTTGTTCACGGATGAATCAAAGTTCGAAATTTTTGGGGGAAAACGTCGACAATATGTTCGTCGTTTGGTGGGTGAACGCATGATTCCACAAAACATAATTCCGACCGTCAAGCATGGTGGAGGATCCGTCTTAGCCTGGGGATGCTTTGCTGGAGACAAAGTTGGTAATCTTGTGAAAATCGATGGTATCATGGACAAACAAATGTACCACAACATTCTCCAACGACATGCTATTCCGTGTGGGAAAAGACTTGTGGGTCGCGGATTCGTTTTTCAACAGGATAATGATCCTAAACACACATCTAAGCTTTGCCGAAATTATATCGCAGCCAAAGAGAAGCAAAAAGAACTGAAATATATGGAATGGCCTGCTCAATCGCCTGACTGTAACCCGATCGAACTCCTGTGGGACGAGTTGGATAGAAAAGTGAGAACAATGCAGCCAACCAATCAAAAACAGCTTTGGACATTTCTGCAAACTTGTTGGGATCAAATTTCAACGGAATCATTGCATAAACTAATTGCAAGGATGCCTAGAGTATGCGCTGCTGTTATACGAGCAAAAGGCGGATATTTTGAAGAATCGAATATATGAAAAAATACTGCTAAATTTTTCTAAAAGTCGACCTATTTTGACTAAAAAATTATTACTTTCTATAAATATTGCTAATAAATAATATTAACTGACGAAAATCTTTTCTTTTTTGAACATTTTATGAAAATTTTGAGGTGAACTTAAACTTTTGACCGGTAGTGTACCAATAAATCGTTGATATAAAGCTGCGATAACTTCCAAGAATCTAGAACTTTCCAAAGAGGACTACTGCAATCCTGTCTTTCTTCCACTAATGACATTAATAATGTTAATATAAATATTAGCACTTTTATGAGCATATATACCGCAATTTTTATAAAAATGCAAGTGTTTCAATAAAAACTTACCGTTTGTTTCACTGTGATTCAAATCACTGAATTCGTACTCCTGTAATATATCGATACATAATTCTTCGACTATTTTGTTATTTGCATCCGTCATAATTGCAATTATATAATGTATTGTACATACTTTATATCACTGACTACTTAATTTACTATCTGAATGCACTTTAACAAATTAACGAACTAGACACCGCGATTGAAGAAACAGACTGGCAAACAAACAGTAAACCGGGTCAAGTTCCGTTATTTTGGAAAGAAATTTCCTTTTTTTTCAACTACCTAGAAATTGGTGGAATGTTACAACAGAATAGTTGAATGTTACTATAAAATAGTGGATTATAGTGATACCCAACTATTTAGTTGTAGTATTGAAATAAACTATTTTTCAATTGAAACAAACTACAATATAGTACAATATAGTACTAAACTACTGATTTTACTATTTCTGAACAATTTTTTTGATTTTTAACTATTTTTTAGGTACATTTTAGTTATTTGTACTTTTATGAAAGTTAACTATGAAAATAGTTAATTTTTACTAAAATATTTTTCTAGGTGTGTAACATATGAATTAAATAATTGGGTCATATTCCGGGATGCGGTCTAGAGGTTGAAAAAAACAAAACTTAAAAATAGGTGATTATTGAACAAAAATGGGGAAGTGAAAAGATATTCGATATCTGATCAGACCTATGAAACATGGTGGAATTCATGAAAAAGTATACAACCAGTTTACACCCTCTTAGGGGTCGAATTTCAAAAAATCTTGAAAACACATTCTAGGTATTCATATGAAGAATCTGTAGAATAAAAATGAATTCAATGTTTTGAAAGACCTAGTAGATGTGACGAAAATCGAGAAAATATATGCATTTTATATTTACTTTTTTTTATCAAAATTACTTTTCTAGTTTATTTACATATACGTACTGAGTTTCAACTTTTTAGCATAAGCCGTTCTAAGGTTAGGAAAAACACCCTCCACCACCGTACCATACTACCCCTCAAAAAAATTCTATTTTTCCACCATGCTACTACTATAGCTCTATCTAAATACAAAGTTTCAGCTTCCTATCACTATAGATTCTTAATATATAAGCATCGGAACTTTTTCTTTCTCACCCTTCCCCACCCTCACCCTCTACACCCACACCCCCAAACTTTTTTTCCCTACTAGGGTTCTATTAGGCCTACTTCTGGTAAAAATTTGAAGCATCCACTTTACACTGTTATTGAGATATGAAACGTGTTATTTTTGAAAAATTCTTATCCCCTCCACTTACGTACTCCCCCGCCTCCTTCAAAGATTTTCCTTTGAGCAATCTTTATTTATCAAGCCTTATATTCAATCCGGATTTTGTTTTTCTGGTGCCACTGGTTTGGCAGATATCGTAATATTAAGTATTTCAACCCCCACCCCCGTACGTCACTACCACAACCCAAAAATTTTGTTTCAATCTACTCTCCTAGTATAACTACAGATATTTGTAAAGTTTTAATTGCTTGATATTAACGGTTTAGGAGATATAGATTTTAGAATGTGTCGATCTCGACTTTTTTGCGTTTCGGACGCATTGCTTCCCCCTCCACTCCCACACCCCTTCACCCATATCATCAATTTTTTTTGCAAATGGGTCCACTATCAAAGCCTTATAGAAATTCCAAGTTTCAGTCTCCTAACATAAGCGGTTGCTGAGATCTAGAAACCGAAATTTTTCGTCTAAAACGCTTCCCCCACCTTCCCTTTCACACCCCCACCTCTGAAAATAATGTCAATTCAAGGGGTCTACCCAGTCTATTCCTAGAAAAAATTTTAATTTAATAGCTCCACTGGTTTGAGAGCTACGAGCCTTCAAAGGATTTTGGGGCGGTCAACGTACGGCGTACGGGGTACGGCTGACAGACGGAGTGAAAATTGTTATTGCTTTTTTCGTGTCTACTAGTCATGAAACGTGGAAAAAACAATTTTGAGGACAGCAAATTTTTTTTTCTTAAAATCAATAACAATACTGTATTATTACTAATAAAGTAAAATAGGAGATCCAATGTACTTGTGGTAGGTGCGCTTCGATCTGTGTTGAGAGTTCCTCGTTTAATTCAAAGGTCCCTGTAACCACAGCAAAGTTGATTAGACTCTGCATGCTGTTAAAAGAGACTTCTTTAAGATTTGCGAAGGTCGAAGCATCCAGAGCTTTCAGCCGTCTTCTAGCGAGAGATGGGCAGTTGCACAGGAGGTGTTCTAGCTATTGGGTGGACTTGAATAGTAGTGTCCCATTGGTGTCGACCAGGGTTTTTCGGATGACATTCTCTAGTGCCAAGTTGAAAAGCATGGGTGCTAGACCATTTCCCTACTTTAAGGGGGATTATCTGAGTAGAATTTTTTTTTTGTTCATCTCAAAGTGTATAGTCTAATGCTATGTACAGACTACGAGATTGACGCCCTGAAAACACTTTCCGAAGGCGTTAACGAAAACACGTAGCAACGACGTGTTTAACCGAAAACATGCACTGTGACTCTCGCGGAAATCGAAGTAAGCTTAGGAAACTAGTTGTGTAATGCGATAGAAATTTAATTTTATGCTTGTGCAATGACTGCACTAGCTAATAGATTCACTTTTACTTTATTATTAATAATACAGTATTGTTATCGATTTTTTAAAAAAAAAATTTGCTACCCTCAACATTTTTTTTTCCACGTCTCATGACTAGTAGACACGAAAAAAGCAATAAAAATTTTCACTCCGTCTGTACGCCGTACGCCGTACGTCGAGTTGCCCCACGCCCCAAGCAAAATCCTTTGAAGGCTCGTAGCTCTTAAACCAGTGGACCTATTAAATTAAAATTTTTTCTAAGAGTAGACTGAGTAGACCCCATGAATTGACATTATTTTCAGGGGAGGGGGTGTGAGGGAGAAGGTGGGGGAATCGTTTTAGACGAAAAATTTTGGTCTCTAGATCTCAGCAACCGCTTATGTTAGGAAGCTGAAACTTGGAATTTCTATAGAACTTTGATAATGGACCCATTTGCAAAAAAATTACTGATATTGATGAAGGGGTGTGGGGGTGGAGGGGGAAATAATGCGTCCGAAACGCAAAAATGCCGAGATCGACACATTCTAAAATCCATATCTCCTAAGCCGTTAATGGCAATCAATTGAAACTTAACAAATATCTGTAGTTATACTAGGAGAGTAGATTGAAACAAAATTTTTGGGTGGGGGTAGTAGCGTACGGGGGTGGGGGGCGAAAATCTTTAGATTATGATATCTTACAAACTAATGGCACCAGAAAAACAAAATTCGGTTTGAGTATAAATATTGATAAATAAAGATTGCTCAAAGTAAAATATTTGAAGGGGGCGGGGGAGCACGGAAGTGGAGGGGATAAGAATTTTTCAAAAATAACACGTTTCATATATCAATAACAGTGTAAGTTGGATGTTTCAAATTCTTACCAGAAGTAGGCCTAATAGAACCCTAGTAGAGAAAAAAAGTTTGGTGGTGTGGGTGTAGAGGGTGAGGGTGGGGAAGGGTGAGAAAGAAAAAGTTCCGATGCTTATATCTAAAGAACCTATAATGATAGAAAGCTGAAACTTGACAATTAGATAGAGCTATAGTATTGGCATGGTGGAAAAATATTTTTTTTTTAAGGGATAGTATGGTACGGGGGTGGGAGGTGTTTTTCCTAACTTTAGAACGGCTTATGCTAGAAAGTTGAAACTTGGTACGTATATTTAAGTCAACTAGAAATGTAACTCCGATAAGAAAAAATGCAAATATCCATGGGCGTTCGGAATGGGGGGTTAAAAAAATGGTATCTGAAAATAAAATACCTACATTTTCACGATTTTCGTCATTTCTACTAGGTCTTTCCAAATATGGAATTCATTTTTATTTTACGGATTCTTCATATGAATACCTAGATTGTGTTTTCAAGATTTCTTGAAATTCGATCTCTAAGGGGGTGTTAAGTGGTTGTATACTTTTTTATGAATTCCGGAATATCTCTCAGGTCTGATCAGATATCACATCCACGGGCTTGTTTAACATTCACCAATTATATTTGATTATGGATTCTTCATATGAATACCTAGAATGTGTTTTCAAGAATTTTTGAAATTCAACCCTTAGAGGGTGTGAAGTTGTTGGTGGGGAGTTAAAAAAAATGGTATGTGAAAATAAAATGCCTATATTTTCACGGTTTTCGTCATATCTACTAGGTCTTTCCAAATAATGAATTCATTTTTATTTTACGGATTCTTCATATGAATGCTTAGTATTTGTTTTCAAGATGTTTTGAAAGTCGATCCCTAAGGGGGTGTTAAGTGGTGGTACACTTTTTTATTAATTCCGGAATATCTCTCAGGTCTGATCAGATATCGAATTTCTTTTCACTTCCACAGGGTTGTTTAATAATCACCTAAGTTAAGCTTTTTTTTCTTTTTCAACCTCTAGACCGCATCCCAGAATATGACCCAATTATATAATTCATATGTTACACCCTATTCGAACCGCTTCCCGAACTTTTTTTTAGGTTTTCAGTCACATAGTAGCCTACGCCGCATCCCCGGATTGAACGCGTTCTGAACTTCTGCCGGAAAAATAATAAAGTTTCGCCTAGACTGTTGGCAGATTTTTTATTACTGCTATGCAAACACATTGGTTTTAATTAATTTAGAAACCATAAATTTGGTAATGAAACACAGCTGAATATCTACTTGTCAGAAAAAAATATGTCAAGCTGTCAGGTATCAAAATAAAACCAGTTGCCTAGTGTGAACACTACTTTTTTGAGACGTTAATTTTGCCTACTTAAATGTGTTTAAAACGCATAGTCTGAACATAGAATTAGGAATGTTGTCTGTAAATTTCATGTTAAAATTTCAATAATTGTGGAAGCTATGGGCAATTAACCGGGATGGGCCCTTCGTGAATTCTTCGTCATTCAAACGCGATTATCTCGAAACATACTTTTCAAAGTCCGTTCCCAAAATCATCAGAAAATGGCTGAACCGATTTCTTCAAAAATTTCACACATTATTTTTGGATAGGTTTTATAGTTTTGGAGATAATAATTTCTAAAATTCACCTATTTTTGATGCTTTCTACTCAGATAATCCCCTTAAGTCACACTCAGTTCGAAAACTAGTTGTGTAATCGTTTTGTATTCCTTGTAAGCTGAAATTTTTTCAGTGTGTAAACCAGGTGGGCTTTCTTTAAGTGACTGTGGTCAATTGTAAGAGGAGATGTTAGATATAAACTACATAGAAAGCTGAAACTTGAATTTAATACAATATATGTAAAACTTGAATATTTCGCAAAAAGTTTTCGATATTGGTGAAGAGTGTGGGAGTGAGAAAAAACAATACCTCCGAATTGCTCGAGATAAAGTGATAGATAAATAGAATTTATACGGGAAAAATATGTAAGGCTTCCGAGTTTGATATCTCGAGAATCGCTTCATTAGAGCTCGAAAGAGAGCTCCATTACACTCAGAAAAATATTATATAATATCAATGCAAAAATACAGTTAAATTAATGAAAATTGAACTTAATTTCGAGCCGATGAAATAGAGTATTAAAATAATGATGACATTTAATTTGATTTAAATAGATCCGGAATCATTTATTTAAAGGAAATTTTTTTAATACCAAAACTATGCATTATTGAACATATGAATGTATTTACAAAGTATTTAAGTAAATTTGCCAGAAAATGTTAAAAAGCGCATTACTTCAATGTAACATTAAGCCTTATATTTAATGAATCATTTCATTAAACCAAGATACATTACCTATTTTTATGTTATTTATTGCATAGTTTATATGTAATCACTTTCAATAAAAAGATGCATTTTTTTAATTATCTGTCTTTATTTCAAAGATATATTACATTTATATATTACATTTATTATTTTATATATATATATATATATATATATATATATATATATATATATATATAGGTATATTTTATATTATTATATACCTATATATGCACAGTATCATTGAACAAGAAAAACAAAACTTACATTCGAAAGATATTTACAAGTAAATGTAAAAAGTTATAACTAAAAAAAAGATTTTATTTATATATAGATATATAGATAAATTTATATATTTATTTGTATATTATATATTATTTCAATGTAACATTAATTTACATAACATTATTTATATATTATATATATATATAGGTATATTTTATATTATTATATACCTATATATGCACAGTACATTGAATAAGAAAAACAAAATTTACATTCGAAATATATTTACAAGTAAATGTAAAAGGTTATAAATAAAAAAAAGGTTTTGGTCTTAAAACAGTTTCATTAGATGGCAATTTGTAAAGATGAACTGGAGGATTCTTAAACGTTGTAATTTCATGTAATTCATAACATGTTGTTTATAATGCAAAATATCTACCTTCTGACATAATAAAAATGGGATTTCATTTATTTTTAATACCTCTTTTATTTTATAAGCACAGAAATCTGTTTTATATGATGTTAGAACGTAATCCCGCTTATAAAAAGTTCCACAAAACTCAACCGCCTTGAAACACTTGGCATTTACTCGATCTTCTAAACTCTTCAATAATTCTTTGAGTTGACTGTAAAACATTGATGAATTTATCGTATATTCAATTCCAGTGTATGAACAATAATTATTTGAAAAATTAATAATGTATTCTGAAAAATTAATCAAACATTTAGTTGCTAAAGAAATAGGAAGATTTTTCCGGGAATTTATTACTTTTGTGTACATTTTTAACTGCCTGTGCTTCGATTCGAAAGCAAATGTCCATAAATATTTAAGAGGACCAGATTGTTCTATTACTTGACGGTAATGACATAAAAAGTGGTGCTTTGGTTTCAATGTATCGAGAAATAATTCTGAATACCTCCTGTTGTGATATATAATACATTTTTGCAATTCCAGAAGATCGTGAGGTTTATAAGCAGATAATAGTAAAAGATCTAACATTTTTATTAAATTTTGAACAAATATCCAACATTCATCATTTTCAGTGACTAAGTCGCCTATTATGAGAGGAAAGAAGTGAATAAAATATAGCATTTCCCTTCCTGATAATTTGAGATTAAAATTTTTAATATTATTAACTTTGAACGGTGGTGATAGATTCCCTATTTCACTCTCGCCATAGTTAAATGTTTGCTTACGAAGATTTAATGTCTCTAAATCAAATACTTTTTTACGAATAAAATACGTTATAATATGACATAGGTCATACACTAAAACTGCTTCGAAAAGATCGTGAAGTATATCAACAGAATAATTCTCGACAACATGAAACGTATTTATTTCATTAAAAACCGATGGTTCTCTTACGCCCGTTTCTTCGAAAGTATTTTGCAAAATATCATTCAGGTAATTTTCCTTTGTTCGCAATGTATGAACGTCTTCAAATAACATACTTTTAGTTTTCATTTTATCAGCCTTACAAAACCGGCAAAAATATTTTGCAGAGAATGATCGCGAAAACCCCAGTACAGAATTTAAGGCCAAGTTATCACCTAAGATTAATCCTAGAATGAAATAAATTTTTACTGTGTGATGTTCAGTTTTACTGTATTATTAATAATTATTAATAATACAGTATTGTTATCGATTTTTAAAAAGAAAAAATTTGCTGCCCTCAAATTTTTTTTTTCCACGTTTCATGACTAGTAGACGCGAAAAAAGCAATAAAAATGTTCACTCCGTCTGTACGCCGTACCCCGTACGCCGTACGTCGACCGCCCCAAAATCTTTGAAGGCTCGTAGCTCTCAAACCAGTGGAGCTATTAAATTAAAAATTTTTCTAAGAATAGACTTGGTGGACTCCTTGAATTGACATTATTTTCAGGGGAGGAGGTGTAAGGGAGAAGGCGAAGTAAGCGTTTTAGACGAAAAATTTAGGTTTCTAGATCTCAGGAACCGCTTGTGTTAGGAGGCTGAAACTTAGAATTTCTATAGAGCTTTGATAATGGACCCATTTGCAAAAAAAAAAAAACAGATATGGGTGAAGGGGTGTGGGAGTGGAGGGGGAAATAATGCTTCCGAAACGCAAAAATGCCGAGATCGACAAATTCTAAAATACATATCTCCTAAACCATTAATAGCAAGCAATTGAAACTTAACAAATATCTGTAGTTATACTAGGAGAGTAGATTGAAACAAAATTTTTGGGTGGGGGTAGTGGCGTACGGGGGTGGGGGGTGAAAAACTTTAGATTACGATATCTCACAAACTAATTGGACCAGAAAAACAAAATTCGGTTTTATTATAAAGATTGATAAATAAAGATTGCTCAAAGTAAAATATTTGAAGGGGGTGGAGGAGCACGGAAGTGGGAGGGATTAGAATTTTTCAAAAATAACACGATTCATATCTCAATAACAGTGTAAGATGGATGTTTCAAATTTTTACCAGAAGTAGGCCTAATAGAACCCTAGTAGGGAAAAAAAGTTTGGGGGTGTGGGTGTGTGGGTGTAGAGGGTGAGAGTGGGGAAAGGTGAGAAAGAAAAAGTTCCGATGCTTATATCTTAAGAATCTATAATGATGGGAAGCTGAAACTTGGTATTTAGATAAAGCTATAGTATTGGCATGGTTGAAAAATAATTTTTTTTTTAGGGGTAGTATGGTACGGTGGTGGAGGTGTTTTCCCTAACTTTAAAACGGCTTATGCTGTTAAGTTGAAACTCGGTACGTATATGTAAATTAACTAGAAAAGTTGTTCTGATAAAAAAAATTCAAACATTCACTGGCGTTCAGAAGGGGGGGCAAAAAAAAATATCGGTTAATATAAAATGCATATATTTTCACGATTTTCGTCATATCTACTAGGTCTTTCGAAATATTGAATTCATTTTTTTTCTACGGATTCTTCATGTGAATACCTAGAATGTGTTTTCAAAATTTTTTGAAATTCGACCCCTAAGAGGGTGTAAACTGGTTGTATACTTTTTCATGAATTCCACCATGTTCCTCAGGTCTGATCTGATATCGAATATCTTTTCACTTCCCCAGGTTTATTTAATAATCACCTATTTTTAAGTTTTGTTTTTTTCAACCTCTAGACCGCATCCCGGAATATGACCCAATTATTTAATTCATATGTTACACCCTTTTCTAACCGCTTCCCGATTTTTTTGTTAGGTTTTCAGTCACATAGTAACATACACCGCATCCCCGAATTGAACGCGTTCTGAACTTCTGCCGGAAAAATAATACAGTTGCGCCCAGACTGTTGGCAGATTTTTATTTCGATACCATTTATTTTTATTTCGATACCATTTAGTTCAAGGTCGTTAATACTATCCACTAAGTGTGAGAAACATTTATCATTACCAAAATTTTTAACATCCTTACTGTTGAAAAGGGCGGCAACAAATCTATTTTCTAATTTAAACTAAGCAGAAGGAAATGAATAGTAAATGCCGAGAAGAGATGAAGAATGTGATCCCAGAGGATTATTTACCTCAAAATCGTCAAAATACAGAAAATAAGGAATAGTTATTTTACCAACCATTTGCGAAATTTTATTCTGCCATAATTTGGCATGCATAAAATGTTCGAGACCACCGTTCAAATTTTTCAGAAAAGACTCGAGTACACCAGGAATTTCGAAAAATTTTTTAAATTGAAATTTTATGGGTAGAATCACACCTTTAGTTATTCGTCTGTCGATTGAATTAAAACCGTTCAACACTACATTACATATCGAATCATCTATGAAAATTACTTTTGGCTTTTCATACATGTCAATAGCTTCCAATTTTCTTAAAAACTTATGTTCGAAATTAATCTCATGGAAAGGTTGCTTGCAAAATTCAATAATTTTCTTTAAGTTAACTTTAACTTGAACATCATCCGTACAATTCAAAACAGTTTGTTCTATTTCTTTGCCAATTAAATTTGTGACATAATGTGAAACATCTTTTTGCAAATACAATGCGGTTTTTCTACTTATATTATTTTTATACTCTAGATGAACATATAGAGTATTATAAGTTCAATCCAGCCCGAAAAGTTTGTAACGCATAGAACCGAGCCTCGGACGAAAAAAAGTTATATATTATTTTGTGTTTATTTTTGGCCAAAACCCCCAAATCCGTTTGCTGTCCGTCCGTCCGTCCGTCCGTCCGTCTGTTCGTCCGTCCGTCCGTCTGTTCGTCCGTCCGTCCGTCCGTTAGCACGATAACTCAAGAACGCGTTGACCTAGGAAGTTGAAATTTTGTCACAACTTGTAAAATGGAAAAAGTAAGGCTAAGTTCGTTAATGGGCGATATCCTTCCACTCCTTCGGGTACCTCCCATACAAGAGTCCTTGAAACACGTTTTCCCAGTTATTGCTCGAATGCTTCAAGTTAGGAACTTGAAATTTTGCATACGGATGGTTTAAAATGTTTGAATTGAATGTTCTGAATATGATGCAAATCGAATGAGTCCTTCGTGTAGCAGCCTAGAAAAGTCCTTCAAAAATGTATGCTTTTTACTGAATTCACTATAACTCCAGAACGAGTTAGAGCAGGAATTTAAAATTTTACAGGAATTAGTTTTATACCAAAATCAAGACGGAGTTTAATTATTAGCGCCATCGGTTGACTCCTTCGGGTAGCTGTCATACAAAAGTCCTTAATAAACATATTCACCAATATTGCACGATAAGTTTAGAAAGCTTTCATTTACGACTTTGAAATTTTACAAACATTAATTTTATAATAGTCGCAGCTGAAACTATCAATATGAAAAATATCCCATGAGTCCTTCATGTAGTTGCCATACAAAAATTCTGTAAAATGTCCTAACTTACTTTATGGAACTCACTATAAATCAAAAAATCGACCACTATACAAAAGTTTCTACCTGGAAGTAAAAGGTCATGTAATAATTGCTTGTGCACTCCTCATTCTTTTGATATATTTCCAACTAAAATATAAATCGGAGTTCAGTATTTCATCTAGAGTATCATACGATTGGCTTGCAGCCGATCGTGACTGCGTTATGTTTCCTATAATATTTCGATGAAAACTCCAATGCCGAACGCTCTAATTGTTTTAAATCCACTTCCTTTGATTCATCGAAATTCGATTCAGAGTCTTTCACATTCGGCAAGCCTCTAGAATTACATTCACTACTAATTATTGAATCTTCCAAAGCCTGACTATTAGAACAAGGTTATTCTACTGAACTGAAACTGTTACGAGTTATTTCTAATTTTAAATGTTTCGAATAAGATCTGAATGATGTAAAGGACTGTTTACATAAAGGAAATGCACATTCATAAATACTTTGAGGACCTAAGTTATGATAATATTTGTAATGAATAAACATTTTATTAATTTCAGAAAATTTTTGCTTGCAAACAAAACAAGAAATATTCATTATAGTATACCCAAAAAATAGTAAAAGGTTAATTTAAATCTGACAATAAACTTGCCAGTGCCCCACTTTTAACGTCGCTATCCAAATTAATTTCATAAATGTATTTCTGAAGTAACGTCCACACAAGTATGCATTCAGAAGGGTATTTTAAGTCGAACACGTGAAATGATTTAAAGCATATATCTACGCATTTTATAAGACTTGGCAGCTTATAGTAAGTATCAAAGTAATAAACATAAAAATCGGTCAAAGAAAAAATATCAGATCCAATTGCACATATCATTGGCTGGATTGTAGATTTGTTTTTAAAAATCTCATCAACTACCTCTTTTATTTTTGAGTATAACTCGCCTGTTGAATTCACATGCAGAAGGAATGCGTTTCTTGAATCGCTTATGGATGCTTTTTGGACAGTTCTTTTCTTTGTTATTTCATTATAAACAGAAATTCTCGAAGATGGTGCCAATAACGAATGCAGTAGTACGAAAAGTATATTATTAACAGTATCTATGGGTGAATAAAATTAGTGGATGATATTGAAATTGCCTGATAAACAACTCACCTGTGTCGGTTTTATCCACATTTAAAACTCTTTGAAGAATGGACCGGCTGTTTCCATCCTTAATCCGTCCTTGCATTAATGGCAAAATACTCTGCTTGAAGTTGTCCCATTTTTGATAAATGGGACTCTCCTTTTCGGGGTAGAGATGCCTGAAGTCGATATCTATCTTAAATAAGAAGATAATGTACTAATATTGAACATAAAAAGACTAAATCAATCTTACAAGCGAATAACCAAATGATTGTTTGTACAGAGGCCATTCATTAATTACTTCCTGTAAATTATTAGCCTTTTTTAAGAAATTGGCTCTATACTTTGCAGTTATTTCCCATTTTTGAGTTACCAAATTGATGGGTTCAACGTTAAACTTCAGCCAATTTTTATTTTCTAATTGATCTGCAAATAAAAATAATTGATAAGATAAGCCAATTTTTAGAGTGAAAAAATGTTATCAGTAACGTTAGTAAGAAATCCAAAAGTATTTTAATTTTATATATATGTAACTAAGGCATTTGCCAAACTAAACCACTACACCATATTTTATTTAAGAAAGTACCTACCACAGTTATCTTCTGCAGATGATGAAGAAGAACATGACAATGCATTTAGAGTTGTTGAAGTTCTTGGCTTTTTTGCGACTAAACCATCAGCACGTAACTTCTGCAAAATATTTTGATATTTCGCATATAGTAAGCCACCCGGTCTTTTCCTCGCTATGTGAATATAATAAGTGTCCTGCAAACCAAAATTATATTTTCAAAGAATAGTCAAAAATGCAGTGGCTTATATTACTTTTCTTTCAGATTTGAAAAAATTTGTAATCGAATTTGCTGTACGCTCCATAAATTTTGGTGTACCATTGATGTCATGATGCAAAAAATAAAGTATAAGGACATTTCCCAAGATTTTTCTATATCTTTAATCTAATCGGCCGTATTTCCTATAGAAATCAAGAACCTGATTCCCCTGGGTCGAGTCTTTCAAAATTTTTTCCACGTTAATGTTTTCCGCGTTGACTACATCAGTAAAAGAATCGCCTGCAACTGCTTCCTCGAAACTTGTACTGGGCGAAAGTGTGGCATCAGAAGATGAACCCGAAAAAAATGTTATACCCTATAAAAAAAAAAAAAAAATTGGAATTAGAATATTGATGCACTATGTTTTTGGATATAAATATTTCACTATATACTCATACCTGCTGGCTTTGCCAATTTTGCAAATGAAATTCGAAGATAACTCTCCGACCAAACAAATTTTTATGTATTATTTCGCAAAAATGGACTGGTTTTAAATATTTTAAACTTTCAATTTCAATGCCATGTTCTGAAAAGACGTGAAAATTTAACGAGCTGTAAACAAAACACATTCTATGTACTCCTTAATATAAAAATTTAAATAATATATTATTATTATCGACATAAATAAAAATCAACCAAAACACATTCACTTTTCTTCTTTTCATGTTTTGTACACTGCACATACCTTTATAAATTTTGTAAAAGCACTCTCCTTTAAGTTTTTTTAAAAGTTCCAGGAGTTCGTCACTTTTTTCTTCACTCACGGCACTTTTTTCTTGAATGTTAGTAAGGATTTCCACGTCTTCATACAAAATGAATTCAGTGGAAGCACATATAGACGACGCACCACACTCCATCATAGAATCGAATTGACAATACTGCACGATACTATTTACAAGCCGGTAGGCAGAACCTGTACATGTTTCGTCATGATTCAAGGAAAAACGTGTTGGGCTTGCAAAGAACCTAAATTTAAGTAATAGAGTAGAAATAAGTAAAATTTCCATGGTGATAAGAATGCAACTTCTTTAAAACTATGACAATGTTTATAAAATAAAAGGTATAAAAAGTGTTCAAAGAGATCTCGAATTGCTTTAATGTAAATAATTACTTAATGCAATGTAATATTGCCGCGGATTTTTATATTTTGATATTAAGTATATCCAGTATTAATTCAATGATGTACATATTCAAAATAAGCACGATCGTATTGATATTAATGTAAAATCAATCTTTATTTCAACTAAATTTCTTGTTTAACTTCAATAATACATGCCAATTCTGAGTAATGTTAATTTTCATTAATAATGTGACAATTTACTTGTATGTACGAAAATGTTCAAACTACAAAGTAAAGCATGTTCGCCTTAATGAAAATTTGATTTTCTAGAAACAAGTAAACATTTTTATTGAAATAAAGCCATTGATTTTTCTGTGTACTTACAAATTTCTCTTTTTTTTTATTGTAGTATATAATATCTACTACTACTACTACTAATAACTACACACAGACAAAAGTTTATTTGTTTATTTATTAATTTGGAAAGCGAAAATATGTACAGAATATAAACTCCAATAAAACAATGCGCCAAAAATAAAAAAAGAAATAAAAATAAAATGAAAATAAGAATAATAATAAAAAAAAAAAAAAATACCTAGTTAAAATTAAATTAAAAATTAAAAATTAAAAATTAGATGTAACTAAGTGAGTAAATAGAAATAATGTATTAAATATCAAATATGGATTTCAAGTGAATTTTTATTGTGCGCAAACTGTGGCCCTGAAAACTAAGACAATTTTCATGATAAGATCGAGGTAAACGGAGGAGCGGCGAATTAAAATAGGCATTTATAGATGCAAATGGAATGATAAAAGTGTCTTGTGATCTGGAACGGTGATTAGTTGCCCTGAATGTAAGTTCAACATAGAGAGTACAATTAAAGATAAATAAATCTTTGTATAGGAACAAAATATCTAAGTAAGATCTTCTGTCCTTCAGAAAAAGAGTCCAAGGTGTTGTAATCTAGCATCATACGAAACTTCCTCGAAATTGAGTCTGCGAAAGAGTGATCGTGTGAAATGTCTCTGCACTGATTCCAACCCAGCAAACAATAAGCCACGAAATGCCGTAAGTCGGAAAATTCGGAACGATTTGTCTGACCGAAATCGTTTAGATGTCGGTGGGAAATTTCTGACCGAAATTTCGTAACGATTACGGACAGAATTCGAAAAGACATGTCTTCTTTCTGATGGTTTCAGGTGGCAATGCATGAGAAGCAATTGTCCCGCGTTCCGTTAAGCGTTCGATTTGAATTGTTAATTGAGCTCAGTTCGCAACTTACGTCTGTGAAGTGATGTTTGAGTTGTATAATAAATACATGTGATTAAAAACTGTGAGTATATAATTATTTATAATATATTTTAAAAATAAACACAGTTTTGTTGTGAATTGCAGTTCTTAGAGTTAAATTTAATGTTTTTATAGCGAGACCGTATTTTTATTTGTTCGGTATATTAAAATTTAATTTTTCGATAGACTTTATAGAGTTTAGACTTTATTGATTGAATTTATAACTCTATTTTGTCTTCAAAGCGGTAAAAGGATATCACAATGTCAAGACACCCACAATCTAAAATCGTCTTTATAACAACGGCCATAAAGAAGTATTTTAGTAACGTCAAGGACCGTCACAACAAGCGTTTAAAAAGAAAGGATGAGGGTGGGTGTTAACATCACTGCAGAAGACGAACTGTCTTCAGATAATTAAACACTTGTGATGCATAATAAATAAAAAGTAAGGAACTTGCAAGAAAATTGATTTTTTTTTATTTTTATTCTACAGTAATGGTATTTAGTTTTAATTTTTAAAATTGCTTTATTTGCCGTAAGTTCTTAATGCTAATAGGTTTTCTATCTTAATCCTAAAGCTAAGATTAGTCTATATCTAAGCTGCTACCGTTCTTAATGGCCTCAATGGGCACTCTAAGATATACATTTTTATCGGGGGGATGTTTTTTGGGGGGGATCAGAGTCTCTTTATTTAATTACATTCTTAATGTATACTTATCATTAAATAAAATAAACTATTGGGAAAATGGCAAAAAAAACCCAATATTACATTAATTTCACTCTACTCTACTTAAACTATATACAATTCTTACATACTAACTTAAAACTAGGGTTTGAGCCGAACTCTCCGCCGCCGGGACCAGCAGCATCATGCTCCACTATTTGAGAATAGTAGAGCAGAAACCACCGTTCCCGGCCGCGGACAGCTCAGTCAAGTGTACAATAATTGCATTTAAGAATGCATCGAGAAGGGAATATTTAGGTGGGATACGAATCACTTTATTTAATTTATTACAATGTTCCTTAAATATAACAGTTTATCATACATAATTTTTCCTTATAACTATTCCGGGCCGAGCCATTCGTCACCTGGACCGATAGCTGAAGGCCATCAGTTCCTGTAGCAATTGTCTCGGTCCGGCATGCCTTATAACTAGGGAAGCTGCTAACAAGGTTAGTACTTATTCTAGTTTCGTTTATATTTTTTTTTGGTTAGCTTAATTACTTAATTAACCTATACTTGAAAAACTAACTAAATGTCTTGTTGATTAAGCCACCAGTATCGCGTAGCCTCACGCTCATGTCTGTCAATGTCAACATAGTTCGCGGTGGAGTAACGCCATAAGGGCAGGGGGTCGCTGGTTTCGAGATTGGGGTCGTATTCTATTTTTTTATCGGTCGCGCGCCTATATGCGTGATAAATGATTGGTACGTAGTCGGAATCTAAAATGTAGCCGTTTTCGTCAAGGTAGACGAAGGCTTCAGGTGGAATAAAACCAGTTGACATGGTTTTTTCAATATATTGTGGGTTTGGGAAGAAGGGTTGGTGGATCCATGGGTTAAGGTCTTGATCTGAGGTGGTTCGAGCTATATGGTTCCTAATTAATTTTATGATTGCCGTATCAACCCGGGAGATTTCTGCCGTTTCATATATTTCCTCGTTCGATATGTAATGCAGAAAATCTGTCTCTGCCTTTCTATAGATGCCAGTACACGCGCGTAGACATTTTCTTTCGAACAGTCTAAATTTTTCCATATAAGATGGACTAATATTGAACCAGATGGGGCAGCCATAAGTGAGAATAGGTCTTACCAAAGCTTGGTAACAAATGATTTTAACGCGAGGGTATAAATGTTTCGCGTAAAAAAGTCGTTTTAGAGCCATGAATGCGTTACGCGCCTTTACAATCTGGATATTAGAGTGTTGGTTGAAGTATAAGTGTTGATCTAAGTTTACTCCTAGATATTTAACACAAGTTTTGTGCGGTATTTTATCATGGCTTCCCTCCCCAGCTACAATATGAAATTTCTTCCAATTGCGCTTCAAATCTCTATTGGCATGTGCTAAAGTGGTGCGGAATAGGATAGTCTCACATTTCTGTGAATTAATTTTCATCTTCCAGGAGTTCGTGTAGAACTGAACATCATTAAACATTTTCTGAAGTTCCTCTTGGGCTTTAGTCGCTTTAGAATGGGGTGTGTATATAATAAGGTCGTCTGCGAAGGCTACAATAGATCTCTTGGGTGATTTATTAAAATCAAATGCTTCCAAAAGATCGCTAATGTAGATCGCGAATAAAGTGGGTGCAGTTACTGTTCCCTGTTGGAGCCCTTCCCTAACATTAAAGGTCTGTGTGGTAACAGTTTTCCAGTTTGTTAGCACAAAGTTTTTGTTGTATATCATATGTACAAGGATTTTTATCAAGTGTTTGGGGAATTTTTTTCGGATTAATTTAAAGATCAGACCGTCAAGCCAGACTGTGTCGAACGCCTTCTCCATGTCTATTAGACAGGCACCTATGCATTCTTTATTATTCAAATGCCAGCAGATGTCGGATGTAACCTTCGTTATGGCGTGTATGGTAGAATGTCTATTTCGAAAGCCAAATTGACAATTCGGTATCAGATCATTCTGTCGAATATGGGAATTCAGGGAGTCATTGAGGATGGATTCAAAGACTTTGCTTATGTTGGGTAGAAGACTAATGGGTCTGTAACTTTTTGGATCTGAAGGATCTTTCCCTTTCTTAAGGATCGGGAATGTTTTCGCGCGTTTCCATTTTTCAGGGTAGTGAGAGTTGTTTAATAGGTTATTAAAAAGGGTGCAATATTCCTGAATAATTACATCCGGCAGATTCTTTAATACTAAATTTGGAATTCCATCCAAGCCGGATGATTTTTTATTATTGAGGCGTTTGAATAAAAATTGGATTGTTTCAAATGAAACGAAGTAGTCTGATAGTTGGTTGTCTGGAATTTGATTGGCCATCCGATTTTCGCTAAAAGTGAGTAAAGGCTCATTGCCTTCGCTCTCATTTTTGAATTCTGTGGCCTTTTGCGTAACTAATTGATTTAGTCTTTCCCTTCCCAAGTTGGAGTTTTGTGTATGAATTCCCTCTAAGTGGGTCCCTATTAGATCTAGCTTTTGGGGTTCGTCGGTTATCACGAAGTAGCCGTTTGTATCACGGTTTGCACTTGTGATATCGATATTCGCGTCTTCCAGGAGTTTTTGGGAGTCGGCCGGTACCTTAATCGTGGGTATACTTGCACTATTCTTTTTCCTGAATATAGAATTTATTTGGGCAAACATCCCGGGGGAGTCGCTGGGTCTAACAGATTGAATTTTTTCCCTCCATTGCCTATTACTTTCGTTCGCGAAGTTTTGTCGAATTAGAGTTTTAACATTTTTTAAGTTGGGGTTATTGTAATCTAAAAATCTACGATAAATGTTGTTAATTCGCGTGAGCAAATGACTTTTAAGTCTTTGGAGTTTTCGGATAATAGGGTTTTCGTAATTGTCTAAGGTATTTCGGATTTTTCTTTTTGGGACAGTTCGTTCTATTGTGGCAATTGTGAGATTTTCTAGTATTTGGAGATAGTGTTCTATCTCCGAGTTTGTTAGGTTCCTATCTGTGGGGGTCATGAATTCTTCTTCTTCTGAAATTGTTTCTGAGTGAGCTTTCGCTATTCTCTTTCGAAACAATTTCCAGTTAGTTTTTTTATAATTAAGGATAATATTTTCCGCTTGAGAATTAATGACGAAATGATCGTCTTTCTCATGACCAAATGTCATGAGTATGGCTTGGTGGTCGCTATCATAATTTATGGTTTCTAATTTATTTTGGCTTCCTGCGAACGTGAAGTTCAATCGGGCATCTGCTATGCAAATATCAAGGTATGAATTTGCTCTTGGTAGGGTGGGCGAGTCGGGGCCGTAGAGTATAGATTTAAATTCTATTTGGTTGTCTAAAACCCAGTTAAACAAAAAAATTCCACGTGTGTTATTATCTCGGTTAAGCCAGGATTTGTGTTTCGCGTTGAGGTCCCCTGCTATTACATAGTAGTTTCTAAGGCTATTTAATTCAAGGGTCTGGAATAGTGAATGAAATTCGTCATTGAATTTTTCGGAATTTCTTTTTGAGGCATAGGTGCTAATAACGAAAAGATTATCATTATTCTGCAGGGAGATTTTTATACAGGTCAGTTCTAAACATTCAAAAAGGGTGAATTCCGGCCGGTTTATTGTAGTGAAGTTTAAAGGTTTTTTTTATAAGAATACCCGTGCCGCCTCCACCTCCGGAGTTCGGTCGGTCCGTTCTTATAAAGTCGTAATTAGTGAATTGGGGGGTATGGTGTGGTTTTAATTTTGTTTCGTTTAAAAGGAGGAGATCGGGTTTTTCTTTTTTTAGGAGATCGTCTAAATTCATCCTTCTCTTTAGGTACACAATGGAGTTGACATTGACAGAGATGAGCCTGAGCTCGGTCATCTGAAGGCTTTGTGTTACCTGGCCATCAACAGACATTGGACATATTTAAGACGCGACTTATATGGCTAAGTTGTTGAGCGTGAGCGCCAATGGCTTGCTCGAAACGCTCCAACTTGTTATTAAGTAACTGGAATAAGTTTTCCTGAAAAGATTTAAGGGAATTTTGATTAATGTTATTATTATCCTTACTTGTGTGCTCTCGTAGGTTTTCCGGGTTTCGCAGAGCTTTCGTATTATCCTTTCCCTTCACGGCATCTGAAAAGTTGATTCCTGGTCGAACTGCACTGTTTATGATCCGTTGTAGTTGTTGATTCGTTGGTTTTGTTGTCTCTGCTGTTTTTTTCCTGTCGGGCGGTATTTCTCCGGGTTTTCGCTTCCTTATGTGCTGGGCATCCTTTGAATGACGCTGGGTGGCCGTGGCTTTTGCAGTTTACGCAGTATGTTTGCGCCTTTTCCGCTGACGCATCTAATTTGCACTCGCCTGGGGAGTGAGTTTGCTCGCACTTAACACATCGGTAGGCCATTTTGCAGTTCGCTGCTGAGTGGCCATACCGTTGACAACGCCGGCACTGGGAGATTTCCGTCTTGCGGAGCTTTTCAAAACGCACCACCTGGTGGTTTAAGTAGCGGACTTGATGCAAATCTGACGCTTTGCTATTGCACCCAATCTGGACCATGAGAGTCGGGAGCACTCTCTTTTCCAACGCTGATCTTCTCGTTGAAAATCTTGACACCGAAAGGATTTCGGTCTCCGGCAGTTGCTTTTTCAGCTCAACCTTTATCTCCTCGGGGACCGCGTGGCTGCTCAGTCCCTTCATTAGGAACGTCTCGGTTTTCTCTTCACGTGGGGTATAGGTGAAGAATTTCGATTCGCTCTTTTCCAGGACTTCTTTCGCTTTGCGAAAATCATCGATATTTGATGTGTGGATCGCGATTTTTGATGCAGTGACGTTTTTTACCTGGAAATTCTCGATACCGGCACTTTTTTCCAGTAATTTCACTAACGTTTCTGAATTTTGGTTGAACGTTTTTATTGGCGGCATTTTAGACGCTTTTTTTTTTGGGTCATCTTATTTTTCGTAGCGGTTATTTTCTCTGCTGGCAGGGCCGACTTGGACTTCGTGCTTGCTGCTGGCTTAGCGCGGTTTTGGCGCAGCACCATTTCAACATAGTCCGTCTCCGTTGTTTCTTTGGCTACCATTTCCACGTCGGACGCCTTTTTCTCGGGTGCTCTCTTTTCTTCGTTGGCCTGGAGCTTGCCAAGCGCTTCCTGCATTTGTTGCATTTGTAGTTGCAGGGCCTTTATAATGCTATCGCGCTTTTCGATCTCGCTCACTAGTTCTGCCTCACGCGCAGTAAAACCCCTCTCAGTCCCGTTCTCGTACTCACTGTCGCTTTCCTTCTCTGCGAGGACGCTGTAAGCTCCTCCCTTGTTGCTGGTCTCTATCTTATCTCTTTTTTTCGCAACAGCATCGTCACTGTCCGTGTCACTCGCGTTAAGGGTTTGGTCCCTAGACCGCACCCTTTTAGAATTTCGTCCCATTTCGAGCACTAATTCTCGCGTACTATCACGGTATGTGCTTCTTGTCCTTAATGTCACTACCACTGGTACCTGTCTCTCGGTCACTTTTAGGCACTATCACTAACACTGGTTTTATCCTGTTTAAATACGAAATCGTCCTTACCTGCCGGTGCAGGTATACGCCTTTCTGTTAAAGTTCGAATTTCAAGGAGCTAGTTAAAACACGTCCGTTCACTTCGACTGTCAGCTCGTCTCTCCACAGTAATGGTATTTGCTGAAGAAATTGGACTGCGATATGTTTTTTTCAGAATTATTTTCGTTGCGACATCGAAATCTTATGTAGTTCGCGAACGAACTAGTTATTTCATAACTTAAATAAACGAACTATTATAGTTCGCAGTCAGTCCCGCTCATAGACATAATAGTATAACTGGATCGATCGCCCAGGAAACAAAAATGTTTCTTTCCCGAATCGTGTCAACCGTTCCATACATTTTTCGTCACGACATCGGTACGAAGTCGTGTCTGATGTCGGCGCGTTTTAAAGACAAATCGTACCGAATTCGTAACGATGTCGGACTTTTTTGTTTGCTGGGAATGCTGCTATAAGATAAGAATAGTATGGGTTCCACACAACTGAGCAGTATTCAAGGTGACATTTGACAAGACTTTTGTACAGGTTAATATAGAGATCTAAGTTACAGAACGGATAAGCAGCTCTTAAAATAAAACCACATAACCTATAGGCCCGTTTGCCTATTTCCATAATATGTACATCAAATTTTAATCGAGTGTCAAATATAACACCTAAATCCTTGAAGTTGAAGACTTCAAGGAGAAAGTAGTCACCAATGTGGTAATTAAACGAAAGATAAGAGGATTTATTAGTGTAGCACATCTTGAAACATTTTTGTTTATTAAGGGATAGCTTATTTGTGGAGCACCAGGACGATAGTTTGTTTAGGTCATTTTGAAGAATGAGACAGTCAGCCAAAGATTTAACTGGTCTAAATAACTTCAGATCATCTGCATACATTAAGTAATCAGAATGAAATTCTGAGAGAAGATCATTAACGAATAAAATGAAAAGCAGTGGACCCAAGATTGAACCTTGTGGAACACCGCTTGTCGCAAGATAAGGAGCAGATAAGCATCCATGGAATGTAACCATTTACTTGCGATTAACAAGATAGGATGAAAGCCAGCTCAGTAGAGCAGTACTTAGATGAAATGACTTCAATTTCTTAATTAGTGTATAATGGTCTACTCTATCAAACGCTTTCGAAAAGTCAGTATACACCGTGTGAAGATCAAGTCGGTTTTCAAGGGTCCTTGATACTGAATTAGTAAAAGAAACTAAATTCGTCTCAGTGGAACGACCCTTGAAAAACCCATGCTGATTAGGAGAAACAGAGCTCCAGACTTGAAGAAAGATGACTTCATGCAGTAGTTTTTCGAATATTTTAGAGAAACAAGACAGAATACAAATAGGGCGGAAGTTTTCAACGTTGTGCTTGTCACCCTTCTTAAATATCGGTAAAACATGGGAGATTTTCCATAGGGTTGGAAATATTCGTTGATTCAGTGACATGTTAAATAACGTTGCAAGAGGTTCCGCCAGAATGTGGCCCAACCTCTTAACAAATATGTTTGGAATATTATCAGGACCAGCGCCACCATGGCAATCAAGGGAATTAATAACAGTGAGAACCTCCGTAGGAGTAAAAACAGGTATTGAGTTATTGTCAAGATCATCGAAATCCTGCATTGACTGAGAGGCAGAAGAAGTGTACACGGAGCTAAAATATAAGGAAAAGAGATTTGCTATAGAACCGGGAGTAGAGGCAGTATCACTTCTGAAGGTTATGAATGATGGAATGGTGGTAGTCTTACGTGAAGAATTGACATAATTCCAGAAAGGCTTGTCGTTGCCTGAGGCAAGCGATGCATTCAGGCTACATACGTACAATCTAAAGGCTTTCTTAATTTCTCTCTTAACAACTTTACGAAGATCATTGTACTGAGCTTCATTAATCTGTGTAGGGAATTTCTTATAGAGACGTCTTGCCTGATCTTTATCTTTCAACAGTTTAATGATAGAGGCGTTAAACCATTGAGGATAGGACCGGCGCTGGGTGATTGAAAAAGGGACATGTTCAACTATAACCGAATTAACAGTGGAATAGAAGTCATCGAGGGCACTGTTCACCGATGAAACTTCAAGTAACTGCCAGTTAATACCAGCAAGACTAGATGAAATTAAATCGTAATTACAGCTGAAGAAGTTACGCTTACTGAAGTGATTTAATGCGGTATTTTTTAGGGGCTTAAGATTTAGTTCAAGCTCAACTGTACAATGAAAACCACTAACCCAAAGTTCATTACATATATAGTGAAAATCACTACTCGTGCTATTAAAAATTCACTGTACGCAAGCAGTGAATTTTACAACATTCAACAGTGAAAAACAGTACATTTAAATAGTTTACTGTAGTTAACTTTAAAATTAAATACCATTGTAATGTAATGTAATATTGTAATGGAAAATACAACATGGTACAACGTGGTAAATAAATAATAATACCTTATTTTATATTATTTTTTAATTTTTTTATTAACATAAAACATAACAAGTTTTCAAAATTGTAATTTTGTAAATTAAAATATTTATTTCAAATTAATAAGAATGTACAGTAAAATATAGAGTAGTTCTTCGTTACAAAATTTTAGATAATTTTAAATCTGAAAGCTAGATTTCCATCAGGAAGCTTGTGGGTTAAGAAAGGATAATATTCAAAATCATCAATATTACATACGTCAAACGACTGTAAATTTTCTTTTAATATAAAAGAATTTAAATGCTCTTCAAAATTCAGTTTAAATTGTTCACAGACTAATATCAGCCTGTTTTCGTAAAAAATTATATCACAAATTTTATTTATAACAGAAGTATCTTTATTTTTTAATACAAAATAATTTGTCTTATATACAGTCTCCTCAGGCCCGTGCGCAGGAAAGTATGATGGGGGGGGGGGGTTTCTCAAGTTCCCCCATACTAAATGTGATGAACTTAAAAAAAAAAAGGTCCTCACTTCCCTATGAAAATAGGCCAATGGGGGGGTTGAATATTTTTTTAGTTCCTTTTGCTTGCCCTCATTTCTCAAAGCCCAGCACATTTTTAGAGGTCCAACTCTTTCAATTACTGTCACATAATGTGTTAAAAAATGAGCTATAAAAGAGCCTATAGAAGAGAAAAAGAAAATAATTTATTTCAAATTTAATTTCTTAAAACAAAACAAGCAGGTTTATGTCTTCCATAAAATTCGTTAAAAAACTAGTTTTGTCTTACCTTTAAGCAAATTGATTAGTTCTGGAAGACCCCATTCTTCTCATAACTGTACGGCTTCATTAATATTTCCGGAGGCTGAACAAGTATCAAGGATTGCAATTTCTTCTGGAACTTCGATTTCCTGTTCATTGTCCATTGACTCCATTCCTTTGTTCTGCAATATCTCCATTGTCATCTAATACAGATTCCACAGTTCACACTGACTAGCTATATTTAAACTTTAATTAAAATTACTTCTTACAACAAGTTCAACACTTACCAGCCAAATTTAAACTTTAAAATTTTCACCACTAAAAATGCAACTTTTCGGTTCTTAATCACTTTTCTTACCTTTTTTTAAATAAATGAATGTCACGAATGTCGTTCTTCACTTACTCCTCAACGAGCTATGACGCGTTAGAGTAAATGTCAATTTTGAAATAAATTGTATTGCAGTGTTATTACACGTGTGGGGATATGGCTATGGTGCAATAGTTGTTATTGCAATTGTAGTGAAAATCACAAGTCTGTAATCAATTTCGTTACAAGTCTACAAAATACGGTTCCAAAGTAGTAAAAATTACTTCCTATTTATGTAGTGAATATGTGTTATTACTTTGCAATTTATTTCATTACTTTAAAATTAACTACATGTTTGTGAAAATCATTATAATTTACATCAATTGCATTGTACCTGTAATGGAATTTGAATGTTAACCGGCTTTTCTGCGACTTGTGAATTTGATTACTCTTCATTGTAAATTTGACTACTCATTTTTCTCTGTGTGTACACCCATTCCTCGCTATACGGCCTAGATACGTTCCGGGAAACTTGGCCGTAAAGCGAAATGCCGTAAAACGAATCATATATTTTCATACAAGTTCATATAAACTCGATAAGATCCGTTTCAATTTTTTAAAAACCATATATAGAAAATTTAGTTTTTAGATAAAAATGCATCTACTTCAATATAGACATTCATCTTTTTCAATATTACTCACACTTACAAAGAAGCACGTGACAGAAAATTATTAAAAGAAACTTTTAAATATCCAAATTAGAAACTTTATTTAAAAGAAAAAACCAGAAAATTCAGTGAAAAATACATTTAATTAAAAAATCGGCCAACAATCTGGGCGTAACTTTATTATTTTTCCGGCAGAAGTAAGGAAAGCGTTCAATTCTGAAATGCGGTGTAGGCTACTATGTGACTGAAAACCTATCAAAAAGAACAAGATCATGGAAGTGAAAATCTGATTGGATCTTCCCCCACCCAAAATTTTTCTTGATTCTGTTCTCCTAGTATAACTACAAATATGTTTTAAGTTTGAATAGTGTGCCATTAACGGCTTAGGAGATATGTATTTTAGAATGTGTCTATCTCACCTTTTTTGGGTTTCGGACGCATTACATTTTCCCCCACTCCCACACCCCTTGATCAATATTGACAATTTTTCTGCAAATGGGTCTACTATCAGAGCTCTATCGAAATTCCAAGTTTCAGCTTCCTAAGGGGTTACTGAGATCTGGAAACCAAAATTTTCGGTCTAAAATACTTCCCCCTCCTTCCCCCTCACACCCCCACCCCTAAAAATTTGGTCACTTCAAGGCGCCTACCCCATCTATTCGTTAAAAAAATTTCAATTTATTATCTCAAAGCGTTTGGCAGCTACGAGCCTCCAAACGATCTTGCGTACGGCGTACGGCGGACAGACGGACTGAAAATTTTTATTGCTTTTTTCGCGTCTACTAGTTATGAAACGTGAAAATAAAAATTTTGAGGGTAGCAAATTTTTTTTTTTAAAAAATCAATCACAATACTTAATTATTAAAATAATAAAGTAAAATCAAAATTTCATTTCATTTATAACATTAACAAAAACTAAAAATTAGATTGTTTATTCCGATGCTGAAGTATCCTCTTCATATGGGCATGAATCACTTTCATTTTGATCAGACACTGCTTTGGAAGGACCAGCCTTAAAAAAATGGTGCAACGTTAGCTGATTTGCCTTTTTCTTTGCTTCCATGTGCATATCTTTGTAGCAATGAATAGCTGTATCAATGCCTCGTGAAACTTTAGCGAATCTTTCTTCATCGGGGTCATTTTGTCGTAAGATGTTAATTCCTTCTTCGAAACAAGAAAGCACCTTTGATAAATCCTTCAACGTTAACTTTCGGGAAACATCTGATACTACCTCTTCATTTAATGGTGAAACGTTTTCTATTTGAAGCAGTTCTTCGTTGGAAAGAGGTTCGCTATCTGCTTCAAGCAAATCTACCACATCAACTTCTTTTAATTCCTCAAAACCAAGTTCAGATCCTAGGTTCAATATGTTTTGTCGAATTGCCAGAACAGACTCGGCTTCTTCATCATTTGTTGTTATGCATTCTGGCCATATTTTATTCCAAACGCCGTTCATTGTGGTTGATTTCAACTCTTTCCATGAATCGCCAATATTTTCGACCGCATCTTTGATGTTATACTTTTTCCAAAATTCTGTGAGCAAAGACTTATCATCTATCTCGTTAATCAGTTTCCGAAAAGTTCTGCGTAAATAATATGCTTTAAACGTAGCTATTACACCCTGATCCATTGGCTGGATTAGGGCTGTAGTGTTTTTAGGCAGAAATTCAATTTCCACATCTTTAGATGATTCAGCTAAATTAACCGGATGTCCTGGAGCATTATCTAAAAGAAGCAGAACCTTCTTGCTTAAATTTTTGTTTTGCAAATATTTTTTCACTTCAGGGCAAAAGCGATTTTTAAACCAGTCTTCAAAGAGAGTCAAATGACTGGCAATTGATTCTTGTTCAACCCTTTCAAGGCTCTTGGATTTTCTGACAAATAGATCAGAAACGGCTTAAGTTTAAAATCACCTGCAGCATTGCCGCCAAGAAGCAAAGTTAATCTCTCTTTGGATACCTTATATCCCGGTGCAGTCTTTTCGTTTTTTGAAATGTATGTTCTTTCAGGCATATGCTTCCAGTAGAGCCCGGTTTCATCGACATTAGAAACTTGTTCTGGAACGTATCCACCTCTTTCAATGATTTTTTTTGAATGTTAGGATACTCTTGAGCGGCAGCCTCATCGGCACTAGCTGCCTCACCTTTCATCTTTAGATTATGTAAATTATGTCGATTTTTAAATTTTTCAAACCAACCTTGGCTTGCAAGAAAATTTACGGTGGATTTTGCAAGTCCTAATGCCCTACAAATTTCTACAATTTTTTCACCAGCTTCAATTCTACGCGAAACTTCTAGTTTAGTCTCTAATGTCACTGACTTTCGGCTTCTCTTTACACTCGGAACACTGTCTAAGATCGGCAAAGATCGTTTTTGCGACTTTTTGTGAAAAAAATCACGATATATTGTAGAAAGATCAGATAAGGGTCTTTTTTCTTTTCTTCTTTAATTATAAAAGGCACTGTTCTTTTGTTTTTTCACAATTTCTTTTTCTGCGGTTTCCAGCTCACTTCTATTTCATCATCCCATCGACTCATAATCGCTCGCGATTTAGTTTGGAGTTGCTATAAAGGTGTGCATACAGAGTAAAATATCATTGTATTTTTTGCGTGCAATGATATTTTACTCTGTGTGGTCACGTTTATCACAACTCCAAACTTAATCGCGAGCGAACGGTGGGAATCCCCAAGCTGCTGATGGTTGAATATGGACTACATAGGTTTAGATCTAATCTGGAAATTTTCTCTTTTTTTTGGCCGTATAACGAATTTTGTTGGCCGTATAACGAAACTGTACCATAATTCTAAGAGGCCGTTATAGCGAAAAGCCGTATAAAGTGCGGCCGTATAGCGAGAAATGGGTGTACTTATAGAAAATATCGAACCTTACTGGTCAATTAAAAGTTCAAATTGATCAATATTAAAACAAATTTGCTGAACGAAGAATTTTCAATTATTTTGAAAACTTTTTTTTTTAGAGCAAAAAACCGAGAATGTGAAAATTGAAAAAGTACGTTTTTTGTTACAGCCGTCTCCATTTTTTTTTATATCAAAATTTTTACAAATTCTTCGTTCATCTACTAGACAATGGAAGTTTTGATTTCCGATGAACCGTTCTCAAGATATGATGTCCACTGCAAGTCACGTCGAAAAAAAGGCGTTCCTGTAATTCGACTATAACTTTTTTACTATTTAATATTTTTTGATGAATAAATTTCAACAAGTTCTTAGAAACATGTATTATTCGACGTTGACAAAAGATTTTGAATAAATATTTTTGATGGTGTCAAAAAAAAATCGAGAAAATTTCATCTTTTTGCGCGATACAACTGTATATAACCCCTTAATGAAAATTTTGAATAAAAGTGGCCCCAATATGCTACCTTCAGGAACACCCGAGGAAACTGAAGTTGTTTTGGATAAATGCGATAAAAATTTTACTTTTTGTGTACATTTGGTTAAGTAGGACTTCAACCAGTTCAAGAAAGCACCTCCTATACCATATCGTTCCAGCTTAAACAGTAGCAAACCATGGTCCACTACATCAAAAGTACTAGAAACATCCGTGTACACCGAATCTACCTGTTTAATCTATTTTTGATAAACGTAGAATATTCCAAAAGATTAGAAACAGTAGATTTTCCCTTTAAAAAACCATGCTGACATGGATGACTAATAGGACTTACAAACTCTACTACTACTTCATCAACCAATTTTTCGAAAACCTTACTAATAGAAGATAAAATGCTTATTCCTCTGTAATTGTTAATGTCCGATCTATCTCCGAATTTAAAAATGGGTGTTATATGTGCTAATTTAAAACACTCAGGAAAAATGGAATTCTGAAGAGACATATTTATTTATTTATTTATTTATTTAATAGCCAATAAAGAGAAAGATTGGTTAGTAAAAAGCAAGTTTTTAAGTTTAAAGATAAAGGATCTATAAGAAATGGACAGAGATCCAAGTTGAAGAGCGTTATGCGTTCTTTGCAGTCTTACCAGTGGGGAAAAGTAATAGACATCCAAAGAAGTGCGAGGAAGCTGAAAGATGTTACAGTTCCTGGTTGAAGCTGCGCTTGTCCTGTATGATAATTCTTCGACCAGGAGAACTGCGGGAACATTATTAACGAGCTTGTATAAAAAACAAGTGTCTAAGCCGTGTACTAAGCCGTCGAAACGAGGACGATATGCGTAGAACAAATCCAGAGAGACGGAAAGATTTGTTTACAATATCAGTGATATGGTCCACAAACTTTAATTTGGGGTCAAACGTTACTCCTAGATCTTTCATAGTGGTGACAAGGAAGAGTGGAGATTCGTTTAAGGAATAGGTAAAAACCGGGGGATCAGTTTTCAGAGAAAAACACATAGAAAAACATTTATTGATATTGAGTGACATATCATTAAGGTCGCACCATTGCGAAGGCAGTTTAGATCTGATTGCAAACATATACAGTCCTCAGTGGACCTTATTTCTCGAAATAATTTAAGGTCATCGGCATACAGAAGGCAATGAGACGAAATAACAAGTGGCAGATCATTTATGAGGAGATTAAGTAGAAGAGGTCCCAAAATAGAACCCTGAGGAACACCTGAAGTTGCATGAAACTCATTTGAAAATTTACCTCGGAAAACAACGCGCATCTTCCGGTCCGATAAATACGAGGCAAGTACATTAAGTAGGGGACCAGTTATGCCGTACAAATGCAACTTCGCCAAAAGAATTTTGTGATTGACGCTATCAAACGCCTTGGAGAAGTCAGTGTAGACAGTGTGAACCGATAGGCGATTTTCAAGAGAAAGCAATAATCGAGATAATGTAAGGGCGGTTTTGTTCAAAAAGATTGAGGGAATGAGATCAGGACCACCTTTATTAGTGTTGAGATCAAGCAATGCAGTAATTATCTGATCATTTGTAAGGATCATATCACTTAACTTCGGATCGTGGAAAGGTATAGGTGAAAAATTAACGGGATCAAAACTATAGGAATTGGCAAACTTAGATTCTAAGTGTTTAGCGAATAAGTTTGAAATTTTTACGGGATCAGAAGATGAGCTATCATTAAGCATCATAGAAGCTGGATAGCCTTTAGTTCCAAGTTTGTCGTTAATGTGTTGGAATTTTTTTTTAGGACGATCTATTAGGCTGTTTAAGATTTTGCGGTTATACAGTGCTATGGCTTCCATTTCACTAATATTGAAAAGCTCGCGAAGGTGCAGAAATACGGTGTGATCCTCTACCGATTGAGACTTACACCATTTCTTATAGGCTTTATTTCTTTTGTTACGAAGTACTCTAAGGTCTTTATCCATATGGGGGGGACAAGATAACTTTGTACTAATGCGCTTAGGAGTGTGCCTTTCCATTATATGTATTAAAGAGGCAATGAGGTTTTCAGCTATTACATTCACATCTGTAATGTTGTCTGCAAATTTTAAATTGGAAGTTTCGAAATTAATCATTTCATAGTCAGCATTATGAAAATCATAAGTTATTGTTAATTATTGATAGGAAGTTGTCAGTTCAAATTGTCGCGCCACAGTTGAATTCTACTCTTGTGGCAACATTATTGTTTATTTAAATTCTACTTTGTGGCAACATTCTTGTTTTGAATTCTAGTATAATGGCAGCATTGTTTTAAAATAGAAAGTCATGTTTTGTTTTGTTCTGTCGCCAATTGAAGTTTAAACGCGAGGGAACACGAAGTAAGATCTCCTACTTAATTTATAATTACTATTGTTTATTAGATTCCCTCATGGGCGGTACTTCAACAATTTTTATTTAATTCTTCGAGAACACGCCGTCGTCTCAATTGCCTTTGGGATTTTATAAGAAAAATTAGCCGAGTTCATCGTGGGAACTTATATTGGATTTGCCGGTTGCCAGCTGGCGAATATAAGTGGTGCTTCGCCAAGGGGTTTTAACCTAAAAAGTCATGGGTGGAGGACGAAAGCGGCGCTCACAAGCGTCTGATGGAGATGGAGATGTGACTGTCGTCACAGCGGATGTTCCGAATCAGCAGTACGCTTCATTGACTGATGCAATTAATCGTCTTATGCAGCAA
The DNA here is from genome assembly GCA_949128065.1 of Beris chalybata. NCBI lineage: Eukaryota > Metazoa > Arthropoda > Insecta > Diptera > Stratiomyidae > Beris > Beris chalybata. The sequence goes on from OX421898.1 coordinate 6,008,629, forward strand.
TTGGAAGCTGAAAAGGAAGCCCGCTTAAGGCTTGAGGAACACATGGAGCGCGTTTCGCAACCTAACCTCCAAATTAACGCTGAAAGCAGTGCTGCAGGTGCTTTTGTCACCAACTCAAAGATAGAAGAGTTGGGTGTGTTGTCGAATACAAACGCGTCGAGCAACGCCGCGCATGTCAACACTTGCCAACAAACGCCAAGTAGTGATGCCGTGATGACACATTTAAACGGTGCGGGGAACAGAAAGCTATACGATCTGCCGGCATTTTCAGGTCGACCGGAAGATTGGCCAATATTCAACGCCGCATTTGAACAGTCGACATCGTCCTTTATGTATTCAGCGATGGAAAACACGTTTCGGTTAAGAAAGGCGTTAACTAGCTAAGGAAGCGGTGGACTGTCTTCTTATTCAGCCCAATAACATAGCTGAAATAATGTCAACGTTGGAGTTCCGATTTGGTCGGCCAGATCAAATGGTTCGCTGTCACATGCAAAAGGTTGCTGAGTTGCAGAATATTTCCGAAAGCCGTATTGAATTATTAGTGCCCTTTGCGACTCGAGTTCGAAATTTGGTGGCATTTCTCAACACGGACGAAAGCAAGCAGCACTTAGTAAATCCGCAGCTTCTTGATGATCTGGTGTTCAAGCTTCCAGTATCAAAGCGCGTGGAATGGGCGCAAGTTGCCACAGGAAAAAAGCCGTTTCCGACGTTAGTCGATTTTAGTCTCTGGTTAAATGAAGTTGCCAATTATGTCTCATTGGTAACGAGACCATCGACACTACATAGCTTCGGAAATGCATCGCGGATACAGCCATTGCGGGACAGCAATAGACGTGATCGAAGTTATGGAGCGTTGTTGCATACCAGAGAACAAAACGATAATCTTGGTGAAAAGTGTCTTTGCTGTGATAATCATGCGCATCAAATTAACGATTGTGTCGACTTTTTGAATTCATCTGTGCCGTTAAGATGGCGGAAATGTAAGGAGAAACGATTGTGCTTCAGTTGCTTACAGTCTGATCACCTAACCGCAAACTGTCAGAATAAAAAGAAGTGTAAAGTTGATAATTGTACGCGTGTGCATCATCAGCTGTTGCATGATCCAAAGGTATCCACTCGAACACCGAATGTTGAGCAAGTGTCAATCAAACAAGTCAGTCCATCTGTCAAAAGCGAAAATAGTAAAAGTGCGCTTTTAAATTATACTAAGAATTATGTCAAACCAGAACTAATGTTTCGTGTAGTGCCTGTGAAGTTGTTCGGACCTGCAGGAGAGATAAAAACTCTGGCGCTGTTGGATGAAGGATCATCTGTCACGCTAATGGAAGAAGCATTGGCTGATCAACTACAACTTGATGGCGTCGAGGAAAAGTTGTCACTTCAATGGTATGGAGAACGGTCTGAATCGGAGGAATCGCGACGAGTGAACTTGGAAATTAGTGGTGTGGATTCGTGTCATATGCCATTTGCAATGAATAACGTGTATACCGTCCGGAAGCTCAAATTGCCTTCACATTCGATAGCGTTATCGACATTGCGCAGTAAGTATCCTGTTCTTAACAATCTGCCTTTAAAAGACGTCGCAAATAAGTCACCGAAAATTATGATTGGACTCGAACATGCAAATTTGGGAAGCGCTATTCGAACTATTGAATGTCAAGACGGGCCCATTGCAACTTGTACAAAATTGGGATGTATTGTTTATGGACCATGTTCTGAAAATGCGAAAAAAGGTCGAGTGTCAGTGTTACACTGTCAACGAAAACAACACGATACCAAATGAGATGAAATTGACAGGTTGGTGCAGGACTATTTTGCTACAGAAAATTTTGGCGTGACAACACCTGAACGGATTCCAGAATCGGAAGATCAAAAACGTTTCATGTTAGCCAAAACAACAATACGAGTTGAACAACGTTATGAAACCGGACTATTGTGGAAGGAGGATAAGTCATCATTTCCAGATAGTCGTCCAATGGCATTAAGTCGACTTAATACAGTTGAACGGAAGATGATGCGTGAAGAAGTCTTCCCCAAAGCCTATAGGCGCATAATAAACAACTACCTAGTCAAGGGTTATGCTCGTAAGTTGTCAAAGGAGGAAGAACTGAAGACGGGAGAACGTGATTGGTATTTGCCACACTTTGGGGCTATGAACCCGAATAAGCCGGCAAAGTTACGCTTATTGCTGGTAATAGAAACCCCCCTTTTCTCGACCCACTCCTCCCCCAGTCGTACAGCTCTCAATAAATTCTGCGAAATCCGAAGAGAATAGATATTTTCTATCTCGGTTGAGAGAACCTAGAGTATTTGACAATGTGTGGCTGTATCTTGCTTACATGCACAATAATTCTGACTCAACCTGTATCAATGGGAAAACAAAAACCAGTCTGATACTATCTATCCAGCAAGAAGGGCTTCCTACGGATGTAGAAGCTTTGCGACTGTTCTACATTCGATTCCACGAACAATTTAACCTCACGATCGACCAAGTTCAAAAAGATCTCGCTACATTCGGCTCCCATGTTTCGTCGATGCATATTTCAAATATGCAGAAAAGACGTGAAGATCATAATAGGTTTTTTCGTTCCTAACGTGCACGTTAGCTCTAGAAATAACCTACGATTATATTATCACAACGGCGGTGGCATTAGGGGAAAAGTTAATAATCTTTTTATCGACGCTAAATCATGTCACTTCAATGTTTTAGTTATAACGGAAACATGGTTTAACGACTCCTTTAAAGATGAAGAAATACTGGACAACAACTGGACCATTTACAGAAATGATACGAATTATAGCGCTACTGGTCTATCATTAGGAGGGGGTGTCTTTATTGCAGTTCACAGATCTTTATCCAGCGAGATTGTAAGTACAAACCCCACACTTCTTTTCGAACATAAGTTTATCAGAATCAAGTTGATCAATAACATTGGTGTTGTTTATATCCCTCCTAACTCAGAAGATCAGAAATACCATGACATTCTGAATATTTTACGTGGTGTCAACTGCTCCTTAAATGAAAATGACAATCTTTTCCTTCTTGGCGACTTTAATCGTCCAAGCATGTCTTTCGTCACTAATCATTCAGATAACACCATCATACCTGGGAATCTTACGTCTGCTATTGACACCACTGTCATAGACACGATGTATAGTAATGATATACATCAGGTACACGGTAAAAAATTTTGGTGTAATCTCAATAAATTTTCTTATCTATATAGGTCCAAACGAAATCTTAGATAAAATCTATATGTTGGCATCATATAGAAAGAGTCTACTTATTTTAGTATACTTTTTATCAAAAACAAGTATGCACCAATGTATCTTAAAGACTATTAAACTTATAAGAGTCGCTATTTATTAGTATATGCCAATTTTGAATAAGCTTTAACCTACAAAGCCAAGATGAAATTAGTCCAAACGTTGAATGTATTCTAAATACGAGCGACACGCATACTATTACATCGAAAACACAAGCAGCAATCTCATTATCAACTGTTTACGTTCCAACTAGTGACAATACCACCCGTTCCCGTTCAAATTCAAATTCCTCAAATCGTAACAACGAGCTGTGCAGATGGAACTACTACAAGTACGCTTGTCATGCCATCAACATCAACAGCTGAATCTCAACAGCAGCATCAAGCTATGATGGTAACTCAATATTTATATTGTATACCGGTACGTAATATTCCTCAACTATTTGGTATCTGAAAATTATAAAAATTGCTTATCAAAATTATACCTATAATTAAAAACATGTCCGAATGTGTATTTGTATATACAAATAAACTTTATTTCAGAAGCTTAAAAATTTTATTAAAAAATCGATTTCAAACTAAAAAAATTAATTAAATTTGTCTTATTAAATATGTAGGTATGTCTAATTGTCTTTTCTTTAAGCTGCAGGTGTAATATATACACTACATCCAATGTCCGTGTTCGCAAGCGGAATCTTCTCACATGTTGCAATTTCTATAAATATTTATAACTAAAATATGTATCACATATATCACTACAATAACTATTAACAAACTTGAAGAATTATTCTAGTTCCGATGATCTTTAAAAACAATAATGGGTGCAAAAAGAACTGCTGCACGATATTTAGGAAAATCCCTTCTTCTATTGCGAAATCGGCACTTCATTTAAACTCAATAAAATTATCTTCGTCCATTGCAAATGTTGACGTCCTTGAATCGATAAAAACACAAATGAAACACGCAACAATTATTTCGATAAAAACGAATCTTACCTTCTCTTCCTTAAAATCTGCTAACGTAATTTCAAGACCAGAAGAACATACTATTTTCACTATTTTTTTCACTTTTGAAATTCACAAAAAGATATTATTCGCGTGTCGGGTCCGATGATCGTAACGTTGAAAATGAATTTCACTATAAATACATACAAAATATTTTTCATAGAGCTGGTGCAATAAATACACAGAAAAACACTCATCATGAAATTTCTATGCGGAGTCCTATTGCTTTGATCGCGTTTGGAGTAAATTTCAAATTTTATCCCTATTTTTTTATAATTTTAATAAGAGAAATGTATTAAACAGTCTTACCTATTCAAATATAATAGAATTTATACTAATAACTGTGTAATTTTTACACGGAATCCTATTACTTTGCACGTGGTTGGTGTAAGTCTCTAGTTTTATTCGTATTTTTTATAAATTTAATAAGTGAATAGAATTAGACAGTTCTATCCATTGAAATTTTATAGAGTTTATACCTAAAATGGCATAAATTGCTTTATAAATAGAAAATTATAAGTTTTTCTATCTTTTACTCCAAATTTTTTTACCGTGTAGTGAATTTTCCGAATAAAAACGGGAGATGGCTTGATATGATCCTTACCGACGCATATGATGAAGTGATTGTGAGCCCTGCATCTGACGCTGAGAATCTTTTCTCAAATACGCAACATCACTCTGCCATCATAGTAGACCTACCATGTCACAATATGAATTTTGTTAACTCTTACAACAATAATGTTGTATTTGACTTCCGTAATGCCGATTTCATTAGTATTAATAATGAATTATCTTCAATAGACTGGACATTCCTTTTCTCATCTAATAATCTGGACAATGCTGTATCATCTTTTTACGATGTGATTTTCGGAATTGTCATCAACTATGTGCCTGGAATCAAGCTGAAGGATAAAGTATCAGAACCGTGGCTGGATAAAAATCTCAGATCACTGCGGAACCAGAGAAATAAGCATTGTCGCGCCGTAGGGGGGGGCAGGAGGGGCTAGGACCCCCCAGACTCCAGCTTGGACTCCCCCCCCCCCCCCCAGAAAAATAATTCTGGCCCCTTCCAGACAAATAATTCTTTCCAATCCTACTACAAGCACTTTCCTTGCAAATTTTTACAGAGATCGACTTAGTTTTCGTTCGAAACTTTCATTCAAATAAATGCTAGATATCGGAAATAAAGGCAGATGTCGAATCGAAACAATTATGAGCGGAAACCATGGTAAGCTTGGCGATCTCTTCATTTAATTTGTCGACAACAGATATCAAAAGGCAAAAAATCCATAAGGTTATCTATTGTGTGCGTGACTGTTTCGCATCTCTTTCCTCATTGTTGAAAAGATACGGCCGATATACATCCTTGATCAAAAAGTTCCCAGAATAACTACCGTTTTTCCGATTTGAGTTCTGTTTTTTTTGGTAAGTTGGTACATCTGCTGTTGACATTCCCTGTAAATCTTAGCGTCATAGCTTGACATTTACAAAAGTTAGGTAGCCAAGAGTTCATCTATCTCTGTGTGTGTTGGCAATTTTTTACAATTTTAGAAATGGATTTAAATTTGCAACAACGCGAACTTGTATTAAATTTTGCGTAAAAAACGGATTTAATGGTGCGCGTACGTGGGAAATGTTGGAAAAGAGTTTCGGCAACGATTCTCTAAAGAAAACGGTCGTTTACCAGTGGCACGAGCGGTTCAAAAGTGGTCGTGAGTCAAAGAAGGCAATGCTCACGGTTTTCATGGATTACAACGGTGTAGTGTATCATGAATTTTTGCCAGAAGGCCAGACAGTAAACAAAGAGTATTATTTGGGCGTTATGAGACGTTTGCGTGAAGAAATTCGCCTAAAGAGACCAGAATTGTAGGCAGAACGCTCGTGGATTTTGCACCATGATAACGCACCGTCGCACAGTGCCATCGTTATTCGTAATTTTTTGACGAAAAAAGCAACAAATACCATCCAATAGCCACCGAATTCACATGATTTGGCTCCCTGTGACTTCTTTCTGTTCAATCGAGTTCAAAAACCACTACGGGGAATGCGTTTCAGTAGCCGAGAGGAAGTAATGGAATAATCGCAGGGACATACAGAGATAGATGTACTCTTGGCTACGTAACTTTTGCAAATGTCTAGCTATGACGCTAAGATTTAGAAGGAATGTCAACGACAGATGTACCAACTTAATAAAAAAAAACAGAACTCAAATCGAAACAATAAAAGCGCCACACAGTGGTTATTCCGTGAACTTTTGGATTAAGGCAGATTTTCGTCGTGCATGTCCCGGTGTGTGTCTAAAGTCCAGCAGAAACGAAACGAAATACGATTATTTTTGGTTTTTCATTCTTGAGACAAAGTGCTAAGTAAAGTGCTGACAATATATATAACTGTCATCGGATTTTATTCAATTGCAGTTCGGTTGCATTTCTGTTGTGCTGCCAACCATTAAAATCGAAACGAGTAAAGCGAATTAAAGCGAATTCATCATAGGCTCACACCATTTCGTTCTCTCCGGGGTAGGATATGTAACCTCCCAGCAAACAAAAAAGTCTGACATCGTTACGAATTCGGTACGATTTGTCTTTAAAACGCGCCGACATCAGACACGACTTCGTACCGATGTCGTGACCAAAAATGTATGGAACGGTTGACACGATTCGGGAAAGAAAAATCGTAACGAATTCTGATAGAAAAATCGTAACGATATCTTGAAGATATTTCGTATCAAATTCTGATCGAAATATCGTTACGATATCGTAACGATTTTTCTATCAGAAATCGTTACGATTTTTCTATAAGAATTCGTTACGAAATATCTTCAAGATATCTCTACGATTTTTATATCAGAATCGTGTCAACCGTTCCATACATTTATCGACACGACATCGGTACGAAGTCATGTCTGATGTCGGCGTGTTTTACTGACAAATCGTACCGAATTCGTAACGATGTCGGACTTTTTGTTTCCTGGGCAATCCAGTTATACTATTACGTCTATGAGCGGGACTGACTGCAAACTATAATAGTTCGTTTATTTCAGTTATGAGAACACTCTTCCGAACTAGTTCGTTCGCGAATTACATAAGATTTCAATGTCGCAACGAAAAAAATTCTGAAAAAACATACCGCAGTCCAATTTCTTCAGAAAATACCATTACTGAAGAATGAAAATAAAACAAAATCAATTTTCTTGCAAGTTCCTTACTTTTTATTTATTATGCATCACAAGTTTTTAATTATCTGACGACAGTTCTTCTTCATAATTACTTGCACTTACAGCTGCAGTGATGTTAACACCCACCCGCATCCTTTCTTTTTAAACGCTTGTTGTAACGGTTCTACACGTTACTAAAATACTTCTTTATGGCCGTTGTCATAAAGATGATTTTAGATTGTGGGTGGTTTGACATTGTGATATCCTTTTACTGCTCTGAAGACAAAATATAGTAATAAATTCAATCAATAAAGTCTCAACTCTATAAAGTCTATCGAAAAATTAAATTTTAATATACCGAACAAATAAAAATACGGTCTCGCTATAAAAACATTAAATTTAATTCTAAGAACTGCAATTCACAATAAAACTGTGTTTATTGTTAAAGTATATTATAAATCATTATATACTCACAGTTTTTAATCACATGTATTTATTATACAACTCATACATCACTTCAAAGACGTAGGTTGCGAACTGAGCTCAATTAACAATTCAACTCGAACGCTTAACGGAACACGAGACAATTGCTTCTCATGCATTGCCACCTGAAACCATCAGAAAGAAGACATGTCTTTTCGAATTCTGTCCGAAATCGTTACGAAATTTCGGTCAGAAATTTCCCACCGACATCTAAACGATTTCGGTCAGACAAATCGTTCCGAATTTTCCGACTTACGGCATTTCGTGGCTTATTGTTTGCTGGGCTTGTAAAATTAGTGGGGTTACTATCCTGGATGTTGTTGTTGTTTCACGTATACTTATGCTGTACTATCCTACTCTGGAGAGCATTAAAACACGCCTAATATCTGTGCTTTAAAAGTACAAATATTATAATACCATCGTCCAATGGTTGTATAAAGGCTATCGTATTAGCCGGAAAAAATACAATTTTCTCATTTCGCAAACGGACATGACATAAACTCACATGTGTTAGAAATGAGAACGAGTGATTCGATTTAAACATGACGACCAACGTCTAAAACGTCTGATTTTCGGGGAATCCCTATTTACTGAAATGGTTAATGGGTCGAATTGTGCTTGCTACAAAAGAAAGTAAAAATAGGTTTTACATGTGCACTTGGCCGTGTCAAATTGTATGCGCTTACACGTACTAGTGTACTTAACTGCGTTGCACTTGAAACTAAGATATATGAAAATTTTCGTGCACATCAGCGCCTCCAATATAACATTTTCAGATAATGTGTTGGTAATATGGTCCCCTGGGAGCCATAATAAAAGTAAGATGTCAAACATTTTTTAAACTACTTCGCTATTAAATCCATGGTTACAAGCATCAGGCCCGGCCCTAGACTTTTCGGCGCCCGGTGCAGTATACACTTCGTCGCCCTAATCAATTTACATAACAAATTTTTCACTAAAAGAAAAAACAAAAATATTTTACTTGTTAAGAGTTTGTTGTTCTTTTCAGTGTCAGTGGAGTGAAGCTCCAATACGAAATCCCCGACTGTTGATTGACCGTAGTACTTGACGAATTTTTGGAAAGAACTTTCACTGGAGAGGCCAGTTTATCATAAGATTTTGTGTTGGACTAGGTCCGAAGGAGCTGTTTCGTCATCGGAATGCAGAAGACTCTTCAGAGGGTGTATTCTAGCCAACTTCCGAAACACCCTGACAGCTGGTGGAATTGCTGAGGCAAATTCTATATAGCCACATCGTAATCCAAGTTCATTTCCACGAATAATGTAATCGGGAACTCGCCGGACATCTACCTTATACTAAAGGCGGGACGTATATGGCTATGAAATGGTTGTAACCTTGGATAACCATATGGCTATGAATCTTGAAAATCTGTTGTTAAGTCCGGGGCCCAGTGGGTCCAACGCAAAACTTATTTTTACCAATATTTTTATGTTACTAGTTTTTCAACTAGTAACATAAAAGTATTGGTAAAAATAAGTTTTGCGTTGGACCCACTGGGCCGAAGGAGCTGTTTTTCAACTAGTAACATAAAAGTATTGGTAAAAATAAGTTTTGCGTTGGACCCACTGGGCCCCGGACTTAACAACAGATTTTCAAGATTCATAGCCATATGGTTATCCAAGGTTACAACCATTTCATAGCCATATACGTCCCGCCTTTAGTATAAGGTAGATGTCCGGCGAGTTCCCGATTACATTATTCGTGGAAATGAACTTGGATTACGATGTGGCTATATAGAATTTGCCTCAGCAATTCCACCAGCTGTCAGGGTGTTTCGGAAGTTGGCTAGAATACACCCTCTGAAGAGTCTTCTGCATTCCGATGACGAAACAGCTCCTTCGGACCTAGTCCAACACAAAATCTTATGATAAACTGGCCTCTCCAGTGAAAGTTCTTTCCAAAAATTCGTCAAGTACTACGGTCAATCAACAGTCGGGGATTTCGTATTGGAGCTTCACTCCACTGACACTGAAAAGAACAACAAACTCTTAACATTTAATAGCTTCAATGGTAGCATGACCATGAAAAACTAGTAACATAAAAGTATTGGTAAAAATAAGTTTTGCGTTGGACCCACTGGGCCCCGGACTTAACAACAGATTTTCAAGATTCATAGCCATATGGTTATCCAAGGTTACAACCATTTCATAGCCATATACGTCCCGCCTTTAGTATAAGGTAGATGTCCGGCGAGTTCCCGATTACATTATTCGTGGAAATGAACTTGGATTACGATGTGGCTATATAGAATTTGCCTCAGCAATTCCACCAGCTGTCAGGGTGTTTCGGAAGTTGGCTAGAATACACCCTCTGAAGAGTCTTCTGCATTCCGATGACGAAACAGCTCCTTCGGACCTAGTCCAACACAAAATCTTATGATAAACTGGCCTCTCCAGTGAAAGTTCTTTCCAAAAATTCGTCAAGTACTACGGTCAATCAACAGTCGGGGATTTCGTATTGGAGCTTCACTCCACTGACACTGAAAAGAACAACAAACTCTTAACATTTAATAGCTTCAATGGTAGCATGACCATGAAAAACTAGTAACATAAAAGTATTGGTAAAAATAAGTTTTGCGTTGGACCCACTGGGCCCCGGACTTAACAACAGATTTTCAAGATTCATAGCCATATGGTTATCCAAGGTTACAACCATTTCATAGCCATATACGTCCCGCCTTTAGTATAAGGTAGATGTCCGGCGAGTTCCCGATTACATTATTCGTGGAAATGAACTTGGATTACGATGTGGCTATATAGAATTTGCCTCAGCAATTCCACCAGCTGTCAGGGTGTTTCGGAAGTTGGCTAGAATACACCCTCTGAAGAGTCTTCTGCATTCCGATGACGAAACAGCTCCTTCGGACCTAGTCCAACACAAAATCTTATGATAAACTGGCCTCTCCAGTGAAAGTTCTTTCCAAAAATTCGTCAAGTACTACGGTCAATCAACAGTCGGGGATTTCGTATTGGAGCTTCACTCCACTGACACTGAAAAGAACAACAAACTCTTAACATTTAATAGCTTCAATGGTAGCATGACCATGAAAAACTAGTAACATAATATTTTACTTATTCACTTGTCGATTTTTCATACAAATTCATGTAACTTTTTCTCAGGACCCGCTCAACAGCTTTGAATCAAACTTTGTACACTTATTATTTTAGTAAATCCAATGCTAATGAATGAATTAATTTCAAAAATATTAAAAACTTGACATATAATGTTTGAAAATTTAAACATTTTTGATGTTTTTCAAACCTAAAAAAAGTATTTAGAATCAACTTTTTAAAAATTGCTTCATTCAGTATTAATACCAATACTATTCTATCTTTAACCAAAAAAAGTCATCTTGATGTCTCTTATCAGTTTCGAGAAAAGGAGCAAACTAAAATCTCTCCAAATTGAATTTTTTTGTGTATGGTATACAATTTGTTAATACAAATCTTACAGATGGCATTGGTTCTGTTTTCAAAACTTTCCTCTTTTTTTATCAGATTATGCCATTTGCTCGTTTGATTTAAACCAATTAATGGTATAAATAAAATTCAGACGAAATTCGGTAGCAGCGGAAGGTCGGTGTCAAAATTTTAAAATTGTACCGAAACACACCGAAAAGTTTGCCCAACCGCTCGCCGTCGTAATTCTGTGTCCATCAGTGTGTTGCGGTACAATTTTAAAATTTTTACAGGGAACTTCACCGCCGCTAGCGAAGTTCGTCTCAATTGTGTTTATACCATTACTTCTCTTTATCATTCATCCAAAACATTCATTCCCCTCTAGCAAAAATGACGTGTTTCCTATTTCCCCACATAATTCACCGAGGCGCATTCGCTCCATATCTATCTTTTTCTATTGTATAGAAATCATGTTCTGAGCTCTTTCAGCACACAATCAAATCAGCACCAGCGCTGCGGCGCGATGGAGCGGTGGCTCCAAATGAATCCGTACGAACGCAAAATCGTACTAGCTGATGAACGTATGAATGCAAAATTGGAATAACAGGAGTCTGTCCAATGTTCAGCTATAGCTGCTATTGAGCTGCTTCTGTGTCCCGGCTAAGTACCGGAATGACAGTTAGCCGAGACACAAAAGCAGCTAAATAGCAGCTATAGCTGAACATTGGACAGACTCCAGATGATCGCACAAACGAAAAGCTGTACTAGTCGGTATCGTAGAGTGAGAATATCTTTAGGAGAAAAGATTCAATGTTTTGGTTCTTGAACGAGAATTGAAAGAGTGTTTTTAGAAAATGGAAAAACCCTGCAAAATCTAGAATATCATTGCCCTCTGGATAAAAGCCGTGCAACTGAATTTTCGAAGAGCGAAAATGCCTCGATTTCCCCTCGATGAGTGAAGATTTTGTATGGAGATCGAGCCATGACGTTACCAATCGAGGCAAAATCGAGGCATTTCTCATGACGAACTGTCATATGTGCGTAAAATTTGTATTTGTAAAATTTATCGCAAAACGAGAAGGAATAGGAAGGATAAAACAAAAAAACTTAAATATCAGACGCCCCAAAAAGATCCGCACATCGATGAAACTTGGGCAAACGCGTGCATGTTTATGCAATATAAACGCGTGTAAGTGACTTGTTTATCTAATTCAGCCTTCAGTGATAAAGTCGTCATAAATCCGGGCGCATCATATCGAATATTTTCTTGAAACAACACGTTTTTGGTAGCTTCAAAGAACTTTGTGCTTGCATTAATGCAATATGGGCAAATACACGTCCCCAGACAAGATCCAGTTGGTGGTTTTTAATCATGAAGAAGGTAAAACTGTGGCAGAAATATGTTTGGTCCTCAACATGAAACGTAGAACTGTTTACGATATTCTCCAGAGGTATAAAGAGGAAGGCAGAATAAACTTGAAGCATAGTCCTGGCCGTCCAAAGGTTCTAACGTCGCTTGAAGAACGCGCTATCGTCCGGAAAATCAAGAAAAACCCTAAATTGAGTGCTCCAAAAATTGTAAGTGAAGTTTTCGCGGACTTTAAAAAAAAAGTGAGATGCGAAACAGTGCGCCGAGTTCTGAGAAAGGCTTAATATAATGGTCGTGTTGCACGCAAAAAACCATTCATCAGCGAAGTGAATAGAAAAAAACGATTAAATTTCGCTAATGAATATGTTTTGAAGAATCCTGATTATTGGGATGACGTTATTTTTGCCGATGAAAGCAAATTCAATGTCTTTGGCTCGGATGGACGTGTTATGGTGTGACGCAAGCCCAACGACGAATTGAGTCCGAAAAACCTCAGGCCTACAGTGAAGCACGGGGGCGGCAGTTTAATGATTTGGGGATGCATATCTACTCGCGGTGTTGGCGAATTAGTATTTATTGATGGTATAATGGATTTCCGTCGATACTTACAACTCTTGAAAGACAATTTGCGAAAAAGTGCCGCGAAAATGGGCATTTTAGATACTTTTAAATAATACGAAGACAATGACCCCAAACATAAGGCTCGCATTGTTCAAGAATGGCAGGTGTATAATTGGCCAAAATTGGTTCATCCACCTCCCCAGTCACCAGGTTGTAATCCCATTGAAAACCTCTGGGATGAATTGGACCGTAGAATTCATACCAAACCTATTTCTTCTAGGGGGGAGCTCAAGGCAAGGCTTCGCGAAGAATGGGTGAAAATGGATGTAGAATACTTGCGAAAAATCATCTCCAGTATGCCAAATCGTTTAAAATGTGTTATTGAACAAAAAGGACATGCAACAAAATACTAGTTTTATATAAAATTTTGTTTATTTTTACAATTTAGCTTATGTGCGGATCTTTTTGAGAGATGACATTTTTTTTTCTTTTACGAAATTTCCTATTTTTTGGTATCTATAAAGTGAAAAATGTTTGTATTTATGTGATATGTAAGGCTATTATGTCCTGCTCATAATATATATTTTTTTAAATTTTTCCCCGCTTTTATTGACTTATAAAATGAGAAGGAAGGAACATTTCTTACTTGTGCGGATCTTTTTGGGAGTCACTGTACGTGAATTCAAGCTGTTGAAGACAAAATACGACATGAGACTTGTTGTATATTTGGAGGAAGGGTTCTTTTACTTCCTTCCTCAACGTTTTGCAACAACAATCAGGACTCAAAAACAGGTGGCCGAACTTAATCAAAATCTCAACAACTTTTTCGTTTTTAACGGTAAAGATGAAAGCAGGGGGGGTTTCCTCATGAAAAATTTTGTGGAGAAAAGTGAGTAATAAAAATGGAGTTGTACATCGTCAACATATAAATTCAGCATTTATGATCTATTAGCGGTTCCTACAGTTTGTATAGTCGTAGCCGGACTTTGCTTTCATATCTAGATAATAAACAGATTTAAAATAAATCATGTAGATTTGCATCAAAAATTTATTGCGTTTTAATTAAACAACCCAATCCCTCAATCTATAAGCTAAAAGTCATGTAACCATCCATTCAGAGCCGTGGCTCCAAAAATCATGTTATCAACCAATCGGAACCATGGCTCCAACTATCCAACCTCAGAAGATATGAAGAAGACACCGCCCCCTCACACGAAAAGCTTTCAGCTAGCATAACTAGCCAACTAAAAACGCCCCCAATCCATCTCTATAGCCACTTGAGGAGAGACCACTCCAAAACAAATGCCAACTATAACACCCACTGCCCACAGAAAAGCTTTCAACTAACATTAGACCCCGGCATCTACATGAAAACTCTCAACCAGACCCCTGTAACAATACACTTGCTTGAAATATAACACCCACTTCCCACAGAAAAGCTTTCAACTAAAGTTAGACCCCGGCGTCTACATGAAAACTCTCAAACAACATTAGACCCCATCGTCTAACCCCTCTAACAATATACTTGCTTCAAATATCACACCCACGGCCCACCGAAAAGCTTTCAACTAACATTAGACCCCACCATCTAACCCCTCTAACAATAGTGCGGCTGAACAAAACCTCTCAATCAAACACGTCGTCTACATGAAAACTCTCAAACAACATTAGACCCCATCGTCTAACCCCTTGTTGTGTTTGAGGCCTTGGAAGAATTATTTTGACTAAAAAAAGTCAAAATAATTGAAAGGAAAAGGAAGGTTCGGGACAGAAGGGCCAATTCCACCTAAGTCCGAATTGGTGGCTGAGTTTTAGCTGGTGCGACGCTCTTGCTGGCGGCCGGGACTAGCTACGGCAGTGTGGGGGGGGGTACTTGCTTTAACTCAGACCATAAACCCTTGGCCTGTACAACAAAATTATTATCAGCGCCGACTTATCCAAGGAAATGAAAAAATTGGGATTATTTTCCCAATTGGTCGTGAAAGACCAAGAAGCGGTTGGATTGGCGCGGCTCCGCGATTTGTCAGGGCGCTCTGGTGTTGTTGGCGCCCTGCTCTGCCCACCCTACCTCAGCCACGACTGTCCTCAAAACATTTTCCGTCGTGGCCCCTTATTGAGGTTCGGGGCTAAGGAGCTAGACGCTCGGGTTCATTTATAAATGGCTATTCTAGCCGTTAATCATCTTACAACAAAAAAAAAAATCCATGTTACAAAAAAAAACTGAAAAACGCACCAAAGAACAAAAATAATGTAAGCAAAAAGAAATAATTATAAAAAAAATAACTCACCCCATCACGTGTGTTCTGGATTAGTTGTTATATGTTTTTTTTTTTCTCTCGGTTATTTCTATATTTTTATTTTTATATTATATTCTGTCCTCGTAAGTCCTGTCGTCTGTCATATTTAGTATATTTTATTCACTTTAATTTAAATTAATTTTTTTTAATTCATTTTACTATCAAATTTATTCATTTTAGTTTTTATTTTTAATGTATTTTTATTTCATAGTCTTCATTTTAATTCATTCGTTCATTCCTTTTTTTTTTTTAAATTCGTCGTCGCTCTCCTTAACAGTGCACTAGTGTAATTGTGCCTTCATGTGTACACATTCGCACACGAAAAAAAATTATTTGCTCATCAAGATCGCAACCAGCGAAAATCGAGAATGATAACGGAGAAATGACACAATTGGGAACGACGAGCACTGACAGTGTCGAAGATTTAAATTCAATTCGTCGATGACACTCATTCTCTTGCGGAAAACGTAAAAATTAATGATCTTTAAGTGCACCGGATACTACAGATAAGGTCAACGTGAAGGTACGGTCAGAGAGCGGCATTTTCCTTCTTTTTCCAATTGTATGGTGGAAACTAAGCGCAAACTTATTAAATCGAACAACCAAACTCTTCCGAAAGGTGATGCTCAATATGAACTCCTTCTTCGCGTATTGGTGCTCCAGAACAAATCACCCGAGCGCTTTACACAAGTTCACTTCCGTCAGAACGCAGCATAAAAGTAGCCATCGGCTTGAGCACGACCTTTGCACGGGGTGAAAAAAAAGGGTACGAAACGTTCGATATTAATTGACTTGAACTACGACGATGTCGACTTTGAATTTCCCGCAATTTGGATATTTCGAGAAACTAAAACGGATTCTTTGCGATCGGGAATTGTCCGCATGGGAACAAAATTCTCGTTTAAATGAATGCCGCACTGAATATTTCTTAGAGACTCTTAGCCACTCCCTGGCATCTCAGGCGACCAAAACGGATTCTTGATACGTTTGCTGGTGTTTATTGATGCGCGATCACCAGAACTGCAATTGATTGGTGCGCGGTCGAACACTTAAATATTCTCAACATGCGATCGGGAAGTTTATCGCGGCGAAATTATGGAAAATGTGCCAAGGTAATTTGGATTTTCAGGTTTTCCACCTGACTGTCGGAAACACTTCTCAACAAATGTCCGCAGTCCGACTTCGTTAATTTTTGTTTTTGGAATCGCGACAAAATTCCTACCCGTATAATATTGGTTGGTCCCGCGCACAAAACGGAAAGTTCGCCTATTTTCCAAGTTTTCTTGCTCAACGCAAATTTTTAACTACCTTGACGTCTTGCGAACGAAACGTCAAAATCCGGCACGCACAAGTCCCTCACACGCGCGCCCGAAATTACGTGGAGCCGCCGCCGTGTACGTATGCGACGCGCGAGCACCTGACAATTGTCAAAAGCGTGTGTAGTGAATGCGCCGCACTTTCGATACAGGTTCCAGGGCGCATGGACTGGGGGCGACCACTTTTCCGGGGACTCCGCTGGCAAATTGGGCAAATGCGACGGAAATTCTTCACGTATTTCACATGCAGCCGCTCGTAGAAAATCACGTATCCGTTCAAGTCGTTTCGGTTATCACTTCGTCGAACCGCCTGATTTCCTGTTGTTAGCGGTAACTTAATGCTCCGATTCCAGAACTAATTGGCCACGTAATTTTTACAATTGTATCCTTTTCTTCGAATTTTATACGCGCCGCGAAGAAATTTGCAAAATGGTCACACAACTCGCGCGCGTCAGCCAAAAATCCAAAACTCGTTCCACTTTCTGTGGCTGGGTTGGCGGCACTTTCTGTGGATCCACACGATACTCGAATGACATTTCGAGGATCGAGTGGATCCACAGAAATGTTAACGAGATTGGTGTTACCAGCCAGCGGCGATTCAACAACATAGGCGGCTCGCCGTTGGTTTCCCAGCGCCGAACCGACTAAAGAAAGTCGCCGCACTGAGTCTCATGCGCACGACTGAGTGCCGGGCAATCGGTGTTGTACCCCTCGGATCACTGCCTCAGATCCTTGGAGTGGTAAGTCCCCAGACGTTTGCCTCCTAGATCCTCCAATTCGTATCGTGAGTTGCCTAGCACACGACGAATCCTGCACTTGAGGAACTTCTTCGCCAGCTTGGCATTATAATTCTGCGCGGCTGTGGACAAGGAAAAGTTTCTACGAAATACCTCCTGACCTACACAAAATTGTGTTTTAGCAGCACGCAGATTATAACGCCTGCTGCTGTCCTCATGTGCGACCCTTATTTTCGTCTGCGCCAGTTGTCTCACGATAGGAATTCCCTCTCGAGGTCGAAGCTGTACATTTGACTCTCCCAACGCTCGCAAATGCTTCAGCAGTTCGTAGTCCTTCCCGTGCAACATCATGTGATTCCCAAACAAAACCTGATAAGGAGAAAATCCAGTGGCTTGGTGGAGTGAGCTACGAAGAGCACATCCAATTTTGCTTAGACTCTCATCCCATCGTGTTTGGTCATCAGTGATGAATGCTCGAATTCCGGCCAGGATGGACTGATTGACACGCTCCGAAGCATTCGCTTGCGGTGAGTAGCTCGGGGTGTACAGGTGTTTAACTCCGTATTTGTTCAGCATGGTATTAAACACATTCGACCTAAATTGAGAGCCGTTATCGGAGAGGATTGTCTCAGGTGTTCCAAACGTATGGAAGACCTGCCCCTCCAAGTAGTTTGTGATCTCTTCAGCAGTGATCCGCCCCAAAGGATGTAACAGGGGAAATTTGGTAAAATGATCCAAGACGATCAAGATAGCGATCTTACCCCGTTTGGTACGTGGATATGGTCCAAGTACGTCGATATACAGATGTTGGAATGGCTGATCAGTCTGGAACGGTTCTCCCATTGGCGCTCGTAGAGGTCTGTTCGGGGACTTTGTCTCTTTACAAGTGTCGCACGCCAGAACGTAGGTGCGTACTTGTGTAGCCATTCCGGGCCAGTACAAAAATCGCCTGACTCGCTCTAGCGTTTTGGCATAACCACCATGGACCGTGGTGTCTGCCTCGTGCGCCTGAGCGATCGCAGCTGACGTAAGGCTCGATGGAATCCATAATTTCCAGGCCCTGTCTTCGGCAATCGGGTCACCGTTGTGAGGCTCTGTGCGCTTATACACGAAGCCGTCTCTCACGCATACGTCAGGAAGCCGATCGGCGTTCGCATCGACAGTGGACACTAACTCTTTGTATTCCTTGCCAGAGAATTCTGGAGAATCCATGTCCACCATCGGTGCCACGTCGATCAGCGCATTTAATCCCTCTTCGTATACACGAGAGAGAGCGTCGGGTACAACGTTCAGGCTCCCTCTTCGGTGCTCGATTGTGAAGTCGTAACCTTGGAGTTTTAAACTCCATCTTGCCAACCGTCCTTGTAGGTCTTTCTGCGACATGAGCCATTTGAGACTTGCGTGATCCGTAATGATTTTGAACGCAGTCCCTTCTACATAGGCTCGAAATTTTTTCACGCTCAACACAGCTGCATAACACTCGAGTTCGGTTACGCTGTAGTTGCGTTGAGCGGAAGTGAGCTTCTGTGACATATACGCCACTGGAGATTCCGATCCGTCGTCGTTTTCCTGAAAGAGAACGCTACCCACCCCTGATTTACTGGCGTCGCACTGGATTACGAAAGACCTCTTAAAATCAGGATTGATTAGTAAGGGGGCTTTCGTCAACAAGTCTTTCACTAATAGGAAGGAAGTTTGTGCCTCTGTAGTCCAAGCAAACTGGTTGGACTTCTTTAGAGTGTCTGAAATCGGTGAGACAGTCGCAGCAAAGTTGGGAACGAATCGTCGATACCAGCCTGCCATACCAAGAAAGCGTCGAACTTGACGTGCGGACTTAGGCGAAGGGTAATCGACGATGGCTGAAACTTTGTTGGGATCAGTTTTCAAGCCTCCTTCTCCAACGATGTAACCGAGGTATTTCACCTCTTTCAGACAAAACTTGCTCTTGTTGACGTTAATGGTCAGGCCAGCCTTTCGCAAACATTCTGCGACTTCTGCCAATAAAACCAGATGTGAATCGAAATCCTCAGAAATTAACAGCAGATCGTCCAAATATACGAATACCTGCTCCTTCAGCTCGGGTAGGATGACTTTGTCCATCAAACGACACATCCTTTGCGGCGCGTTGCATAACCCAAAAGGCATGCGCGTGTAGTGATATAGAGGCCGGCCAGGAATGGTAAACGCTGTATACTCCCTGGATTTGTTCTCGAGAGGAATCTGCCAAAAGGCGTCTTTGAGGTCCAGGCTAGTAATGAAATTGGCTCGCGGCAAACGACTTAAGATACCATCAATGTGTGGTAATGGATAAGCATCCTTCTTCGTCACACTATTGACTTTGCGCGAGTCCAAACATAACCTGACCTTGCCTGGCTTCCTCACGAGAACCACAGGCGAGCTCCATGCACTCTGGCTGGTCTCTATAACGCCAAGTGCCCTCATGCGATCGATCTCGTCATATAAAAGTTTTTGGATCGCAGGAGACACTGGATAATGTCGCTGTTTGATGGGACTTGCATCACCAACGTCTATACTGTGTTGTTCGACGTTGGTCACACCGAGTCCGTATACTTCGTATGATGGAAATTTGGACTTTACCATTTCCAACCTCTTTACATCTGTGGGCGTTAAATGGTGGGCATCCGGAGCTATCAGTTGCGATGCAGTATCGGGAGTATCGACCGCGCTGATAATGCTGGGAGCTAGTTGGAATGATCGCCAGAAATCTACCCCTAGGTACAATTTCTGCGACAGGCTCGGCACTATATACAAGGTAATGGGTTTGGTAATACCACGAAAAGTAATATCGGTGTTTACCGTGCCCAAAACTTTCTGTGCAGCACCATCAGCGGTCTTCACCTCTTGACAGACCGGTCGATAATTCACCTGTGCATCATGGAGACGTTGTAAAGCGTTTGCCCCCAGGCAACTGATGCTCGCCCCACTATCGAGGAGTCCTTCAACGTCCACTCCGTACAAGGATACCATGGCGTACGGACGTATGTCCAACGGATTGGTAATGATGGTAGAGAGGATCGCTTTCTTTTTTTCACGCACCATCCTCCAGAATGTACGAAGGCGCAAGATTGATTTACTGCGACCGGATCCACTCGTTAGTGATGATACCTGATCAACACTTGCGATTGGAGTAGGCGCAAAAATTCGCTCTCGAGCCTCCATATATTCCTTTAGCCGAAGGTGGTATGGCTTGAGAGGATGGTGGGAATGTCGTCTTGGATGTTCTTTTGCGATAAGGGCTTCTCCAGGCCGGGAAACAGCCGGCTCCGTCTTATCGCTTGGTCTCGTTAATAATTTGACGTGCGGAGTGTTGATCGTCGATGAAATGGGTTTGGATGCTTTTACGTTAAAAGGATGGGAATTGGGTTCAGAAAATGTTGTAGGTAGGGTATTAAAATTTGGAAGGGTATTGTTAGGGGTTGAAAATTTGGGTAAAGTTGTTTCATTTGGGCTGTCTAATTGAAATTGGGACGTGGAATTGGAGTGGTGAACAAATTTTCCTACTGCTGTCGGGATGCAGTGTTCGGACGGGAGGGACCCGCTGTCCTTCCGTCCCTTCGGCCGTTTCCCGCCTTGCAATGGACGCAGTTGGGCTTTAGAACGTCAGCCCGACCACATCCATAGCAGAAGATGCCTTTCGCAGGCTCCGCACACTCCCGATAACCATGTCCTTCTTTCCTGCAATTCCAGCAGATCCAGGGGTTCGATAGTCCGGCCAAATCGACGGAAGAAGTCGTATCCTGATGTTCTTCCACGATTGGCTCATGTATCTCGTGGACTCTGGCCTGGTTCCAAGGGGATGGTCTGGTGGCTTTTCGCGTGTCTTCCACCTGCACTACAAGCCGACGTAACTCGTCCATAGTGAGTACAGAGTGGAAGCACAACTGTTGCTGTGTGCTGCCCACCAGATTTCCGCGCACCAGAGCCACGAATTCGGACTCAATCATGGGAGCGTTCAGCAGTGAACGAAGCTCCGTCATGTCTTGTTCGAAGGACATGAAGGGCTCGTGTGGCGCTTGTCGTCTACCAAGCATCTGCTTCCGTAACTCCCAATCCGTGCTGCGCTCTCCCCAGACCTGCAAGAATGCTACCTTCAGAGTATCCCAAGACGAGTTGTTATTGGACCGACGCCACAACCAATACCACTTGTTGGGCCTACCATCCAGCAGCAGATGGAAGCCCTGCGTCAGCAGATCTAAATTGCCGCGCAAGTCGCTCATCGCGAGAGTCTCGGCCCGAAAAATCAGCTCCTCTGCACGTAGGAGGTGGCTATCCCCGTTAAAACGCAAACGCCAATGCCTTAATGGGCTGTAGGAATTTCTTACACGATGATTAGGGCCGTGGCTAACGCGATCGCTGACCAACGCGGCCGCTCCGGTCCGCTGATCTGCCCTCCCAGCACGCGAGTCTCCCTCTGCTGCCGAATAATGGGCCCCCACCGGTCTCTGAGACGCCTGCTCTTCCCGAAAAACCCGTCTCATCAACTCTATCAGCTGATCTACTCCCAGCTCAGTTCGTACCACTGGCGAACGTGTACGCCCTGGCGCTGGATTCGTCGTAGCTGGGATACCTGTGTCACGTATATCGGACCAACGTGGTCGTTCGCCTACTACCCTTTCCGGTGATTGTGGGATTGGATGCACAAGCTGGTTCACCCCCTGCTCTTGGCCAATTGAACCGTCAGGGGCGTAAAAGACCCCACCGCCGACCGTTTCCAGCGGAAAATCGAGATTTAACCGCCTTGGTGAAAGTCCGCCGGCCGCTGACTTCGCTCTGCTGCGTGTCACGGCTCCGGTTCTCGCTGTGGCGCCCTCCACGCCCCTAACGGTCCAATAGTCCTGCGGCTCCAGTGCCTGGCGACAATTGGGACACGTTTTGTGGCTCAGCACCCACTCCTCCACACAATGCAGGTGGAAAGTGTGCCCACATTTCGTCCGCGCTTCGTCCTCGCCCCCCACAATATGTTGGCACATCGTACATATTTCGTCAGTTCGCCCCAACGGCGACCGTGGCAGTGGCATGACTAATGGGATGTGTGAATGTAAGCAAAAAAATTGTAGCGAGTGACTAAATGCGGTATGTCGATAACGATGAATTCAAAGCGTTGAATGTTGATATGAATGAACCAGGGAATCAAAGAAAAGGAAATGTTTAATTTGGTGAATGTGTGAATCGATGATGGCTATTGCCGGTGTAATCAACTGGTTGTGTGAATTTTAGAACAATGTATATGATACGCAAGGGAGCGAATGAATATAGATTGAATGACTGAATGTATGTTGTAAGAAGGAATGGCTATTAGTATGATTGAATTGCTGCATGAAAGTCCGAACGAGGTTATAATTGATTATATGTATGTATTTCAGAACGTATGTATAAGAAAATGATGAACGATAGAAGTGAATTTCAAGGGTAAGCGCATGATTGTGTGAATGAATTTTGGTATAAGTGTTTGAACCGAATTAATTCTGACTGTAAAAAAAAATTATTATGAACGATTGAATGTATGACTTCAAAAAAAATGAACCCTCACGTCGTCGCAACCTTTCCCCTCCCCTCTATGCAGAACAAATCGCGAAGCCGAACTTGATCTTTTCCGACCCCTCGAGAAAATTTGGAACGCGATAAAAATTTTCAACAAAAAAAATTTGGGGAAATCTAGCAAACAAAAATCAAAATCAGTAATAAGAAAAAAAAATCTACGTTAAAAATTTTAGTCAAAAGACTTAACAAAAAAAATTGAAGTATAAAAAGGAACTCTACGTTATTTCAAAAAAAAATATTCTACGTTACAAAGGAACTCTAAAAGGATGGATAAGGAAATAAGGTACTTAACAATTTTTCGACGAAATTTCCTATCATCCAACTCACCAATATTTTACAAGTATTTGTCCCGATTGTCTGACAACACGCCCGCCAAGACAGGGCATGCCCAGCACTCAAAAGGGTACTTGCAAAACAAAAGTGGAAAGAATCAGAAAGAATACGTTTATCACAACTTGCATCACATCAATCTCGTATACAGACAATATTTCCCTTTCCTATGGAACCGAATTGGCGCCTAGAGGTTGCCAAAACGGTTCGTCAATAGGATCGTTCCATATTGCCTCCATACAGGTTCGATGAAATGTTCTGCTGTTGAAAATCTGAGAAGCTTGTACACTTGGACTTTGATTGCCGTTCAGGCGAAAATTCTGTCGCAGAACGACTAAGTTTTTAGTCCTTTTGCCCACCAACTTTTTGTACGGAATTTTTTCTGACTCGCACGTGTTGATGGACTACGCTTTGTGCACTAAGCGTAGCGGTGGCTAGCCCCACGTTGGGCGCCATTTGTTGTGTTTGAGGCCTTGGAAGAATTATTTTGACTAAAAAAAGTCAAAATAATTGAAAGGAAGAGGAAGGTTCGGGACAGAAGGGCCAATTCCACCTAAGTCCGAATTGGTGGCTGAGTTTTAGCTGGTGCGACGCTCTTGCTGGCGGCCGGGACTAGCTACGGCAGTGTGGGGGGGGGTACTTGCTTTAACTCAGACCATAAACCCTTGGCCTGTACAACAAAATTATTATCAGCGCCGACTTATCCAAGGAAATGAAAAAATTGGGATTATTTTCCCAATTGGTCGTGAAAGACCAAGAAGCGGTTGGATTGGCGCGGCTCCGCGATTTGTCAGGGCGCTCTGGTGTTGTTGGCGCCCTGCTCTGCCCACCCTACCTCAGCCACGACTGTCCTCAAAACATTTTCCGTCGCGGCCCCTTATTGAGGTTCGGGGCTAAGGAGCTAGACGCTCGGGTTCATTTATAAATGGCTATTCTAGCCGTTAATCATCTTACAACAAAAAAAAAATCCATGTTACAAAAAAAAACTGAAAAACGCACCAAAGAACAAAAATAATGTAAGCAAAAAGAAATAATTATAAAAAAAATAACTCACCCCATCACGTGTGTTCTGGATTAGTTGTTATATGTTTTTTTTTTTCTCTCAGTTATTTCTATATTTTTAATTTTTATATTATATTCTGTCCTCGTAAGTCCTGTCGTCTGTCATATTTAGTATATTTTATTCACTTTAATTTAAATTAATTTTTTTTAATTCATTTTACTATCAAATTTATTCATTTTAGTTTTTATTTTTATTGTATTTTTATTTCATAGTCTTCATTTTAATTCATTCGTTCATTCCTTTTTTTTTTTTTTTGTTTTTTTTTTTTTTTTTTAAATTCGTCGTCGCTCTCCTTAACAGTGCACTAGTGTAATTGTGCCTTCATGTGTACACATTCGCACACGAAAAAAAATTATTTGCTCATCAAGATCGCAACCAGCGAAAATCGAGAATGATAACGGAGAAATGACACAATTGGGAACGACGAGCACTGACAGTGTCGAAGATTTAAATTCGAATCGTCGATGACACTCATTCTCTTGCGGAAAACGTAAAAATTAATGATCTTTAAGTGCACCGGATACTACAGATAAGGTCAACGTGAAGGTACGGTCAGAGAGCGGCATTTTCCTTCTTTTTCCAATTGTATGGTGGAAACTAAGCGCAAACTTATTAAATCGAACAACCAAACTCTTCCGAAAGGTGATGCTCAATATGAACTCCTTCTTCGCGTATTGGTGCTCCAGAACAAATCACCCGAGCGCTTTACACAAGTTCACTTCCGTCAGAACGCAGCATAAAAGTAGCCATCGGCTTGAGCACGACCTTTGCACGGGGTGAAAAAAAAGGGTACGAAACGTTCGATATTAATTGACTTGAACTACGACGATGTCGACTTTGAATTTCCCGCAATTTGGATATTTCGAGAAACTAAAACGGATTCTTTGCGATCGGGAATTGTCCGCATGGGAACAAAATTCTCGTTTAAATGAATGCCGCACTGAATATTTCTTAGAGACTCTTAGCCACTCCCTGGCATCTCAGGCGACCAAAACGGATTCTTGATACGTTTGCTGGTGTTTATTGATGCGCGATCACCAGAACTGCAATTGATTGGTGCGCGGTCGAACACTTAAATATTCTCAACATGCGATCGGGAAGTTTATCGCGGCGAAATTATGGAAAATGTGCCAAGGTAATTTGGATTTTCAGGTTTTCCACCTGACTGTCGGAAACACTTCTCAACAAATGTCCGCAGTCCGACTTCGTTAATTTTTGTTTTTGGAATCGCGACAAAATTCCTACCCGTATAATATTGGTTGGTCCCGCGCACAAAACGGAAAGTTCGCCTATTTTCCAAGTTTTCTTGCTCAACGCAAATTTTTAACTACCTTGACGTCTTGCGAACGAAACGTCAAAATCCGGCACGCACAAGTCCCTCACACGCGCGCCCGAAATTACGTGGAGCCGCCGCCGTGTACGTATGCGACGCGCGAGCACCTGACAATTGTCAAAAGCGTGTGTAGTGAATGCGCCGCACTTTCGATACAGGTTCCAGGGCGCATGGACTGGGGGCGACCACTTTTCCGGGGACTCCGCTGGCAAATTGGGCAAATGCGACGGAAATTCTTCACGTATTTCACATGCAGCCGCTCGTAGAAAATCACGTATCCGTTCAAGTCGTTTCGGTTATCACTTCGTCGAACCGCCTGATTTCCTGTTGTTAGCGGTAACTTAATGCTCCGATTCCAGAACTAATTGGCCACGTAATTTTTACAATTGTATCCTTTTCTTCGAATTTTATACGCGCCGCGAAGAAATTTGCAAAATGGTCACACAACTCGCGCGCGTCAGCCAAAAATCCAAAACTCGTTCCACTTTCTGTGGCTGGGTTGGCGGCACTTTCTGTGGATCCACACGATACTCGAATGACATTTCGAGGATCGAGTGGATCCACAGAAATGTTAACGAGATTGGTGTTACCAGCCAGCGGCGATTCAACACCCTCTAACAATATACTTGCTTCAAATATACAAATATAATATACATACATAGATCGAAAATGTGCGGATTTGAACTAAAAGCTTCAGCAAAAGCGGGGGCGGGTGTCCCTCTCTCGCAAGGCAGATCTTATATGAAAGTGGCACACTTACTACTTCAATTAACAATGGAATTTCATGGTTCATCATTTCCACGGTGGAAGTGGAATCTTTAGATAAGGATATATCGCACGAATGCATCAAATTGTATTGTGCTTCAGTAATCTGACGCTTTTTTCGATATTGACTAACGGAAATTTTTTTTCGGATTATCGACATTTTTATATTTTAAAGACAAAATATAGAAGATATGTGACACTCACTAAAAGTTTATTTACACTTATGTGCACACTTGAAAGGTATTACCTATTAACACTTGTTCTTTTATTCAATAAAACATAGCAAGAAAAAAAATCACACTTTCTTTGGCCATTAGTGCTCCCAACTCGTGAAAATTCTGAAATGCCTACAGAAAATTAAAAAGCCCGACGGATTTGGTATAACAAAATAGTGTGCATAAAGAACCGAAGCACTGGCACAGCGCATGCGCCTGACGTCTGAGATCCCATTTCATTCATATGCTGGTGCAATTTCAATTTCTGCGCCATATACAGGCACTCAGCGCAATAAAACGCATGCCGTCGCGCATAAAAACGTGTTGAATGTTCATTGTACCATGCGTGTGTATGCAATACCATGGTGCGGATGAAATTTTTGCCCCAAAGAGTAATTGTCAATAGATTCGGACATGTATGATCGAATCGAATGGTTCAACGTGCCGGATCAAAGTAGGAATATTATGTTGGTCATACAAAATTGTGTGAACTATGTAGTTGGAAGATATGGTATGTACGAGTGAATGTATGGAAGATCGAACCGCAACCGTATATTTAGGGGAATGAAAGAAATGCTCGGGTATACGACGCGACATGTTTCAAAAAAAAAAAAAATTTACAATCAGTGAATTTAGTAATATGTATGTAATTGGAAAATTGTACATAACCAAACAATTGTGTAGGTAGGTGAAACAGTAAAAGTGGCGCCCTAAAAATTTGGTGAACGGCGCAGTTGCTCCACTTGCTCCTATGGATGCTCCGCCCCTGCTGCTGATATTCCAAAACATCCTGATTGTGAACTCGCTGTGTACGCTGACGATACCGCCTTATCCACTCAAGCTCAAATGACGCCGCGTTGATAATTCAAAATTTGCAATCCCAGTTAGATCTTTTACAAAGTTTCTATCATAAATGGAAAATTAAAATAAATCCGGCTAAAACTCAAATTATATTTTTCACCAAGAAACGAGCCAAACGTAATCTACCGAATCCCTCAATGAATTTTTGGAGAACCGATTCAGTGGTCAAAAAATATAAAATATCTCGATATTATTCTCGATACAAAATTAACTTTCCGGGACTATACGGAACATGTTACTTGCAAGATTTCAAAGAGCATCCATGCTCTGTACCCATTCATAAGTCGGAAATCAAAGCTCTCCGAAGAAAATAAAGTTTTGATCTTCAAAACA
This sequence comes from Beris chalybata, assembly GCA_949128065.1. NCBI lineage: Eukaryota > Metazoa > Arthropoda > Insecta > Diptera > Stratiomyidae > Beris > Beris chalybata. The sequence goes on from OX421898.1 coordinate 6,036,700, forward strand.
GCTATGCAGCCTATCATTCTATATGGAGCCCCAATTTGGAACCCGTGTGCTGAAACTCGCAAGAAAAAGCTGCAAGTATTACAAAATAAATGTTTAAAAATAATTTTAAACCAACTGTTTTATTTTCCAACACGAGTTCTCCACGATTTAGCTAAAGTTCGTTCGATTTCACACCTATCGGAAAAAACTATGAAAAATTTTCGCGAAAGATGCCTAAATTCAGACAACCTTCTAGTAACAAAACTGTTAAGTACCATTTAAAATATAGAGTGGTTTCTAGGCTGCCTAAGTTAGTTGTATTGTAAGATAGTTTTAAATTAGTTTTTAAGTCAGTTTTTAAGCTTTTATCAATAAGTTTTTAAAAAGATTTTTCCTAAATTAAGTATGAATTTAATTAAGAGTTAAATCAAGAACATAATTTGCCAAAAAAGAATAGAAACACTACACTATAGTTGTAAAGACAATAATTTTCTTCCGTCTGATCTCTAAAAAAAATTATTTAACTGTAAATATGTTTATAGAATTACTGTAATAATTGAATAAATAATATGTTATGTTATGTTATGTGTTAAGTTTTATTTTTGTCAAACCTGTCGATGAAGAGACGGACGGCGGAGGTTAAGACAAAAAAGAAATGCGTTTGGAGGGAAACTTACAGGATTTGGGGTTAATTCAAGAGAAGAAAAATTGGTAGTCCGCGCGGTAAATTTTTAGAACCGAGAACAAGCGAAAAAAATCTGCCAACAATCTGGGTGTAACTTTATTATTTTTCCGGTAGAAGTTAAGAACGCGTTCAATTCTGAAATGCGGTGGAGGCTACTATGTGACTGAAAACCAATCAAAAAGAACAAGATCGTGGAAGTGAAAATCTGATTGGATCTGAGAGATATGGAATAATTTATGAAAAAGTACACAATCACAGAATAAAATTAAATTCAATATTTGGGACGAGGTAGTAGTTATGTCGAAAATTGTGTGAAAATATGCATTCTATTTTCACAAATATTTTTTTTGCCCCCCTTCTGAGCGCCAATAGATATTCGTTTTTTTTTATTCAAAATTATTTTTCTAGTTGATTTAGATATACACACCGAGTTTCAACATTGTAGCTTAAGCCGTTCTATATATAGGAAAAACACCCTCCACTTGTACCACACTACCCTTAGGGGTCGAATTTCAAAAAACCTTGAAACCACTTTCTAGGTATTCATACGAAGAATCCGTAGAATAAAATTAAATTCAATATTTGGGACGAGCTAGAAGATATGACGAAAATCGTAAAAATATATGCATTTTATATTTATTATATTTACAAATATTTTTTTTGCCCCCCTTTCTGAACGCCAATGAATATTCAAATTTTTTTTATCACAATTACTTTTCTAGTTGATTTACATATACACACCGAGTTTCAACTTTCTAGCATGAACCGTTTAGTAGTTAGGAAAAACACCCCCCACCCCCGTAGCATACTACCCCTAAAAAAAAATTATATTTTTCCAACATTCCGCTACTATAGCTCTATCTAAATACCAAGTTTAAGGCTTATATCATTACAGGTTCTCAAGATATAAGCATCGGAACTTTTTCCTTTTCACCCTCCCCCACCCTCCCCCTCTACACCCTCAACCATAAAACTTTTTTCCCTACTAGAGTTTAATTAGCGCTACTTCTGGTAAAAATTCTAAGCATCTATCTTACACTTTTCTTGAGATATGAAATGTGTTTGATTTGAAAAATTCTCATCCCCTCCACTTCTATGCTCCACCTCCCACTTAAAAAATTGTACTTTGATCAATCTTTATTTGTTGACCTTTAAACCCAAACCGAATTTTATTTTTCTAGAGTTTTTCACCCCCACCCCCATACACAACTTCCCCCACCCAAAATTTTTCTTGATTCTATTCTCCTAGTATAACCACAAATATTTTTTAAGTTTGAATAGTGTGCCATTAATGGTTTAGGAGATATGGATTTTAGAATGTGTCTATCTCGCCTTTTTTGGGTTTCGGATGCATTACATTTCCCCCCACTCCCACACCCCTGGATCAATATTGACAACTTTTCTGCAAATGGTTCTACTATCAGAGCTCTATAGAAATTCCAAGTTTCAGCTTTCTATCATTAGGGGTTACTGAGATTTAGAAACCAAAATTTTCGGTCTAAAACACTTCCCCCTCCTTCCCCCTCACACCCCACCCTTAAAATCACTTCAAGGAGCCTACCCCGTCTATTCGTTAAAAAAATTTCAATTTAATATCTCAAATCGTTTGGCAGCTACGAGCCTCCAAACGATCTTGCGTACGGCGGACGCCGTACGGCGTACGGCGTACGGCCGACAGACGGACTGAAAATTTTTATTGCTCTTTTCGCGTCTACTAGTTATGAAACGTGAAAATAAAAATTTTGAGGGTAGCAAATTTTTTTTTTTTAAAAATCAATCACATTTTTAATTATTAAAATAATAAAGTAAAAGGATGAAAAAAAGTATTCGTATTTTTGAAACACTTTAGAAACTAAACTTTGATATGTTTTCGTTTGTGGTATTTGGCATTTTCAACCTATAACTACAAAAAAAAAAAAACAATTTCGAATTTCTAGTTGTGCTCACCTAGTACATTTTATTCGAACCGCCATGACGGTTCCGTTTGACGTTTCTCGTCACACATGAACGCGAAAAAGGGAGTTTAAGTCCCTTCAGCCCCGTAGGGCTGCACGAAACGTAGTTGGAGCGTAGCGCGCGCCAGCCAAACATGAACGCGAAAAAGGAGTTTTAATCCCTGAGCCCCGCAGGGCTGCGCGAAAGGTAATTGGATCGTAGTGCGCGTTAGCCATACATGGCGGCTCGAAATGTAATGGCTGGATGAAACCAAACATTTTAAATCGTTTTTATTCACTGTTTAACCCTTATGTTACCAGAGAATTTTTCACCTTAAATCTACCAACAGCGGTACCGGGTACCTATTACGACGGCGGATTTTGTTTCTGTTGTTGGATACTTCTGTTCAATTGCAATTTCACTCCATTTGCTGTTTTTATACTCTAGATGAAATCATATAGAGTGGTATAAGTTTGATCCAGCAGAAAAATATGTAACGCATAGAACCAAGCCTCGGACGAAAAAAAATTATATATTATTTTTCGTTTATTTGTGGCCAAAAACCTCAAATCCGCTTGACGTCCGTCCGTCTGTCCGTGAACACGATAACTCAAGAACGCCTTGACCTAGAATCTTGAAATTTTAAATCTGAGTGTTTGGTTGAATTTGTAAGGCTAAGTTCGTTAACGGGCAAAATCGTCCCACTCCTTCGGGTAGCTGCCATACAAAATGTTCTTAAAACACGTGTTCAAGAATATTGGTCGATAACTTCAGAACGGCTTAACCTAGGTCTTTGAAATTTCGCATGTGTTATTTTTCCAAGAGTTGGAGCTAACTGTATGATTATGAAGAAAATCCTCATAGTCCTTCGAGGGGCTGCCATACAAATATCCTGTAAAAATGACTTCACTTAATTTACGAAACTCACTATAACTCAAGTAATCTTTTAGCTACGAATTCGGAAATTTATACAAATTAGTTTCGAGTGAAGACAAAGTTCAAGTTTACTAGTCAGTGAAATCCTTTTACTCCTTCTGGTACCTTCCATACAAAAAATCCTTAAGACACGTGTTCAACAATATTTTTCGATAGCTTTTGAACGCTTCAAACTATAAGTTTGAAATTTTGTACATATTAATTTTTGAATGGTTCCAAAGAAAAGGATGAATATGTAAGAAATCGAGTGAGTCCTTGCTTCGCCTCCCATATGAAAGTCCTTCAAAAAGGATATTTTTTTCACAGTTCAAGATATGAAATTAAACAGCGAATATTGTCTTTTAGTTTTGAGTAGCAATTTAATGGGACTCCTTAATGAAGGACATACAACATACACACACATAATACTTCTTCATCCCCAACTTCAATATAAATCGGAGTTCTGTATCATCTAGAGTATTATACACGGCAAAAAATTTTGTACTAAATTTCAACAAAAATTGGGTTACATAATAGACCAGCCCAACTTCGGGTTAATTTTTAATTTCTTCAAAAGATTAGAACCGAGCAAGTAATTTATCAGGTGTTATTATTTAATATGTTTCGTGTTACAGTTTTTCTAATTTTTCAAAAATAAAATTTAACCCTGACTTTATTATGACAATGTAATTTATCAGGGTTATATTATAATCGCATTTTATTGTTAACTCTTTAATATTAAATATGTTACATTTGAACATTTATGCTATAAAATTAAGGATATGTTATGTAAAATAGAAAAACTCAAATAAAATATAGGAAATTTCGATAATCAATTTTTATTTAGAAAATAAATTACATTCAATACTTAAAACTATAATCTTAAACTTAAAACAAATACGGAACTATAATATGAGCCGTTGATTTTGAAAGTGGAATAAGTCCATTTCGTTTTTAAATCGACATGCTTAACGGTTTACGTTTTAACATGTTTAAAAATATTTATGCCATCTTTCAGGAAATTTACTTGTATTTGTTAAAAGTGTGATGAAATAATTGCATCAATAGATTCTCAGAAAGTTGCTTCGTGTTGTATAGAATAATGTTACACTGTCACAAAAAATATTTTTTTTAAAATGGACTTATTCCACTTTCAAATACAACGGCTCATATATTCTTTCTCATTATCAAAATATCTTTCAAAAGATCGTTTACACTGTAAATCTAAATAGTTAACAAATAAACATTCAGTTGTTTGCTTAATTTCTCTACTGTTAAGTTTTTCATTCATTTGTAAGATATCATATCAAACTTCTCGACAGCCATCCCAACCCGCCTAGAGTGGGAAAGGGGCTTGGTACGAACGAAGAAGGAGTCCGCCCACATATATACGGACGGCTCCAAAACTGAAGACGGGGTAGGTGGAGGTGTTTTCTCTGAAATGCTTAATATTAGCAGCTCTTTCCGCCTTCCGGACCACTGTAGTGTCTATCAGGCGGAGCTTATGGCGATCAAGGAGGCCCTGTCCTGGCTGAGGTGTAATGTAATATCTACTAAGGATATTAGCATTTTCACAGACAGCCAAGCGGCGATAAAATCCCTGGAATCGACCTCGACAACATCAAAGGTCGCCGTAGAATGTAGATCATCTCTTAAGGAGATGGCCGAACAGTTCAATATTCTTCTGTGCTGGGTGCCAGGACACATGGATATTCCAGGGAACTGTATGGCTGACGAACTCGCTCGGCGCGGCACTACCCTTCATACTTCGCCGGTATATCAGAACCTGGGTGTGCCTCTCTCCACATGTAAACTGCTACTGAGACTGGACTCAATTGAGAAAACCAACTCAACATGGGCGGAGGGTACAACATGTCACACTGCGAGACAGATCTGGCCAAAGCTGGATCTTAATCGTTCTAAAAGGCTGACTCTGCTCAAAAGGGCGGACATCAGCAAAACAGTCGGTGTCCTAACCGGACACTGTCTTATAGGTCGGCATGCAGAAAGGCTTGGACTTTTCTCAAACGACTTCTGTAGAAGCTGCCAGGACGAGGAGGAGGAGGAGACAGTCCTTCACCTTCTCTGCACTTGTCCAGCTCTGTCCGTCAGAAGGAAAGCTCATCTCGGAGCGTACTTCTTCAACTGTCTTGGTGAACTTGCCACAATGGAGGTCGCGAGAATCCAACGCTTTATTATAAGCTCTAAATGGTTCGACGAGTAGGACCGGAGTCGAAGATCCTGTGGTACCACAACGGACCTTTTAGGTCTAAGTGTGTCCGTGTTCTCACGGACAGCCACGTGTACCTACCTACCTACCTAAGATATCATAAAGAACTAATGACAAATAAGACTCTTCATTTACATGTATTATATTCTTAATTTTTCCATACTGATTTAAATTTTTTAAAAAAAAAAATAATTCTTTTCTGTAATGAAAACCTGGTTCGATTTTGAACCAGTTTGTACAATAACAGTTAATCAAGTCACGGGTTTCAGATAATTCAGGAAACGATCTAATAAAATGTTCAGAAATTTGAACTGGCAAATTTGAGAAATTGTAAACTTCTTTTATTTTTCCGTACATTTTTCTTTCTTCAAATCGATTATGGAATATTATTTCAGACATCATACTTTGATGACGGAAGGAAAGTGTCTTACATATATTTTTGTAATTGCTTATGTTTGTATTTGTTCTTGTAAAATAGCGATGTTTTGCTTCGTACCGCATGCACCACGTATGCACCAAAGGTCCAAGTTTTAATATTATATCAGGGTAGTGATTTAATAGATGATGTTTTGGTAATAAAAGTAAATTGTAATTATGTAAAATACAATCTAGATGTTTTTCTATATATGCTTTTAATGAGGAAATCCATTGAAGGTGCACAGTTAGTGCGAATACAATGCTGATAATTTGAAGCAAAGTTGTGATTCCCACCCATAACTCAGGAAATTTCACTTCTACAGCCTAGTGCTGTGTTCAGCGAAACGAACACGAACGAAAAAGTCACCTTCGAAGCGGAGTGAAATATTCTACACCGTTCGCTACTAGATGTCATTGATAAAAACACGCGCGAAATTTGAAAATATTAAAAAAATGTCAAGTAATTACTATTCCGGCACATAACACAACAAAATATCCCAATCGGAAATTTACTAACTACCGTATCAATGAAGTAATGCACTGATGTAGGCACCTTTAGCTACTTTCCCACTGAAATTATCGATGAATTTTACACACGATGTCATTGGCGGTAATGGCTTTTGGCTACTTTGTGGAATACCCAAATTGCATTACTTCATTGAGGAATATCATCGATGAACTGTTCAAAACTTTAGCATTGCACTATTTCATTTATGCGGAAGGTAATTGAATTAGGGAATTCGATAATCCTGAATTTGTTCAATCTTTTCCCCAAACTTTAAATTCCCTAGAATCATACCCGAGTCATGAGTCATCTCCACTATGCTCGTGACACGTAAGTTTTTACATAAAAATGTCAAATTTAAGCTTCTTGGATTCAAGGTGACAGGAAAAAAATCAACAAAAAACAGCTTTTGTGAAAGATTTTTTTATATACTAATATAAAATATAACAATAAATTGTATTTTTTTTTAATTATTTTATTGAAAAAATAAGTTGAACCAAAAATTAGTTATTTTTCCTTTTTGAATCATTTCCTTTTTAAATTAAATATTTTTCTTTTTTGAATGATTTCCTTTTTAAATTAAATATTTTTCTTTTTTTTAAGGCTTTCATTTTTGAAATGCCTGTTTTTGAATTTCTTGAAGGCTTTTTGAAGATCTGATACATAATCCTTTTCGGTGTAACCATCCTTTCTTAGAGACACTGGAATTTTATAAAGGTTTTATTATTTCTTAAGTTTCACAATGAGCGAGAAGATAACTTACTAAAAAGGACATCATTAATATTCTTATTTTCTTTGAATGCTTTTTTGCCTTGTATTCCATTATAGTTGCAGTTGAGTACTACGTCGGGTCCAAAAATTTTATATAAATTTTTGCTCAAACCTGCAGTTCCAATAAAACTTTTCAAAACAGCAGCCTAAATAATGGAAAAAATATTAAATATGCGAACTATGAAACCTTACAATAACCTTACAAAATCATTTTCTTTTTCTTTTATATTTTCGTCCAAAATGGACAACTCTTTCATCGAATTAACTGGAAAATTGTCAAAAATTTGTTGAACAATTTTTTTTTCCTGGTGAAGAGCTTTCAGTAAAACTGAGTTTTCAGCTTGGACCTTCATAATTTCCACATTCTGTTTGTGAATAATATCTGAAAAGAGTTAAATTATTGAAATTCAACTAATAATAACTGAAAATATTTAAAATAAGGCATTGTAAGTACCTTTTAAGACGTTAATTTCATTTCTGACAAAGTCTGAAAAGAAAGAGGTTTATTAAGATCAAGTCGTCAAACATTTTTCTGAATAAATAACAAAATATACCTTTTAAGTATCGGATTTCTGATGTTATGCTATGTTCCGAAGCTATTTCGTAAAAAGTATACTTATTATAAACTAAAAGTACATACATACATAATAATGTAATGTTACCTGGTAACAATTCATTTAATCCTACTGTTGCATTACAACGTTTTAATTGGCCAAGTACTGGGCGATTTTCTTTGCTTCCTACGATTTCCTTCTGAAAATTATTGACATTTTCGCGGCAGATATATTATAATTTATAACAAAACAATAAAATAAATTTTTTTTTTCTATGAAGTTAATTAAAATAATGTATAGATTGGCATACTTTAGAACCAAAGAAAAGAATTTCATATAAGATACCTGCTGTGTTAAATACTTTATTAATATAATAATAAAGCAATAATAATAATAATTTATGTGAAACTGTGAAGAACTGGTATTACCAGTAAATTGTCATCATAAGGCAGGCACATATATTTATTAGATATTAAATTATATGGAAATATTTCTTCGTCGTCAGCCGGTATCTGATTTGCGGCAAATATTCCTAAATCGGGCATTGATTGCAAAGGTTCTGAGAAGAAGTTTTTACGGTTAGTTAGCCTCCTACCAACAATATGTGTTTCTGTAAAGCCTGTTATCTTTATTGCTATCGAAGGATTAACACAGCAGTAGTTGTCTGGTGAAATATAACTTAAAAAGTATTCATTTGTCTTATAACTTTTTATTTGTCCACAGGAAAGTCTTTTAAAATGATTGCCAGGCTGTTCCAGAACCAAATCTTCTGCTTCCAATTTCTTACTAATTTGTTCTAGTATTTTATTTTTCTTTTTTATTTTACGTTTCAATTCATACAGATAATTTTCAAAACGGTAAGCACTGAAGTCATGTATAAATCCAATTTCCTCTACGCATTTGCACATATGTAAGAGCGAGTGCACATTGTACGTTAAGGAATTCTCCGGATAAATTGTAGAAAATCGTTCAACAAAAAGTTCTATTATTTCTTGTACAGTATCTGTATGAGATTGGTAGGTTCTTCGACAGCATAGAATACGGTATGCGCAATGCAACAGTAGAAAATGATAGTAAGTATTTTCGTCAACAATGTCTTTTAGAACAAGTATGCCAGTATAGAGTATGAATTGCCTAAATTCAGTGGCTTTCCACTTTAAAACTTCCTCCAACGATCTTGGTTTCCTTGAAAATTCTCGGGGTATGAAAGCAACTAATGAAATTAGTTTTACAGAAATTAATTCTTTTTCTGACTTAGATAATTTTTTTTGAGTGTTTTTCCCATTTAGTAGTAGTAGTATCATTTTTCGCGTTACTCCTAAGTCAATAAGATGCATGGCATCTAATGGAAATTGTGTTACCATTTGTACTCCTGCTTCTTCTAAGCCGCTAACACGATTTCGAAAATATGGTACATGAAAAGTTACATCACTTCTACGAAAAAAATCCTCATCAGTGCGAATATCTCCAATAGATGTAGAGTAACAAACCACTTTTGATATCATTTTCCCCATTTGCTTACATTTACTACACCCATGATATGAATTATGGCCAACTGAACCAGTAATAAATGCCCTAGCTGGTGCATCACAAGTAAAGGCTCGAATTTTGAAACTTAATCTCTTTTCTGTAAGTTGAATACCATACTTAAATAAATTATTTATTTCATTGACAAACTCATGAAGGTAGGAGTCAACGTTAGCTGGCTTTTTTGTACCAACGTATGCACCTATTAAAATGATATTGGTATTATTAATGTTTACTAATTTGCCTAATATTGGCCATACCGATAAGTTAGAACTTTTAAAAAGTGGCAATCCGTCGATTCCAATATCTAAGATTACTTCTTCGTACTGTCTTAAAATATGTTGAATTTTTAACAATTGTTTTTCCAATCCGAAATGGCTATAATGTCCTGGTGAAACTGTTCTTATAATTAATTCACTACTATTGGTTTTTAATATAGTTTTCGAAGAAACTGGTACATCCATATTTTCAGATTTAAGAATTTTAAGCAGCGCATCAAAACTTTCCCTTGTGGGGTTGTATTTTACATACCACTTTTTTAATTTCTCATTTAATGTATTTTTTTCTTCGATAACAGCCGAAGTTGCTGAAGATTGGTTACCAGTTTCTTCGAAGCATAGTGTTTCATCAATGTGATCTTCACCACCAATACATTTATTTAGAATTTCTACACGTTCCGTTCTTTCTTTACTAATTAATCTTTTTAAATGTCGTTTACTTACTCCTGTTTCCATTTTTACGAAAAAACTACAAAAACCACTTTATTTTAATACTGCACAATGCGCGCTTATCATTCGAAATTCGAACTTACACTAACAAAATGAACAAGACAAAATCAGGAATTCAACAGAAAACAAAATTCATCGTGTTTCTTCCTAAAGTTTCAACTGTCGCGCATTACTTTTTGCCTTACCGAGTACTTCAGTAATTCTTCGGTCCAGTATTTATGAACGAAATATTCGCTTACAAACTTCATCAGTGGCTTTCTTCCCGATTTCTCTTTACCTAGTATGTTAGTAATTCTGCGGACACATATTCATTGATGAATTATTCGATTACATAATTCATCGATAGCTGGATTTCCTATTGGGATTGCTCACACAAAATTTCCTGAGCACAAACTCACTGAATTGACAGCGAACTATTGAAAATTTTGAGTTGTCAATTATTTCGCTTGTCAAAAAGCCTCCGGTACCATTAAAAACGAAACGAAATCGCCACAAGCGCCATCTATTAGTGACTACGGCAAATGTCCATTCCGTCCCCGAACACAGTACTGCAAAACGAACGAAATATTTCGTCGGTGAAATGTCAACGAAAATTCCATTTTTTTTATATGAACTTTGACAGTTCATTTCGTTTCGCTCGGAGCACAGTACTAGGCTTAAGTCGGAAAAAATAAAAGGAAAATGTAATATTAAACATAGGTTTTCGGAAGCAGTTAGCCCTATTGACGTATTAGAGGTCTTCTCAACACATACATGTGAAAGCGAATTTTTTCGATAAGTATATCCAAATCTAAAATTGCTTATTCTGGCATTTATTTCTTCAAATTTTATTTCATTTGAATGTATTGCGGCTTGAAGGAAATTTTTGATAATAAATGGCACAGCTCCCTCTAGGATATCGTGCATGATTTCTACATTACAGTTATCAAATATATTGTAATAATGAAGATCGTTAAGAATGCAATAATGTTTAATACCTTTTGATTCGTCATAATTTGTGAAAGTAGCCTTTTTTTCTGTAAATAATTCTTTGTATACTGAAATAGTTCTCAATTTATTTTGATTTTGTCGTACTAACTTACGGCATTCTTCTCTATTAGCGGTACAAATTCGACAAAAGTAGTGTCCTCGAAATGACTGAATAAAGCCTAAAGCACAATTAGCACCTAAGTTATCATGAGAAAATGCCACTAATGTACCCCTAATATTGAAGATTTTATTTTCATGTTCAATGTTGATTCCAATTTCTTCTAATTCTAGGATATCTTTTACGATAGGTTCTAACACATTATTGAATGTGATGTTATTATTTTTTATGTCATTGCTGAAAAACAGCGCGACTAAGTATATATTTGAATTAAACGGATGTGGTAAGTTCCTCAAGGAAAAATATATGACACCTATTTTATAAATTTTCTTTCTGCTACCTAGTGCATTGGACACTTCAAAGTCGTCAAAGAAAATTTGAATTTGTAATGCGTTTTTGTTTTGCGCAAAAAAGGAGGAACCTTTAAACGAAGAAGCACAGCAAAATCGCTCGAGAATATTATCGTTACAAATGTGATTGTTATTAAAATATATGTTCCTAAATTTACATTTTTGAGAAGAGTTGTTATAGTATCTTTAATCGTTACGTACTGGAAGGTACACTTAAGAAAAACAGTTTTATAAATGTTTTGTTTACCATCAAACCTTTTATCCCATCTGCTACCCAAATTTACTTCTGCGACTTTAGTGTAAAATTCATTTTTTTGAATAGCATTTTTTCTTTTATAATATGAAGAATAATTACGTAATGCATTCAATGTTACTGTATTGTAATTTGAAATATTTTTCCCAATGTTACTGTTACTAATATTTTTGTCAAATGCCTTTAAATAAGATATTCTATAATTACTATTTTTCATAATAAAATCAGTTAACCTTTTTGAAAAAATTTGTAATATTATTTTGAGAAATATTAAGCGCCATAAGTTCATTTGAGAAGTGTTGAACGTCTCTTTGTATATTGGTCGCAACATCAAGCTCTTGTATTGTTTCTAATGAGTTGAGCGTTGCATTTATATCCAAATTTTCGGTTGAAGGATTATTATCATAGCAGTAATCTTTAAAAGACAGATCTTGATTAAATTCAATACCACTCTTGTTTCAAAATGCTTAGCATATTTTGCGTGGCGTCTAAGCCCACTAAATGAAGAAAATTTAGAGACACATTTAGCATCAATAATACATTTTACATTCGGATTTCGATTAGATGTCAAGAAGTGATCATATTGTAAATGAAATATTATGTGATTTACAGCCTTAAAACTTTTGTGACAAATAAAGCAAAACATGATTTACAATGCTTCAGATATATGATTAAATCGACCATAAACTTCTAGTAAGTTCAATTTCAAATATAAAAATACTTACAAATTTCTAAAAGTTAGATAAATTAGCATCAAACTCAATGTTAAAAATATAAAATACTTTAAATAAAAGATCTACTACTTGCAAAATAGTGAAGTGAAATGGCATAGGGATCAACTTCGTATCAATTGCTATGAAATATTCTGATATAGCTCCCTTAATAGGTCCCCTTGCAACGATGTGTGGTTTGTTATCTTCTATTTTCAAATTTTTAATCGGGGTATTGATCTGAAAAAAAAATTTTGATTGAGTTAATTTCGATATATATTATTAACTTTCATTTTTTGCTATTTACATCTTTGAAAGTAATAAATTTCTCGACACATTGATCGAAATTTAATCGTGTCGTACTCTTCGAGCGAGGCCCTAATGAAGTCAACGGCAGCAGTTTTAATAGCGCCAAAAATATCTGAATTAGTTTACTCCAACCTGTAAAAATCGAAATTTTAAGTAGGTAACAAGCAAAAAACATTAGAGCAAATCATACTTCCAAATTTTTCAAATGTGTCTCCAGTCTTGCCAAGTAAGACCTCTTCGACATTAAGATCATACTTGAACCAATAACTTAATAAATTATTGGATTTCTCCTTATATCGGAGTTCAAAATCATATAAAATCTAGAAAATAAAAAAGTTTCCTCTAAAAACAATTGGACGTAATTTTGATAAATATAATTACAAGTGTCGGGTCATGTGCGAAGAATGGAAAATTCTCCAAAATATTTATGGGCTCCCGAAACAGTGTTATTCTCTCGTCTAGAGTCGATTTAAGTTTTAGTTTTATAGTTTCCGTTTGTGCGGGGACCACACAATTTTTAAAAAACGCTTTATCCTCGGATGTCAGACCATGCTGTTCGGTTTCTGCTATACTTGACAATTTTGTCTTTTTCTTTAAAGAGCCGTAGGTTCCTTCTATTTTGTGACGTTTGTTATTCAAATTTTTAAGTTTTGAAGCCAAGAATCCCGTATTTTTTTCTGGATTGTATAAAATATCCTAAATATATGAAATTTACAATTTCTAAACAACAATATGTATATTGAAATTATCTTACGATTCCGCAGAAGGTACTAGGTGTGGCCTTTAATGGAGGGAACAAATCAATTGCTGCCTTTGCTGCCGCTATTTTCTCCTCTCTAGATGGATAATTGCCACTAACTTTTCTTATAAAGTTAGTCAATAATTTTACAAACAATCTTCGATCCGATTTTGAAAAAACATTAGATTCTTCGTATTTATTTAAAATTCTAATGCTTCTGTATGGCGCACCGGTTTGGAACTGCTGTTCTAATACTCACAAAAAACAAATGCAAATTACCCAGAACAAGTGCCTCAAGATCATCCTGAATAAGCCCTGGCATTACTCAACTCGACTACTGCACAAATTAGCAGACCTACCGCTAGTTCAAGACGCTATCACCAAATACGAGTTAAATTTTAAAAATAAATGCGATTCGTCAGACAACCCGCTGATTCTCTCTCTCCTTTCTACATAGGCGCAAATGTAGTAAACTGTAACTGTTGCACCTCCTAGGTCTAGTCCTTACTTCAAGTTCTAGATTAATTTATACTTTTATTTTTATTTTTATTTTATTTTTATTTTTATGTTATTTTTTCCATACAAGGTTTTTGCTAATTCCTTTTCCCTGTGTTAACTTTATTCTAATACATAATGTAAGTAGACTGTTTAAACTTCAATATATATTTACATGAGCACCTTGGATGCAAAGGATTTAACCTGATCACCAAATAATTTATAATAAGCGCAACCATATTGTTATTATTAAGGAATTAAATAAAGAATTTGAATTTGAATTTGAAAATTCTAATGCCTTCGTCCTCGGTTTTTAAATAGCTCTCTAGCTCCTATAATACGAAAAACATTGTTTAAGTAAATTAGGTTTCTGACTTCGTCTTACGACCGCGTTGTGTATTCGTCAGCATCTTCCCCAGATATTTATATATTCAAGTTTCCTACAGGATGTAACAAAACACCTGAAACAAACACCGACATATCTCTAGGAAATAGCCTCACTATGTCCTTATATTTATGGACATTTATATGGACACCATTTAAATGAAGACAAAGAAAGAAAGAATAACTAACTCCTAATCATAATAGCTTCTTTGGTAGCTTACCACGAAAAATCTAATAACAACAAATATTGGTTAAAAAAATAGGTTGCGGCGGACGGGATTTGTTTCTTCGTAGATCAGATCCAAGATTACAACCATTTGTAAAATTTCACAGCCATGAAGCGCTGACCATATCCAGGGTTACAACCAGAGAATAGCCGAAATCAAGAGAAAAAAAAGCTTCTCAAAATACACGCCTTTAGCCCAAGGTAGAGGACGCCTTTCTTGACCATTAAATTCTTCTCGGTAATAAATTTGGAATGGGATGTGGCTATATAGAATTTACCTCAGCGATCCCACCAGCTGTCAAGGTGTTTCGGTTAGTTGGCAAGAATACACCTTCTGAAGAGTCTATGCCCTCCGATGACGAAACAGCTCCTTCGGACCTAGTCCAACACAATCTTATGATGAACTGGCTTCTCCAGTGAAGTTTCTTTCCAAATTTGTCATATCCTCAGGGATAGCGGTTAGTCCACAGTCGGGGACTCCGTGTTGGAGTTACACTCCACTGACACCGGAAAGAATAACTAACTCCTAATCATAATAGCTTCTTTGGTAGCTTACCACGAAAAATCTAATAACAAGACAAAGAAAGTTTTGCATAAGCAAACTACTGAAAATATCATAATAACACGAAAATGCTCAAATTTAACGAGTTTTAGACGAAAATCAAGGTACTTTTAAAAGATGCCATAGCACATAAAAACACATAATTCGGCCAAGTTGCGGTCTTAGTAATTAACATATTGTGCGTAAGTACTTACCGCAGAGTTAATCAAGAGTTCAGCTCCACTAATTGCATCACATCTTCTAACTGGTGTTGATGTCGGACAATTCTCACTTGTGATTTTTATCTCGATTACTAGACAACTGCATCTACCAAATTGGTCAATAATATCTTTCAAATCAGTCACGGAAATAGGAAATCCATCTATCGCAAGCTCAAGACAAAATTCATGTATTTGCAGCTCGATAGGCAAATTGGCTGTAACTAATAGAACACACAATTGAAAACACACCTGTAAAGATAATGTAAATACACACTAAAAAATCTCGATGTTACTTTTACACCGGCAACCGGATAACTGCCAAATTTACCTCGTATCGGGGTTGATTAACACCGCTGTACTGGGGTTATGAAATACACTTATCCGAAAGGAGTAAAAGATCACCGATGGGTTCAAATTTGAGTTTTCGTAGAAAAAAACGAATCAACGAAACTCCGAAACATCGAATGGTGTTCTTATTGCACCGATCGGTGTAAAAAAATGACGTGATAAGACACGTGGTCCTGTAAAACACCGATCGGGGTACTTCAAACCTCGAACGATGTTACACATTTCAAATTGCATCATAATTCGTTCATTCGGTTGTTTGATTTTGTATGAGCTCCATCATGCCGGTTCGAAAATTAGTCAAAGTTCAATTTAACCAAACAACAAAATATGTAATGGTCGAAAAAGAAGACAGTGACAATGTGGAAGTTATTGATTTAATTTGTTCTTGTAAGTGTTAATTTTGAATTAAAGTAAAGTGATATAAATTAAAACCAAATAATAAAAAAATAATAATTTAGGTGGTGAATATTTTGAGATTAACTCAAATAATTATATTATATCAGTAAGCGATGAAAGTGGTGCAGAAATAAATGACGATGCATTAAATTTTATTTTGAAATCAGCGCCTGGCGTCGTTGAAAAACTGTTCGTTATCAAACTGCTTCCGTTTGAAGGTGTGTGTTTGTAAAATATAAAACGAGTCCTTTTTAATTAATATTTATTACTAATTATAAGATCGCCTTGTGTCAAAAAGTACGCAGACTATAGAGTCAGATTTTGAAGATCCCGGGATTCTTAAACGATGCAACGCTTTCTACGGCGAATTGCCTCAAAAGAAACCTAGATTACAGGACGAAACAGTTAAAAAGGTAACTTTTTTACTCAACTTCACTTTAGATTTTATAGTTTTTTTAAGGAAATCGAAGGCTACGTTATAAATCAAGCTGGAAATATTTATGAAGAGTATAAAGCTACTGGAAATATTAGTGATCGATCAAGAAAAAGGCTTATTAACGTGATTGTGACTCGTTTTACTGAAGTTTGTGGGTTTTATCCTACCAGAGAAGAAAAAATATTGTGGGCTAAGGCAACGGCAAATATTTTCCCAAATCTTTGTGAAGGAAAAATTTCAACAAATTATGTAATTTCATTATCCCTAATGTGATGATATACATACGTAAAGTTTACAACTGTTCATTTAAAATAGGAAATTTTCTACGATCCAGTAAACAGAGGCGGGTATTTTGGTCATAGATTGAGAACAATAAATCGGATTGCTGGCCATAATTCGCGATTAAATTTAAACTCTCCAGCTACAACTACTTCACACGAGATAAATCATCACGAAGACGACATTTTGTGGTTAAAAAATGCTCTTCCATCGCAAAAAAAAGAAATTTTTGATCGTATGAAAAGTACAATTTGCTGTCGAGAGAACACCTCTCAAGACTTATTATTAGAGTTTCCTCGATTCCTCGATGTGCCAGGATTGGTAATTACAATAACTCGATATATGAAAAATAATTATATTAAAATGCCATTATTTTTTCAGATTCAATACGATTTCAGTTTGAAATATCCTGAAAAAAGTAGCACATTAATATCGAATGCACCACGTATATTACAAGCCATATTAAATTTAGCAAGAGAAAGAAAGCTACAGCTTTATCACGATGAAACTCTTCCCGAAGATAGTAAGTTCTAAAATTTCTACAATATATCTATATTATATAGTATTTGTATTTATATATGTACATATGTACCTATAAACAAACAAATATTTTTAGAATGGGATAAACCGACTACAGCATTTTTATATTTACATAAGATATTTCCTAAAAACCACGAAAATTGTAATTATGAAGTCATCAAATATCTTCAGGTATAAAAGAAATCGATTGTAACTGATTTGCCTTATTTTATTCCATATTTTGATTTCTTCAAATACAGATCGGAGTTGAAACACCAAAAGTGAAAGAACATTCACCATTCATTATTGCTTATGGTACAAATAAAGGACTACACTATATACTTAGATGGCCATGAACTTCCTGTAGAAGAGCAAACAGCAATTTGTGCATGGGATACACTATTTAAAACGTATTATGTGTTCAATTGTGACTACACCGCAAGTACAAAACACTTTTTTACATTTGTCCTAAATGCAATATATGGCCTTGGTCAAACAAATTTAACGGCAAAAATGCGTGATATTAAGTCACGTCTTAATATATAAAGTCACTTTGTTATTTTTTTATCGTAATCGCATAATATGGCACTCATATGTAAAATATGTCGAAAAAACAGAATATTTGAAGACCAAAAACAGTATATAAGACATTTGCGAACGTTACATCCATCTTCCATTTACTCAAACAATTTAGTTTGAGCTTTTTCAGACTGTAGTTGCACTTTTCAAACTTTTAGTGGGTTAAGAAAACATTTAATAAATTTTCATAACAGCGTTTCTAGTAATTTGATAAACATAGCTTGTAATGATGATGAAAATAGCTTGCCAGCAACAGAACCAAATTTATTAAATTATTCCAGTACTACAGCAATAGATACTAATTTTGAGGAAATAGAAAAACAATTTTTCAATAGCATAGGGAAATTGAATATGCCTTATACAAAGCAAAACGAAATTCTTAAACAATTATCATAATTAACTAATATTATAGGCAACATTATTGAAAGTAAACTCCCAAATAGTGACATCATACGAAATGAACTTGATTTTTTAAAGAATCCATTTAAATCGTACGGCAATCAATACAAACTGCAAAAACTTACTCGACAAACAGTGCCTTTTCCAACAGAATATTCTTTGGGTACAAGGAGGAATAGGATATGGAACAAGTTGCAAAACAGTTATAATCTTTCAATAAAACCGAATACATTTTTTTATATTTCTATGTTAGATACTCTCAAATATTTATGTACAAACGAGAATTTCTTAAATTTTATTATGAAATCTTTTGTACCACAAAGCGATTTAATATCAAATATATCCGATGGCTCTTATTATGAAAATCACCCCTTTTTCAATTCTTCTGAACCAAGAATCTTAATTCAATTATATTTAGATGAGTTTGAAACTGTAAACCCTCTGGGTTCAAAAACTGGTATCCACAAAATTTCCGCATTTTACTTTTCTATTTGGAATTTACCGTTGAAATGCAACAGTTTGATTGAAAATTTACATTTAAGTTTATTATGTCATACCCAAGATGTGAAATCTTACGGATATGAATCTATTCTTGCACCGCTAATTAAGGATTTAAAAACTTTGAAAGGCTTTGAAATAGTATTCCGAGAAAAAATAGTAAATGTCAAAGGTAGCATATTCGCCATGTCGCATGATAATTTAAGTGCGAACTCTTTATACGGGCTTTCTGAATCATTTAGTTCCAACAATTTTTGTCGATTTTGTACTATACACAAAAATGAGATACAAAATATATTTAGTAACAATAATTTGAGAGAAAAATTAAGAAGTAAAAAAGAACTAGTAAATTCTCAGGGTATAATACGTAAATGTCCTTTGAACGATCTAGATTACTTCAATTGTTTTGAATCTTTAAGTGTTGATTGCATGCATGACATGCTAGAAGGAATAGTGCAATATGAATTAAAATTATTTTTAGTTTATCTTACAAAAGAGAAAAAAATTATTTCAATTAAAGATTTGAACGAAAGAATCTTAAGCTTTCACTTTGGGATATTGTTAAATAGAAATCGGCCTAGTATTATTAATTTAGAAAGAAAAATTAACAATTTAGGACAAACAGCCACTCAAGCTTGGACTTTATTGCGATATTTTCCATTTTTTATAGCCGATCTAATAGATGAAACTAATACTGAACTCCTTTCAAAACATAATGTTATAGTTTTAATAATAAAATTAGTAAGAATAGTTTTTTCTCCTGAATTACGCTTTCAAGATATTGAATATCTTAAAACTTTGATTGAAGAGCATCATGCCTTATTTAGAAAGGTTTTCCCAAAAAATAAACTCTTGCCATATTATAGTACATTACCCACACATATTAAAGCTTATGGGACCTTTGTTGTATTATAACACAATGCGTTTTGAAGGCAAGCATAAATATTTTAAAGAAGTTTCTAGAAACAGTCACAACTATAAAAACATATGCAAGACTCTGTCTGAAAAACATCAAACTATTTTTACAACGATTGGCATAAAAGAAGTTTCGAGCCGATTCCTGAATTTAAAGTAAAAAATAGTGATTTAATACAAAATATTATTCATAAACTTATAATAAAAACTGAACTAAGATTATGTGATAGTGACAAAATAGATATCTTAAAATATTTGAATTATGGCTATGAATATCGAAAAGGTTTTCTAATATCTTTTCACTCGGATAAAAGAGCTAATCCTGATTTTGAACAAATTGAACTTATATTCAAACATCGTAATGAGTTATATTTCATTTTAAAAAAATTTCGTACCATTAATTTTGATTTTTTGCTGCAAGCATATTCCATTTTACCTACTGAAGAAAATGTAATAAGAAGTTGTAAAAGCTGTATTAAAGAAACTTTTGAGTTGACGTATTTCAGAAAAACTACTTGTAAATATATAGTGCCAAGAAGTTTATATTTCTAATATCCATTAGTTATTAATTTTTATTTTGTTAAGAGAATTTTTAATTTAACTATTTATTATTTGTGAAATAAAAAAGTGTATCAGGAAAAATAATATAACTCTTTATAATAAATTTGCTGTATTTATTTTATCTTTATTACTCCTCATTAGCTAAACTAAAAACTATACAAGTTCTGGAAAAACAAGAAAATCATATAAAAATAACGTTAAAGGAAAGATACATACATTAAGGAAGTAATGAAACCTACACCAATTTCGGGGTTTCTATAAAACGCCATAGTTGATGATATTTTAGGTGTAACAAAATATAGTACTTTCAGGGGCTCCAATAACAACTCCCAATGGATATAGTAAATTAATCTATTAGGTGTAATTAAACTTACTTCGAAAATATAAGTTTAACTCATCCGCTCGGTGTTACTATTATGATCCCTCCGAGTAAGCATCTATTTATCCGATCAAGTAACATATAAATTACACCTAACGAATGCATAGAGAGAACCTCGTTCACTGGGGTAACATTGACATCAAACGAAGTAGGACTTCCTGAGACACCGATTCGGGGTTCTGATAGCACCATATTTTTTAGTGTGTAGGTATACACAACACGTACTTGCACTTAAAAGTTCATCTGAACTGCACTTTATTTCTTATATCAATGATTTTTTTTTGTTTTTTTCCTCCAATAATGCCGCTGTACAACACTTTTAAATACTTAATGTCAGCCATTGCTGATCTCGAAATGGCTTTCACAAACATGAAACGACAATTGAATACCGATCTGGTCAAATTATCAACCTTCTCGGGTTAAAAGCAGAAGCTTCCACAATTAAAAACATCGATCAAGCTTCGACACGTTCCTTTTTGTGACGAAATTACCATTTGTAACCTCATGAAATTAAATTCTAATCATTCTGATATTCGTCTCTAAGACCAATGGGACTACATTCTAACTTATGCGAATTAAATGTCTATTTTCAATTATAATTTGTTACATTTTAACACAAAAAATATTGGATTTAAATGTAATTTTCTCTCGTTATTGAAAACAAATCGTCGTCGTCGTCTGTGAGTTTTACGTGAACACCTGCCGCGAGGGCTTAATTCCACCGTCCTCTTCGGACATGGATTGATTTTGGGACCAAAATCAGAGCCCCATCAATAAAGGTGGTACCAGTTTACATAGGAGTGCAAGCTCTTACAAATATTCATACTGGTGGATGCGAGACCTATCTAAATCTCTGCCGTTCTGTGGGTCCCGGCACCCGGTTGACACGCAACTCCACGTCGAGCTTCAGAAGGAAGCTCTTCCCGCTTGGGCATAACCACAGCCACCACGTTGCTCCCCTTGGGGCCTCTCCAGTGTCGGGGGTGGAAGCTAACCTTCCATGGGCTCCCCGACTCCCGTGGTACCAGAAATAGAACCTCCGGTCAGGATTCGTAGCTAAATAACACTACTACCAAATGTTTGAGTTACTTGCGACTCGGGACTGGTGACCCTCCTCATCGGGTACGTGGGGTAGGCACTCCCCAAACGCTACACTGGAATCGGCATTATCGCCTTCAACACAGCGTCGGTATCAAAGGTACCACCACCCTGCGTCAGTAAAACATAAAACATAGCACAATACAAGACAACACAGGACAGCGCAGGACAGCGCAGAACAGCACAGGAAATTCCAGCACTTAGAAATCAACACGACCACTCCCATACTTTTTACCACCACCAGCTTAAAATCTCAACATATAGAAAAAATCCAGCACCAGCAACGAGGCCTCACGTCACGTCACGCAAGTCATCATACACAATACATTCGCACAACACATGCTTCCAGTCTTCAACGAGGGAATTGCATAGGCTGCAACCTTCGGCCACCGATCTAGCCATCTTGAAGAGATAGCAATTCAGGCTACCGTGCCCGGTGAGAAGGAACCCCAGGCTCAGACAGAAGTCCGTTCCACGGAGCCCCCTGGCAACGGACACATCACCAATAAAACCATAGGTAACACGACCTTTAGTGCTCGCATCACAGCGATTCTGCCATCTTGCCATAATGTTCTCATCCAGACGGGCAACCACCACGCTGCGACTCAGTCCGTGGACTTCGGCATCAGTGACCCAATCGGTTGGCGACAGCGGTATATCTCTCCTAATTTTATAGGCTATACTTCGACGAAGTACCTCCAGGTCCATCGGGGGAGCACCCATGAGTACCTGCATGGCGTCAGTCGAGACCGTCCGGCATACAGGTAGACATGCATACATAATGATGCGCTGGCATGCATTCATCAGATCTAATCCACGTCTAGTTAGCATGCAGTCAGCAAAGACAGATGACCCGTAAGTAGCGCATGCAAGGAACAAACCACTGTAAATAACTCTGACAGCTTTCCTGCCGAGCCCCCATTCACGTCGCATTACTCTACGCAGCTGACCCACCAACGCAAAAATCCTCCCCTTGAGGTCATCCAAGTGCAGTGGCGTGGCGTGATAATTCAACAAGGGGAAGCAATTGGTTAATATCCACAATTTTTTATTATTATTCTACCTATCAATTTACTGCATATTGATTGAACCTCCTCCATTAGCACCCAGCAGGGATCTAGGAGGCTATTTAGAACGTTGGTGTTTAGGTTGTCAGTCGCAGGCACCTACACCTAACTCATCATTAAACGCTTTCCGGACTTCTATCAAAAAAATTATAAAGGTTCGATCATAGTACCTACCTATTGGCAGATTTTTTTTTATTTTTTACGTATTTTTTGGAATAGAAGATTCAATAGAAATAAATAATAGCAATAAAATAATAAAAATTGATCTCATTAGCCCTAAAAGTTTTTCAGAATTCGTTACAAATGCTTGCATCAGAGTTTTCTTCGATTCAATATAATAATAGAAATAAAAGTGAATTAAATATCTCATTAGACCCAATATATAAAAATTCTTGAAAATGTACACAACCTTTTTACACACCCTGAGGGGTTGGATATCGAAAAATTAGAAAAAAATATTTCTAGGGGCTCTCAAAAGTAAAATTTATTTCGGCATGTCCAATATAAATATATAACGAAATCGTGGAAATGTGAAAAAATCCCTTTTCACGGACAATTGTTTTACTCAACCTCTATGCTAATAAAAATCAGTTTTTTTTCTTTGATTACTTCATATACATACATATGTATGTACGTACTAAGCTCCAACTTTCTTCTTCATAAGCCGTTTTTCAGATATAAAAAATCACCACCCATTAATTTTTTCTAGGATACCTCTTTATTAGCTCTATGTAGTAATTTTTTACCTTTCTTTGGTTTGTAGTTTTTCAAAAATAAAAATTGATGTTATTTCCTTTCCACGCCCTCGATACGAATTTTAGAATGTTTCAACCTCATCTTTCAAGCACTCCGAAGACATTGCTTTCCCTCCACTCCCACACGCCACAAACCTTATCGTAAATTTTGCAGACAGGTCCACTATCATACTTTTAAATAAGTTCCGAGTTTCAGCATCCTAACATACCATAAGTGGTTCCAGTGATCTAAAAACTAAATTAAATATGTACAGTTGAACTATTTACCACAATTCAATTCAAAACTTCAATCAGAATTCAATTCCTATCCTACTCTGGTAGCACCAATTTCTGATCAGATCTCTGCTCGCTGCAAGCTTCTCCGCTGCAGCCAAAATGTGTTGTATGAAGTACGACCCGTGCAGATTGTGCAGTGATGCACAATCTGCATTGCTTCCACCGAGCCATACTACCATGCAGCGTGTGTGAGACTTTGCAGTGAGTTTACTGCGAAATGACTTCAACGCTCGTACATGCATTGCTTTTCCGCGGGGTGTTTTTCTGAGTTTCTGTTCGCTTGCCGTGGTGCTGCCAAATCGGCTGTGTGCGATTTTCGCGTGTAGTCTCTTACGAAATTTTATTTAGACTGTGAAAATGTATGAAATAAAATTTTTTTTTTACGATTTTTCTGCGCGTGAACCATTTGATTACATGTACATTAGTAATAATAGTTTGTGATTAGGCTTGTGTCTCTACAACAATGGTTGGAAACTTAAAGCTAACAATGGCTGTATTGAAATAAAATTAGATTGGCTTGAAGGAAAAATGGTTAAGAAAAACGTATTTTAGATATACTATTTTTCAGCAAAGTGTAAGGGAAGCAATGCTTCCCTTGCTTCCATGGACGCCACGCCACTGTCCAAGTGCCTGTAAAAATTCATCCGCTCGCCTATTCTGACCCCCAGGTACTTGACACAGGTCGTATACCGGAGGGTCATCCCATTATCTCTCACCGTTGGATGTCTGTTGGACGAAAGCAATCCCTTTAACAACATTACCTCAGATTTTTCAGCGGAAATGTCGACCTTAATTTTTGCGCTCCATGCCTGGACAATTTTCAGCATGTCGGAGCTTTTGGATTCAAGCTCCAGTCGGGATCTGCCTTCGACAAGTAGTAGTAGGTCGTCTGCGAACGCGCACACCTTAACTTCAGCAGAGAGTTGCACCAGAAGTTCATCCATCACTAAGTTCCATACAAATGGGCCAGCAATGGAGCCTTGTGGACATCCCCGAGTCACGTCTCTCCATACACACTCATTCACTCCCTGAAGAAACGCCCTTCTCCCAGAGAAATAGCTTGACCATAGGCCAATTTCCTGGCAGCCATACACTCGGAGCTTCTCGATAACGACTGTCCAGTCAAGGTGGTCAAAAGCGCTCCTGAAATCGATAAAGATCCCAAGGACGTAACAAGCAGGGCTGTCTTTAACACATTCTTTAACATATCATACTGTCTATCCGATAACCTATCTGCAGTAACCTCCTCGAGTCTGCGAACCATGATCCTCTCCAGCACCTTGGATACAGTAGGAAGAAGGGAAATACCCCTGTAAGATCTTGGATCATGTTTAATCTTATTCGGAGACTTCAGCAAGACCACGACCCGGGCGGTCTTCCAAGCAGTGGGGAACAGATTTTCGCGGGTGCGCTTCTCGAGTATACACTGCAGGTGTTCAGGCGCGACCCACCAGATGTTTTTGAGCATCGCACCAGTTACGCCATCCCATCCAGGCGACCTACCGGACTTAATACGGGCCATCGCAATTTCGATCTCCCAACGCTCGAGCTCAGGTCCAGGGTCTATACCTTCACGTGCTTCAGCTCGAACAGGATGTAGCATGGGGTCCGCGTCAGGGAAAAAGGACTCGAGAAGCGCCCTGGTCGATTCACCCCACGTAGCCATGGTGTTTCCACCGATCTTTATGCAGGATGCAGAGCCTATTTTATTATTTGACCTACAAATCTTGTATACAGACCCCCAATGGTCGTTTGCATTCTGGCCAACGAATCTTCTCCAGTCTTCCTCCTTGCTCTTGACCAGCAGGGCTCTATACTCGTACATTGCACGCGTGTAGGCGAGCTTCAGTTGGGCAACATTATCCCTACCGTCAATTCTACCCTTTTGGAAGGACTTTCTGAGCCGTCTGACGCTTCTTCGTTTCATACCGAGTTCTCGCGTCCACCACTTCACGCGTCCGGGATTAAGAGTACGTATCCTAGAGAACATGGCGTTATTCACGCCATCAATAGCGCCTTGCAGCGTGGCAACTTGGTCATCAAGCGACAGGGTTTCGAAATTGATCAACGGCAGCATGTCTGCTGCCTCTCTAACCTTTACACGATAATCCTCCCAATTGCATCCCCTCGTGTACCAGCCCTTTGTGGCTGGTGCCTCCTGAACACTCTCAACCTCATTGAGGATCATAGTGATCAATATGGGATTGTGGGCGCTCACGCTCCAGCCATTCAACACCCTCCATTCATACTCACGGGCAGTTGCAGCTTCATTCACACAAGTGACGTCAATATCACTGACTCCCCTCGGCCCATCAAACGTGTACAACTCGCTCGGTTCGTTCAACACATGCATCCTATCTACAATCATCCATTCGCTCAGCACCTCACCCCGACGTAGGCCGCGACTACTAGACGTCCGTCTAGCAGTCTTACTAAACCACGTCGGAGACAGTGCGTTCGCATCCATTCCAAGGATGGTAGGTTACCCGCTCACCAGTAGCAGCACTCCATCCAGATACGCTAGATGTGGCTCTATTTCATCGCCATGGGCGCAGTATACACTAACCAAGTACATTTCACCAAAGGTTCCCTTTACCCACACACATACACCCCATTCATTCGTCAGGTGTTCAACCTGCATGCACACAACATTTACATCATTCACAACAATTGCCGTTTTACCGGTACCAAAAACACGCATATAACCAGGTAGGCCTCTGACCCGTCCGTGGACGGCCCAGGGCTCCTGCAATAAGGCAAACGTAATGCCACTCTAACATAACCGCCTTCGATCCCTGACAATTTAGTTGTAGTTGTTTTAAATCCATTCTGTTAGTGTTGGGCCTTCCTCCAATCCAGCCTAGCAGCAAACAGCGCGCACTCAGAAGAGGAGAGTGCGTGGTCTGCGGGTATGCGCCGTTGGGCGCACAGTCTACAATGTGCAGCCTGGTCACAGGAATTAACCCTATGGCCAACAGTGGAACAGCGAAGGCAAACATAATCGATCGATGGGCAATCCTTAGCGAAGTGGTCGAAGCTACAGCATTTGAAGCATCTGGGAACGAAGTCATTATCCGCGCGGAGCCTGTAGCCATCGAAGCCAACATAAATTCGTTCACGGGTCACAAGAAGGCGGTTTATCGCCTCAGTGCACAGGAAAATAATATTGGACACGGCATCGAAACCATCACGGATTGGGCGGCTAACTATTCTCAGCCCACCCTGGAATTCTTCCAGTGAGCATTGGTCTTTGAGGTTTTTCTCGTAAAGCTCTGACAGGAGTTCGTCGTTGGTGTGGAAGCAATGGACATTGATCGCCTGAATGCGAGCTTCCATTTTTATCGGGACTGTTGCTTCGAGACCACAGTTGGCAAGCGTCACTCCAACCGTCACTCCATTCCCATTTCTGGATGGGTTGAGACCATGGACACGTACCCCCAGCGTTGGTCCCACCTCTTTCCGGAGAACGTTGGCAACTTCCAACGAGGTAGCATTCGAGTTCTTAGACTTGACCACCAACGCCCAAGTTTCTTCGGGCTTGCGGGGCAGCACCCCCTTGCTGACCGCAGGCACGCTACGAGCGGCTTCGACCGTTCCGATGGGTACTCGACTTTAAAACAGCGATTTCACCCTCTAACCTTTCGAGCTTAGCAATCAGTCGGATTACTATTTCCTCGTACCCCTGAAGTCTTATGAATACTCTCTTCAACATTATTAGAGGGATCTTCTCAGTAACAAACTCGTCCATGATCTCAATACCTATCTCCTTCGTTCGAGCTAGGACTCCCGCAGTGTCGCGCATCTCAGATACCTTTTTATTAGTATTGCCAGCTTCACTTACAACCTTTACCGACGGAGTGTCGGTCTCCATGTCATCTCCACCTGACAGCGGCAGGGGCTGATCAACAACACCCCCCGCACCTTTACGTAACGTCAAAGGCCTGGTGATAATTCCACCGGGACCTGGTGTCTTCCTATTATCTTTAAGTTTATCAATGATTTGTTCAGCGTTAGGCGTACTTACTATTTCGCCTAGGTCCTCCTCCTCTTCCGAGCTGCCAGGCCCAAGTGCAGTCTTCCGACTACCGTCGGGCAACTCCAGGCTCGACTCCGACTCACTATCCTCTTCGCGTTCCAATCTTAAAGCTTTCTTTTTGGTCTTCGACGAGGCCGGGCCGGGCTTCAGACCACTCATATTTAGAATTACACAATAAGAGAAAAAAGAAAAAAAAAAATTTTCTTTTTTCTTTTCCCCTTCAAAATTCCCCCCCCCCCTCCTCAAATTTTTCCCCCCTCGGAGGTCCATCCCTTGGTAGTCGACCTCTGCTAAAAACCGCACTATACCCCCACTGGGCTCTAGTAATAAACGCACTATACTTCAAGTTGGCCTCTACTAATAACCCCACTATACTGCACTTAGAGTCACTGTATAAGAACTAACACAAACATCCATTATCTTGAGTACGGACAATGTGTGTTTCATTTGAAACCAGTACATTTGAAATTTTTTTGCAGTTGTCCGATTTTTCATTTGTATCTCCACTAAAGTGGATAAACGCTGTATTTAGTTGACATTTCATGAGACATATGTATCTCGATTCCGTGAAACGTTAATCAAAATCCATCTGCTACACGTATACACACTTAAACTATGCCATTTAAGAAACCTGCGAACTTTGGAGTTTGCAGGGTTTAAGAGTACTAAAAAGGTACCAAAAGCGGTCATTGTCCGTACTCAAGATAGTGGATGTTTGTGTTAGTTCTTATACAGTGACTCTAACTGCACTATACTACAAACACTTCACAAGCAATTTTTATGCGAGTGATTTAATTACTTTTTGCAAAAGCAACAACAAATACTCAGGATTTGGTTATTCAGCTGTAACTTCTGCAGTTTACCTTCTACCAAAAATTCAAACCTATCCACACGTCGGGTTCGACGGGGCGCACGCACTGGTGGCAATCAGCGCTGTCGTTTGTACTACGATAGTAGTATTTGTACTACTATTGTACTTCATGTACTACTGTACTACTCCTATCAATTTTGTACTACTCATAGGCGCGCCGTGGCCTAAAATCTGGCAGGGGCCAGGGCCCGAATGGCTCAGAACATACGACTTTTTCCGAAAGGCTCACATGCTTTTCATACAAGTTCGTCCTTTTTGTGTTTACAGATTGGGTAATCGTACAAATGATTAGTCTTATACCACGTTTCCACTACACCTTAATCTCGCGATTAAGAGAACTAGATTAAGCACGCAGGGACGTTATTTGTGGGGTGAGGGGGCATTTGCCACATTTGTTATATATAATATAGGAAAATACCAAATTCCCCCCTCCCCCACAAATGACGAGGCAGTGGAAACATGGCATTAGGCTACGACTTTGAAATGTTAACCCGTAAGTCACAACGGCAACGCAAGCCGGCGCAGCCTAGGTGTCAAAAAGTTGAGCACAGTGGTCGCGCTTATGTGCAGACCAGACCAGTCTAAAAAGACCGAAAAAACCAGTTAGCTCGCACGCATAAATGTAAACCGGACCGGTCCATTTGGACTTATTTTGGTTCTGATTTTGGTACGAACCAAACGAAACCGAACCAGTCTAGTACTGGCACATAAACGGTCTTAGACCAAAACATAACCTGCAATAGTGCTGGCCAAACAAAATTAAAACGTCAAAGCATACATCTGTGAAAACAAAAATGACTGAACGGTGGACATTTGACGAAGTGTCCACTTTGCGCAAACTTAGCGAAGTGCAGTTACAAATTTGCATCCATGATTGAAAATGATATTTAAAATGACAGCTTCAAATTGGTTATGTTGAAAAGCACACATAAATGCAAGACCGAAAAAGACCAAAGCGGTCTTTTTAGACTGGTCCGGTCTGCACGTAAACGCGACCAGTGTACTTCTATTGTGGTAGTCACAAAGGAAGCAGCTTAACGCAGCCATCAAAATAAGTTCGCCAACTCTTAACTTTTCCGTAGCCCGTAATTAATCTCAAAATTAATGAGTGATTTTGTTATGTTTAACACGTCGAATCTGTACTTTATGTGCCCCGGACTAAATTAAAATTAGCTACAAAATTGTTTCTAGTTAGTTCGCTGCTTCGTATAAACGAATATGAACACCTTTGTGAGAATTTCAAATTAATTTAAATCTCAACCTGACGCAGAGAGTGAATAGTTATCTGACTTGATGATTTATTGGAGGCGTCAAGCTGCGCCGTGCTACCGCATTCTACTTTGTATGTGACTCAAGTATAATACGCTGTTTTTCCAATGATGATTTGGTTTGATCAATTTCTTAACAGGCATAAGGATAAATTGTCTTTAAGAAAACCGATGGGAACATCATACTGGTATGCTTGTCAGGGCCGGCCCTACCTTATGTGCAAATGGCGCATTGAATCCGGGCGCCAAATTAAGGAAGGCGCTAGTTCATATTATCTCTCCAAATATTTTGCAATAAATTTAAAACATACTTAGAAATTAATAGAAAGGATTTCTTGAATATTTGCCACACTTTTTGCGATGCATATTCTAGATTTTGCAGGGTTTTTCCATTTTTCCATTTTCTAAAAACACTCTTTCAATTCTCGTTCAAGAACCAAAACATTGAATCTTTTCTCTTAAAGATATTCTCACTCTACGATACCGACTAGTACAGCTTTTCGTTTGTGCGATCATCTGTTATTCCAATTTTGCATTCATACGTTCATCAGCTAGTACGATTTTGCGTTCGTACGGATTCATTTGGAGCCACCGCTCCATCGCGTCGCAGCGCTGGTGCTGATTTGATTGTGTGCTGAAAGAGCTCAGAACATGATTTCTATACAATAGAAAAAGATAGATATGGATCGAATGCGCCTCGGTGAATTATGTGGGGAAATAGGAAACACGTCATTTTTGCTAGAGGGGAATGAATGTTTTGGATGAATGATAAAGAGAAGTAATGGTATAAACACAATTGAGACGAACTTCGCTAGCGGCGGTGAAGTTCCCTGTAAAAATTTTAAAATTGTACCGCAACACACTGATGGACACAGAATTACGACGGCGAGCGGTTGGGCAAACTTTTCGGTGTGTTTCGGTACAATTTTAAAATTTTGACACCGACCTTCCGCTGCTACCGAATTTCGTCTGAATTTTATTTATACCATTAATTGGTTTAAATCAAACGAGCAAATGGCATAATCTGATAAAAAAAGAGGAAAGTTTTGAAAACAGAACCAATGCCATCTGTAAGATTTGTATTAACAAATTGTATACCATACACAAAAAAATTCAATTTGGAGAGATTTTAGTTTGCTCCTTTTCTCGAAACTGATAAGAGACATCAAGATGACTTTTTTTGGTTAAAGATAGAATAGTATTGGTATTAATACTGAATGAAGCAATTTTTAAAAAGTTGATTCTAAATACTTTTTTTAGGTTTGAAAAACATCAAAAATGTTTAAATTTTCAAACATTATATGTCAAGTTTTTAATATTTTTGAAATTAATTCATTCATTAGCATTGGATTTACTAAAATAATAAGTGTACAAAGTTTGATTCAAAGCTGTTGAGCGGGTCCTGAGAAAAAGTTACATGAATTTTATTATAACTTTTATGTTATATTCTAACTTGTATGTTTTCTGAACCGCACATTGATCTAAAAACTCACAGTTCCGTTTTGGAATAGAATCAAACACGCGTCTTATGCTTTTGACATTTTAGACCAGAGCTCGTCAAACGTATTTATTTCTTAGGGTTACCACAGTCTTCCCCACTTATTTTGACAATTTAATTTTTGAACACAATAATTTTTAAATTCGATTTGAAAATACTAATTTTAATTCATTTTATATTCGATTTTGAAAATACTAATTTTAATTCATTTTATATTCGATTTTGAAAATACTAATTTTAATACATTGTATATTCGATAAATTTCCTCGGTGGACGTCTTTCTCTGTATGGTCGTCCCTGTGGAGCTTCTGGTGTTGTTTCAATAACTGGCTGGTGTTCTTGATAGTTTTGAGCTTCTGGATTTAACTCCGGTGATACTGGAATTTCTGGAATCGTTGGTATGTTGAATGATTGGTTCGGTTCAAACTTCACATGCCTGTTACATTTGGGAACCAATGTTGCTCTTAATTGATGGTAATGGCGATTTCCATATTTCTTCTGGATCTTCCCAAATTGCCAAACATTTTTGTTGTTAATGAAGAGACGAACTTGGATCCTCTCCCCCTCTTGAAAAGCTCGTGCTGGTTTGACAACAATCTGGGATGCTTGAGGTTTGTTCGGAAAAATGGCGTTTAATCGAATCCGTAATTTCCTATGTAAATATAACTCGGCTGGAGATTGACCACATGCAAGTGGCGTTGCCCGATAACGGAATAAAATGTTTTGTAATTTCTCGTGTATTGGTGTAGTTTCATTTGCTGAAGCTTTTAACTTATGTTTTAGAGTTTGTACGTTGCGTTCTGCGAGACCATTTGTAGCTGGATGTCCCGGTGCAATAAATTTTTGAAAAACTCCATTTGTTGTACAGTAAGTGCGAAATTCCTCGCTCTGGAAAATTGATGCGTTGTCTGATACAATGACTTGTGGATATCCGTGTACTGCAAATATTCTTTCCAATAGAGAAATTGTTGCTGAGCTGGTTGGTGCTTCTTTGATAATTTTAATTTCAGCCCATTTAGATTTTGCATCTATACACACCAAGAAGTATAAGTTTTCGAACGGTCCGGCATAGTCTATGTGAATCCTTTCCCAATTATTTTCAGGAGGATCCCACGGGTGAACAGGAACTTTGGCTGGATTTGATTGACTTAGAGCACAGCTTTCGCATCCCTTAACTAATCTCTCGATATCACGGTCGATGCTCGGCCAGTATACGTAGCGGCGTGCAAGCTGCTTCATTTTTGTAATACCCAGGTGTGTCTCATGAAGTTCATCAAGTATTCTGGAGCGTAGACAACCTGGAATTAGAACCCTGTCTTTCCTGAATAGTATGCCGTCCAGTAATGTAAATTCAGAATTTTCTGGTTGATTTATAAGATTATTGACGATTTTGCTAAGTTCTGGATCTTTTTTAGTTTCGTTCTTTATAGTCATGGATGTAATTTTTCCGTTTGAAATTTGAAAAATAACTTGTGAATATATCTGGTTCACTTCTTCACCTATTGCTTCGTCTACTGAAGTTCTGGATTTCGGTAAAGGTGCTCGTGATAAACAATCCGCGTTCTGATTCTCTTTTCCTTTTTTGAATTGTACAGAGTAATTAAACCCTGATAGAAAAGAAGCGTATCGAAGTAGGCGTGCTGATGTCATTTGTGGCAGTGCTTTGTTCGGGTGTAATATAATATAATGGCTCATTATCGGTGATTAGTAGAAAATGTTTCCCAAACAAATAATTATAGAAATGAGTTACGCTGAATATAATGGCAAGTGCCTCTCTATCTAGCTGACTGTAATTTCTTTCTGAAACAGTGAGTGATCGTGATGCAAATGATATTGGCCTTTCAATTCCGTTCATGTTATGACTCAATATCGCTGCTATACCTGTTGGACTTGCATCGGTTGTTAATACAAGTGGTAAGCTGGGATCGAATGGTATAAGTACTCTTTCACTGCAAATCTCAGCTTTTAATTTCTGGAATGCTGATTCGCAGCTCGATGTCCATACCCAACGTTCACCTTTCCTTAATAAACAACGAAGAGGATATGACATTGTTGAAAAATTTGGAA
This sequence comes from Beris chalybata, assembly GCA_949128065.1. Lineage (NCBI taxonomy): Eukaryota > Metazoa > Arthropoda > Insecta > Diptera > Stratiomyidae > Beris > Beris chalybata. The sequence continues at coordinate 6,070,506 of OX421898.1, forward strand.
CAAATCGAGAGTAGTATGTTATTAGTCCCAAAAATCTTCTAATCTCGTCACAATTTGATGGACGTGGCATGTCTTGAATAGCTCGAACTTTCAATGTTGACTTGCTGATCTTGTTGTATTCTACTATATGACCCAAGTACTCGATTCTTTGTTTCAAGAATGAGCATTTATGTTTATTGATATGAAGGTCATAACTGTATAGTTTTTGTAAACACATTTGTAAATTTTTAATGCATTCCATTTCTGTAGTTCCGTGAACTATAATGTCATCGAAATATGCTTCGGTTTTTGGAATGTCTCTTAGAATCTGAGTAAGAAATTTATTGAATTCGAATGGAGCTGTTTTAATACCAAAACTCAGTCGGTTCATACGATATGTGCCCCGGTGTGTTGAAATTGTCTGGATCATGCTACTATCGTTATCTACTCTGAGATGTAAGTAAGCCTTGTATAGATCAAGCTTACAGAAATATTTTGAATTTCGAAGGCTGTTGAGTATCTCGTCGATACGCCGTATTGGATGATATGCCTGGACCAATCTTTCGTTTACCCCGCATTTGTAGTCGACGCATAATCGAACGCCACCATCGGGTTTCGGAATTACAACTAATGGGGAGCCCCAATCGGTATTTGAAACTGGAGAAATGATTCCCTGCTCTTCTAGAGAATCTAGTTCCTTTTCCACTCGTTCTCGTAGTGCAAATGGTACGTCTCGTTCCCTCGTAAAACTAGGTTTTGCGCCTTCTCGCAGTTGAAATTTGACTTCGAATTCTGGAACACAACCAATACGTTCTTCGAAGATTGATGCGTAGTTTTTGAAAATCTCTTCAATTGAATCGATAGCATGTGTTTTAGACATCTGACATACTTGAGATGAATTTAGCATTTCGGCGTCCACGTGTTGAAGTTCTATACCTAGGCCTCGTATCCATTGTCGACCTAGGAGCGCATGATATCCGGCTGGAACAATGTGTAATTCGCCCATGATTTCCTTTCCGTGATATGCAACTTTAACAGAAATTTTTCCTTTCTGCTCAATAATATTTCCTGAATAGGATCTGAATGCAATATTTGACTTTTCGACAGGTATATTCAAATTCATACGATTGAAAACATCTTCTGGTAATAAGGAAAATTTTGCACCTGAATCGACTTCAAACTTCTGATATTTTCCGTTAATTTTTACAGAAATTATATACTTGTCTGAATCAGGAGTCATTTCGAATAAATCTACAATTTCTATTTTGTTAATTCCATGAATGGAATTCGAATTACTGGAGTATGAGTCAGATATATTGTTAACTGTTGATGTATCATTTGAATTTCCTGGTCTATTGTGTAATCCTTTTATCAGACTCGAAATGCATACTTTTGAAACATGACCGGCTTTTTTACAAGAGTTGCATTTGAGTTTATTTTTATCAGTACGACATTGCTTAATTTTATGATTTGCTTTTCCGCATCTTATACAAAGATTTTCGATTCCAAGCGTCTTGTAATTCGGTTTATGCCTGAAGTTTACTTGTGAGTTTCTGGAGTCTGGACTGAATGATTTGAAACTGGATTGAACTTTTGAACGATGTCTTGAAAAGTTTGAAATTTTATTTGTATCTGAGACATTGGAATTTGTACGGTTCAAATAGGAATGTTGTCCTAGTTCTTTACTTTCGATTTTTGATGCTTCTAGGGCCGTTGCTTTAGTTAAAATGTCTTGAAAATCAATAGTGCCTGATTGTAAAATTTGTTCTCGTAACCAGTCGTCACGCAGGCCACGAACAAACTGTGCTCGAATGAAACATTCCGTAGTTGGAACTGTTTTTCCACATTGACATTTTACTGTGAATTCGCATTCTGCGATATCGCGTTGCAATTCGGCAACGTATTCTGAGATTGACTGTGATTCCTTCTGATAATTGTTAAGGAAATAATGTTGAGAAACAATTGCACTCTTTTTCGGAATAAGCATTTCTTTCAATGCCTTTATGAGCTCATCATACTTTAGGTTTTTTATCAACTTTTCGGGACCAAGAAATGCTGCTAATGTGTTATAATGGCTTTGACCTATCGATACACATAGCAGTTGTGCGATTTTCCCTTTATCGCTTAACCCTTTCATGTCGCAGTAGTTTCCAAATCGTTCTAAATAGCATGAAAACTTTTCACGGCGAGCTTCGAAATTTTCGAAAGGAGTTATGTTGAAAAATTTCTCGGAACTTCCCGGTTGTTGTTCCTGAGAAAACGTTTCTGCAATTTGCGCTATTAATGCGCGCTGTTGCTCATGTAACGTCTCGATAATCTCCCTTAACTGGCTTGCTTCCATTTTTATGTATTTTCCCGGAAATTTAGGTAAAAGATAATGTAAAAATTTTTACCTTATACAATTTTGGCTATGATCTTAACCTTGAAAAACCATCCACATTCGGGTCGATAAATTTGCAATGTTTTTCTTGATTTTCTTTGAATTTTTCTTTTTCCTCGTCGCCAACTATTATAACTTTTATGTTATATTCTAACTTGTATGTTTTCTGAACCGCACATTGATCTAAAAACTCACAGTTCCGTTTTGGAATAGAATCAAACACGCGTCTTATGCTTTTGACATTTTAGACCAGAGCTCGTCAAACGTATTTATTTCTTAGGGTTACCACAAATTTGTATGAAAAATCGACAAGTGAATAAGTAAAATATTTTTGTTTTTTCATTTAGTGAAAAATTTGTTATGTAAATTGATTAGGGCGACGAAGTGTATACTGCACCGGGCGCCGAAAAGTCTAGGGCCGGGCCTGATGCTTGTGACCATGGATTTAATAGCGAAGTAGTTTAAAAAATGTTTGACATCTTACTTTTATTATGGCTCCCAGGGGACCATATTACCAACACATTATCTGAAATTGTTATATTGGAGGCGCTGATGTGCACGAAAATTTTCATATATCTTAGTTTCAAGTGCAACGCAGTTAAGTACACTAGTACGTGTAAGCGCATACAATTTGACACGGCCAAGTGCACATGTAAAACCTATTTTTACTTTCTTTTGTAGCAAGCACAATTCGACCCATTAACCATTTCAGTAAATAGGGATTCCCCGAAAATCAGACGTTTTAGACGTTGGTCGTCATGTTTAAATCGAATCACTCGTTGTCATTTCTAACACATGTGAGTTTATGTCATGTCCGTTTGCGAAATGAGAAAATTGTATTTTTTCCGGCTAATACGATAGCCTTTATACAACCATTGGACGATGGTATTATAATATTTGTACTTTTAAAGCACAGACATTAGGCGTGTTTTAATGCTCTCCAGAGTAGGATAGTACAGCATAAGTATACGTGAAACAACAACAACATCCAGGATAGTAAACCCACTAATTTTACAAGCCCAGCAAACAATAAGCCACGAAATGCCGTAAGTCGGAAAATTCGGAACGATTTGTCTGACCGAAATCGTTTAGATGTCGGTGGGAAATTTCTGACCGAAATTTCGTAACGATTCCGGACAGAATTCGAAAAGACATGTCTTCTTTCTGATGGTTTCAGGTGGCAATGCATGAGAAGCAATTGTCTCGTGTTCCGTTAAGCGTTCGAGTTGAATTGTTAATTGAGCTCAGTTCGCAACCTACGTCTTTGAAGTGATGTATGAGTTGTATAATAAATACATGTGATTAAAAACTGTGAGTATATAATGATTTATAATATACTTTAACAATAAACACAGTTTTATTGTGAATTGCAGTTCTTAGAATTAAATTTAATGTTTTTATAGCGAGACCGTATTTTTATTTGTTCGGTATATTAAAATTTAATTTTTCGATAGACTTTATAGAGTTTAGACTTTATTGATTGAATTTATTACTCTATTTTGTCTTCAGAGCAGTAAAAGGATATCACAATGTCAAACCACCCACAATCTAAAATCATCTTTATGACAACGGCCATAAAGAAGTATTTTAGTAACGTGTAGAACCGTTACAACAAGCGTTTAAAAAGAAAGGATGCCGGTGGGTGTTAACATCACTGCAGCTGTAAGTGCAAGTAATTATGAAGAAGAACTGTCGTCAGATAATTAAACACTTGTGATGCATAATAAATAAAAAGTAAGGAACTTGCAAGAAAATTGATTTTGTTTTATTTTCATTCTTCAGTAATGGTATTTTCTGAAGTAATTGGACTGCGGTATGTTTTTTCAGAATTTTTTTCGTTGCGACATTGAAATCTTATGTAATTCGCGAACGAACTAGTTCGGAAGAGTGTTCTCATAACTGAAATAAACGAACTATTATAGTTTGCAGTCAGTCCCGCTCATAGACGTAATAGTATAACTGGATTGCCCAGGAAACAAAAAGTCCGACATCGTTACGAATTCGGTACGATTTGTCAGTAAAACACGCCGACATCAGACACGACTTCGTACCGATGTCGTGTCGATAAATGTATGGAACGGTTGACACGATTCTGATATAAAAATCGTAGAGATATCTTGAAGATATTAGAAGAGAGAAATAGAAATGTACTACTGATGAAAACCATAGCAACTTGCCAGAATCATAACTGAACCAAAAATAATTCAATTCGCCAAAATTAATAAATAATCTTTTAAAACAATGTGGTAGTTAAAGGGTGACGGAGAGAGTATTTTTTTCAAAATTAAAGAACAGTATTTCAAACTTTAGTAATCAGTTTTTTAAAAAAAACATTGCTAAAAATTGTCGAACTCAAAAATTATAAAAACCTCTCGTCAGCCTATTGAGAAAATAAGTATCAATGAAAACAAAAATGTTGAAAACTTACACTGAGAGAAAAAACAGTGCGATTTCGTCAGAAACGAGGATGTTTTCATACGTTTTGACTATAAAAGGGCGCCATTCGCGTTTATTGTAAAATTTGCATTGAAAAATGAACTCAATGTAAAATTTACATTTTTAGCGAACAAATGATATTGAAAGTAATGCAAAACGGTATATCGCTAAATAGTAAATAAATATGTTCTAAATGCAAAATTTGCAATACTTTTTTTTCATTATTATAGTTCCGCACTATCATACTATATCGAAACAATATAAATTTATAAGTTCGCCACTATAAATTCATATACGGAAAATGTATGAATTCCATCGTTGCCATTGCAATTTGCATTGAAACGATGTGTATTGATAATTATTTCCTTATCAATTAATATTCACTAAATTTAAAAATACCTTCGAAATGATAGTATTTTAAATGTGAAAATTGCATTGTCTCATGTGAAACTTTAATACTAGCTATTGGGCGAAGTTAAAAATGAAAGAAAAATAAATTCAGTTGTTAAATCTTTTTATTCAAAATAATAATTATTCATGGATATTGACATATATTTACATAATTAAAAAATAATACATTCAAGCAGGAGCATCTGCATTAAATTAAATGGTCATATTTATATATAATATAATATAATAATATAATTTTTTTTTCATAACATATTCATTTGTAAATTCTATAAGTTTTTTTTATTGTAAAAAAATTAAAGTGCACGATTTGCAAATTCGCATAAAAGAGTTTTACTTCTACCTTTACAATTAAATTATAATTAAATTTTAGGTAATAGGGTAAAGTATCCAGTTGCGAGCCCTGCGCCTGTACCGAGCCACCGTCTTTAATTTTACAAATAGCTAAGAATTCATGATGGTTTTTCCTTCACTACAAATTTTAGCCATTGCCGTTGTAACAATAGAAATAGCTAAAATTGGTAGTATAGGATAAACTGTCATGAATTCTTAGCTATTTGTGGAATTAATGACGGAATTATGGAATTAATAGGTGCAGGGCTCGCAACTGGGTACCTTACCCTATTCAGTAGAAAATAATGTTTAATTTAAATGTTTTTATTTCTTATGTAAGTTTTTCCGTTATTTAATTGATATATATGCAATGGAGGGCTCGTAAATTCAACGAGCTTTTTTATTGTAAAAAAATCAAAAATGGACCCGATTTCAAAGGATTGAAAATGAGTATCAAAAACTTTTACATTTACTTTTTGACAAAGGATGAAAATTTCATCATTGTGAAGAAATATGTGTTTGATTTGAAATGCATCAATCATATAATCGTGGCAAATAGTTAAATACAAATTAGGTTTGTATATTTTACCTTTATAAGTAAGCACTTTTATATGTTTTATTGATTTAAAATTTATTGAATAGTCTCCAATAACCTGGATTCCATTTATAAGTGTTGTATAGCTAATGAGCTCATACTTTTCATAACTAAATTCGTTATCAAACCCGTCAGAATATTTTTGCAAAAAATTTGCAAAATTTATACCTTCTTTTACACATAATGTGTAGGATGTGTTTAATCTGGAAGAAATGCTATGACAATATACTTTTGATTCTCTATGCTTCGCTTCAAACCTCATTGACCACAAGTATTTGAGTGGGCCGCATTTTTGAATTGCGGTGGGATAATGCGTTAAGAAGTGATGCTTTGGTTTTAATGTTGGGCCATACAAGGCTACATACAGCTTGTGATGCGATTCAATTCGTGATGTTAGTCGACTTAAGTCAGCCGAATTAAAAGAAGGTTTTAAAATTATATCAATTATTTCAATAAGTAAACATAATAGTTTCCACGGGCGATAATTATTCGGAACTAAATCGCCAATCATTAGTGGTAAAAAGTGAGTTAAAGACCAAGATTCTCTTGCTGTCATTTTCAGATTCTTCGATTTTAATCGTTGTAAAGTAATGCCAGGCGACACATTGCCTATTTCAGTTTCGCCGTAAGGAAAAAGATTTTTTCTGCCATTAATTGTTTCTAGAGTTAAAATGTTATCATTAATAAGTGAAAGTAAAATGTTAGAAATATCATATATGCATATGCCTTCAAATATGTCATGCATTATATCAAAAGTGAAATTATCAGTCACATGAAAGCTTTTCAAATCATGGAGAAAACAGTTTTCCCTAATCCCTGTTTCTTTAGGGTCCGATTTAAGAAGATCCTCTTCATAATTTTCCCTGTTCCTTAATAAAATTTTATCTTCACTACTTCCATTTTTACAAAGGGATTTTTCTTGAAAACAGGCACGACAGAATCTCTTGCAATTAAAAGATTTCACAAATCCAAGAATATTATTAAGTCCCAAGTTATCTCCTAAAACTAAACCTAAAACAAAATGTATTTTACGTGGTCCGTCTGGAGTATTGATTTCTATTCCTTCCGCTTCAAGTAATTTCATTTCATTCACTAAGTGAAAAAGAGCAACTTCATTCCCAAAAGTTTTTAAATTTTCTCCTTTAATGTACCCAGCAGTAAAATTGAAATCTAATTTCGAAATAATATGTTGTGGTATAGTGGGAAATGTATAATAACAACCACAAATCGATTCTGTATGACTGCCTAAGGGATTGTTAACTTCGAATTCATCTAAATATAAAAAATATGGTATTACAAATTTTTTGTTCAAACTCTCAATTTTTTTACTAAAAACTTCTCCACAAACAAAATTTGAAAGACTATTACTTTTTCTAAATTTATCAATATTGTTAAGAACTAAGGAAAGAATACCTGGCAATTCAAAAAATGCTTTAAATTGGAATTTCAGTGGCATCAAATAAAAATGAGCACTTAATTCTGCCAAAGACGGATTCCCATTAAGAACTCTACGAGTAATATTGTTGTTGATTGTATAACTTCGGAGTGGTTGATACAGATTCTGTTCCTGTAATACTTTAAAGAATCTGTGCTCAGATTTTATTTCTTTGAAAGGATCACTACAAAATTCCAAAATACTTTTCATGTCGTTTTGTGCATCAACTGAATGTGGGATTTCCCGGAGAATAATTTCCAAGGAAGAAAATAGTTGTGTCACAAAATTTTGAATTTTTATAACTTCTTTTCTTGGCATAAAACGCTCAGAGTACAATTTTAATGTAAACGATACGGCTTGCTTCTTTAGAAAATCTACTCCGTCCGTAATTCTTTGATTTTCTTCCTTCGTTTTAAAATTTTGCAAAGGTGAGCTAAATGACCCAAGAGAATTAGTTTCATTATTATCACAAATAGCTGCAACGTCTATTAGCGAAGATTCATGGTGGTCACTTTGCTTATGAACGCAATCAAGATGCGAGCGGAATGATTTGAAATTTAAAAACAGTTGATTACAATTTGTCTGTACACATTTAACGGATTGAGTAGAACGAATGAAATGAAAATATTTAAAATGATCGATTAAATTTAAACTAGAAGAAAACTCTTCGAAGCATAAAAAGCAAGAATACATTGACATTTTATAAAATAAAAAAAATTAATTGCCACTCTTCAAAAAATTGAGCAATGTCGAAACTGATGGAATATTGATATCAAAGTCGGTTTTGATATCAAAAAAATGTTTTTGGATTAAAAACCAAGGACCTAAACAAGGGCTTGGATATTGTAAAGATAAAGTTTGAAATATCTTGAAGCAAATGTCAATGCATTCAACAAATGAATTTACTTTATAGAGAACTTTATCGAGATAAATAAAAAACTCACTTAACTGAAAAATATCGGATCCTACAACAATAATTAAAGGTTGAATTGTAAGACGAGCGTTGTAATATTTTGCTTCAAGCTCGCTTACTTTGAATTCGTAGTCATTTATTGTTGTTAAATGCAAAGCAAATGCTTGTTGAGCATCACCAATTGTAGCTTTACGTCTGCCAGAAGGTTTCGACTCATCTTTAAAACGAGCTGATGGATGTATTACTGCGTTCAGAAGAATCGCGTAAATAAAGTCAATAGATTCTATAAGTAAAAGAAACCACTTGTAAAATCTTTGAACAGTGGATAAACTAAAGAAGTTGATACTTTACCTATATTTTTCAATTTTTTTGTTTTTGATAGAAGTTCTCTACTTCCCTTATCATGAATGGGACTTTCGTAAAACGCCGATATATTTTGCTTAAATTCTTCCCATTTTCCTAATAAGCAATGTTCTTTTCCGGGGTACAGCTTATTAAAATCAATTTGGATCTATAAAAAAAATAAAGTAAAATTCATTAAAAATGTCAATATTTTCGAATTAAACATTTAACCATAACACTTACTAAATCCGAAGCCCTTGCGTCTTTGTATTTTGGCCAGTCAGCAAAGAAAGTTAAGTTTGATTTCGACAGTTTCAATTCTTTCTGTCTTAAAACAAACGTCTTTTCCCACTTGTCTTTGACTTCATTCCAATCGGAAACATCTCTGCTCAAAGACTTTTTTAATGATTTTAAAACAGTTTCATCTGCTTCTGTTTCGATTGTAGTGTTGTATACTAAATCTGCCGAGTTTGATGTGGAAGGCTTATGAAGTTTTCGCTTTCTTCGAGCATACACATACTTGTCGTATAATTTTCCACCTGGATTTCGTTTTCCCTGACGTGGAACGAAGTAATAATCCTTGAAAAGCATTGGTATTAACAAATTTTTTTTTACGTGAAAAGGACTTACCTTACACTCGTTTGGAAAAAGCTCCAAAATCTTTTCGGTAATGGGTATAAAATTACTGGCAGTTAGATTATTACCACTGCAGTTTATATTCTCTAATATAATAGATATTAGATCCTGCCTGTGGTTCTCCAATAAATAACTTTCCTTTTCATAGAAGGCAAGAATCGCTCGTCCCTTATTGGAAATTTTGAGAGTAGAAGTCAAGTCCTGAAACACTTCAAATTTAAAACGAAAAATTTATCAAAAATTTACAAATTTTACCGTTGAAAGAAACGGTTGATCAACATAACTGGTTATAGGAGATGCTGTTGCTGTAGAGCTATTATTAATTATGGAGTCAGACAACGATTGAAGCCATGAAAGAACTTTGGAATGAAGACTTAGAGTTTCATCTTCAATTCCATACTGTAAATGGAAATTTTATATTTTAAAATTCACATGTGTGTAAATATTGTACCTTTTCCTTTCTCCAAATGAACAGCTTTTCGCGGAACTGAGCCCTTAAACCGATGCTTTTAATAGCGTCTCTTATATCGTCCGACGATAAGTATTTCAAACTTGCGAATGTGATATCGTTTTCTAAAACACCAAAAAGGATGCCGAATTCAAAATAAATTTTTAAAACGTATAAATTGTAAGCACACTTACCTTGCAAAACTGAATATAAAGCTGTTAAGTCCCACTCTACTAGTAAGTTATACAATTCCACATCAATGTTGAGAAATTCGTTAACGTTTGAAAGTGTAATACTTTCAGGTTCTTGTTGAACCGCAAGGCAAATTCCTTCACAGGAATTTCCGCTTTCTGAAACTTTATTCATAGTGAACTCGAACCAAAAAACTCACACTTCAAAACAAACCTACAGAAAGATTTAAGCTTACTAAAAACTGGCAAATAATTGAGCTAATATCGCGACCGAACAAGTTAGGCATGCAACTCATCGAAGAAAATACCGTACAATGTACTGACGCTGCTGACCAAATTTAGTCATGCTGAAAATGTATGTTTCCGATGTGAATTGATATGTTTCTTTACAAAATCAGTGTAAAAACTACAATGCATTGATTATGTACAATGCACACTGATGAAATGATACCGAAACTTGAAGAATTAATATCAACAAATTAGTAGATCTATAAAATGATATGGATTACATACAAATTGAAATCGTGCGTTTATTTTCCGTGGTCATTTTATATCCTTAGATATCATTTTGTAGTAAAAATAGTAAACTCTCACTAAAATTGCATTTTTTTCTACGATGTAACATTTGCATTAGATATGGTAAATATTGCATCGCGGTTTTTCTCTGAGTGTATATGTAACGAGAACCACCGCATAACATGAACTTTAACTTCTTAATAATGACCACCTCATAAAGTGGACAGTGAAAGCTTCGATAATAAATCCGTAAACTTTGTTTTTGTATGTCGAATATATGCCTAAATCAAAAGAATGAAACCAAGTGCCAAACATTTGGCCAAATATTTTGACAATACTATTTAAAGATGTCAAAATTTCCGTTGGTCGCGGAGTCGAGTGGCTGCACTGGACTTGTTACCATTGAAAATAAAATGTGATATTTTGGACGAATTATTATCTAAAGGCGCAATTCATTCAATTTTACAATCGTGTACGCGATTCAAATTTAAAAGTAAAAACTGCAACAGATTAGGATTAGTGTTATAGGATTTGCGAAATTTAAAGCTTAACAAATTTTAAGCTTCCGTAGATGGCGAACTAGAATTATTTTTTAAGTCAACAGAAAAAAATGATCCTGTTAGTGTCGAAATGCTAAAGGAAAAGGCAATGTAGCTGCATTCTCAACTGAAGAAAAATGGTCATTCTTCCAACGCTAGTAAAGGATGGCTACAACGATTTAAGACTCACTATGGAGTGTGTTTCTTGAATGCAACACAGTTATCCTTGAAAGAGAATTATTTAATTTTTTTTAAAAATTCTTGTAACGTCCTCCTTTAATTAGTCCCAAATCATTATTGATAAAAACTATCGGAGATATGAATTTTCAAACAAAATTTGGACATCATTTTTACAAAATTTTTAACGTACTAAGACTAAAAAAAATTTTATTATAACTTTTTTTAAATAGTTCTTTGAGTAAACAAATTTTAAGGTAATGTCACAAATTTTAAAGTTATGTCACAAATTTCGTTATTTTTGGCGATTTTAATGGAGTGACCCTAAAGTGTGACTAGTCGGTGCTATTACGCGATTTCGAACCTAAAGGTCAAGTATGTACTACTTTTTTTTGCAAAATACTACTGCTTTTCACTTAAATGCACTACTGTCCAAAATAACAAAACGACAGCACTGGTGGCAATCACTATATTTGATTCACTAGGGAACACATAGAAATCAGGCGAAAACCGGGAGCACAATTCACTGACTGAAAATCACGTCTACTCGACTCGACTACTCCAACGCGACTCATTGAAAACAAATATAATGATATTGAAAATATTGACCTAACCTTAAGCTGAGGTTAAGAAAAAGTCTGAAATTTTTTGCCGTGTACGATTGGCTTGCAGCCGATCGTGACTGCAGTATGTTTTATTGTATATTATTGCTACTACTTAGTCTGGGTGGCTTAGTGGCTAGAGCACTTGCCTTCGGTGCACCTGGTACCAGGTTCGAATCTGCTTGGCGACAAGTAATTTTCGAAAATGGGACTGGGTGCCGGACTACCAGTTCACTCAGCTGTAAATGAGTACCTGAATTAAAATCGGGGTAATAATCACGGACGAGCGTGTAGTTGACCACTTCACCTCCTAGTGTTCCGTTGGTCTCGCAATGAAGTAACTCTAGCATTACTTCAAGGCCTAGGCCCGATTTGGGCTGTTGCGCCATTGATTATTATTATTATTATTATTATTATTGCTACTCACTAGACTTGATAAATTTGAAATACACGGTAGATCAAGATCCGTGTCGTATGTTGATCCTTGTGTCGCCACCGCGCCGCGCCTTTCCAATAAAATTTATTGCCCAAGGTATGAATTCAGTTTATCCGTGTTGTAAGTGCGGCATTTGAAACACAGGCTTTCTTTATGGTATCGACATATCTGGTAGCCAAATATTTTTAAATTCACCTTCCCTTTTTTATGTTTCTTGCGAGATCCTTTTCTCAAAATTAATTAGTTCTCTTACATTTTTGGCCGCGTCGCGTATTCTCTTCGTGGTAAAAGCTCATTAGGTTATATACAGTCTTGTGCACTTTTTCAGACATATTATAGGAAAATATTTAAGTGAAAATGGCAGATGGAAATTTTGAAAATGTTGCGGGACCCTGCACTCAGCATACCTCTCGATTTGAGCAACGTAGCCGCCGATACATTGGATTTAGTTACACATTTGGTTTGCAGGCCCTGGCCAGATTTCGGCTGTCGCGCCATTGATGATAATGATATATTCGATATCGTAACTTTATCATTAAATTGGTTCTTGATTTCGTCTAATCATATAGACAAAATTTCATGGAATACCCGACCGACGGATGAAAAAATCAATGAATTCATTATTCTTCTCTGAATCGGAAGAAGATCCATATAGTGATGAAGATGATGTCAATTGGCAGCTTCCTCTTCAAGCTAAAGATTCTGATATCGAAAATTTGGAAGACGATAGTGAAGAAGATGAACTCGATCAGCTTCCGATCAGTCAAGCAAGAACATGTTTACTGCTAAAGATTCAACGGTTTGGAGGAAAACCCCAATGCTTGTAGAACTTCGAATGAGAGCACATAATGTTCTTCGCGGACGAGGAGGTGTCCGAGCGCCTTACACTAATCTAACTCGCCTTGAAGTATTTAATAATATGTAAAATGATATAAAATAAATTATTTTGGAGCAGACAAATCGGAAGGCGTCTAGTGTCATAGCAAATTAGAATAATAGTAACGGTCAGTCTGATCCAAAATCATTTGATCCTCTAACAATGGCGAAGCTAGATAAATTTTTTGGCACGTTACTGAGCTGCATACTCTTCCACGCTACGAAAAATTAGCGAAACCTATTTGCGAACAAGGAAACCTATCTGCGATCATAAGAAAGATTCCTGTGACGTGTCTCCATTGCGTAGACTGAAGTATACATCTTCCGAAACTATGGATACCTTATAATTATAATTTATAAACCTTACCTTAAATTCATGTTATTTATAATGTATGAAATAGACGAAAAATAATATAAATATGTACATAAAAGACTATTCATTTCTTTGGGTACCGGGTACCGCTGCCAGTAGATATAGGGGTTCACCGAAAACAAAGATGAAATCTCCAACTTTTAACACCACATATTTCCAAATAAACCCGAAAACGTGCTTTAAATATACTACTTGTAGATGGCCCGGACCGATGTCCCTGTTATTATACCAGGAGAAAAATTAAACCAAAAATTGTAGAAAAAGGTACCGGATACCCGCCGTTGGTAACATAAGGGTTAAAGGTTCCCACACACTGACGCTGCGAATATTTTGCAGCGTAATATTCGCCTTCCTTTAATTACATGGTAACTAATGAGAATGCTCTGCCATGGGTGACGTCCCTTTTTCACGCGCTACTCGTGGGAATCACATGAACATCAATAACCAAAAAAATACAAACCAAAAAAATACAAAAAAAATAGTAGAGGACGTAGAGGAGATAGACGGGAACCCAGCGTTCTGTCGAATGACGACGATGAGGTTTCGCTCGTCCAACTCGCTGGACGGCAGGATCGGGAGCTTGTCGACGGAGGCGCCGGTCGAAGACGCTGACGTTGCCCTGACTGGTGATACGCAGGATGGCTATGAGCACACTGCTATTGCTTGTGAGGTGAGCACAGCTGTCTGCAACACTGTTGACCTAGCTGGTGAGACTCGGGATGGTAAGCATTCCTTTCTTGCTGGGGAGGCCTCGGAGGTTGCACTTAGTAGGGATGCCGACCTGGACCTAGTTGCTGACACAGCGTTGATGAATCCATCGCGGAACAGGGATGTTTTAAGTGGGAAAGGGTGGGCAAGGGTAGAGCTAACGCGCACCTGCAGGCGAAGCGTAGGATGCGATCGGCTCTACGGAAGATTGCCAAGTATGAAGCTCTGGAACCTAGTCAGCTCAGCGACTGGGAGAAGGAGCAGTACGACAGGGCAATGGCAATTGCGTCGGACGCTGGCCTGATCAAGTATCTGGGCGATTGCAAGAGAAGGGCTGCTGAGTCAAAAATAAGCGCGGAAGCGTCAGTTTCGAGCAAAGGGGCAGTGGTCGGAACCTCTGGCATATCGGGGGTGAGGCGAGTGGAGGAAACGGGGTCAGCCGCAGTGGACTGCGGGGTGATAAAGGAGAGGGTACCCGAAGCTGGGACCTCGGGGGGCTCAACCCAAGCGGTGGCTGGACCCTCGACGTCTAAGGGGGAGGGAAAGAAGGATGGCTTCAGGGCGAAGCGGGTCAGATCTGACGATATGGCGGTTGCGGGGGAGGCAAGCACGGTTGAGGATAAGCTCCGCACCGCCCTGGTCAATGGTCAGGAACCCAGTGGACGGCTCCTCATGGATCAGTGGCTGCAATTGAGAGCAAGATCCTCGATGCATTGCTGACCCAATATCGAGCAGGCGGTCCTGATATGGACCTGCGGTTTGACGGAGATGGAGTGCACAAAATTATCGCTTGCGGTAATGAAGCCTCCAAGGAACTGATTGCTAGGGTGGTTGCCGAACTGGGCGAATTATGGGAGGGCGCCAGGATTAAGGCGGCTCCTTCGTCTGAACTGGGGAAGTACATCCTGCCCAAGGCATGGGTATGGATTCCCAGACTGGAAGGAGAAAAGATTCTGGACCTTCTTAAATTCCAGAATAGGGACCTTAAAGCAGACAGCAGGAAGGTGCTTAAGGTGGGGCTGAAGCAGGAGTTTGGCCAGCACTTCCTCCTGGCTCTTAGCAGGGATTCGATGCCACACCTGGAGGAATGCAAAGGGATGGTAAGGTTCGGACTGGGCAGGGTCATGGTAAAACCATCCCTACAGAAGAGGGGTATAGAGGATGCGGTTCCCACTGATGTTGGAGGTGATACAGATAAACCTCCATCATAGTAAGGTGGCAACCGCGTGTTTGGCGGCCTTCATGGCAGAAAAGGAAGTCTCTGTAGCATTAATTCAGGAGCCCTGGGTCAACGGAAAGAACGTTATCCAAGGACTCAAGCTCCGGAATTATAAGCTATACTACAAGAAAGGTGAAGGTAAACCCAGGGCATGTATATTAATAAAAATGGAACTAAAGACTTTTTTATTGAATAATTACAGTAATGAGGATATAACGGCAGTTATCATTGAAAGGGAGAAGGGTAAATCAATGTGTCTGGCGTCGGCTTACCTACCATACGACAGCGCGGAAGTTCCAGCGGCAGCAGTGCGGGAGCTCGCATTGTGTAACAAATGGGACACTGTCATCGGATGCGATGCGAACGCACACCACACGCAGTGGGGAAGTACTAACACCAACGAACGGGGTAAGTCTCTTTTTGATTTTATTATGAGTACCAACCTTAAGATTTGCAACACAGGGTCAGACCCTACGTTCATAGTTAGGAACCGAAAGGAAGTGCTAGACATCACGCTTGCCACAAACTCAAATACTTTGAGAGTTGAAAAATGGAAGGTCTCGGACAGACCATCTTTTTCGGACCATTGTTGGATTCTCTTCGAAATTAATTTCGAGCAGGCGAGATTTCAGCCGGCACGGAATCCCAGGAAGACGGATTGGGACATGTTCCACAGGATTACGGAGTCGGATTTGCCGCCTCCTCCGGGGGAACTGAGGTGTGTTGATCAGATTGAGGAGTGCGTGGGAGTTTTCAATGCAGTGTTAGTTAACGCTTTTGAAAGGTCCTGTCCGCTGCCTAGGGCCCCTAAGAAAGCTAATCCACCCTGGTGGAATGGCGAGCTTAGGAAATTAAGGAAGGCTAGCAGAAAGCTTTTTAAAAGGGCAAAACGGTACGATGAGGCGGACTGGGACAGGTATAAAGACGGTCTCAGAGTCTTTAAGTATGAAATTAGGAAGCGTAAACGGGAGTCGTGGAAAGGTTTCTGCGAGTCTATTAGCGGAAACAGTGAGGCGTCAAGGCTACGGAAGGTATTCTCCAAGGAGCCATGTGCCCCGAGCTACATTAGGCGGAATGACGGAACATGGGTGGAAACCAGTCAAGAGACGCTAGAGCTTTTGATGTCCACTCACTTCCCTGGTAGCACATCGCTGGATGAGCACCACTTGGAAAATGAAGCTTCACTGACACATCAAGGGAGTGTTTCGGGAGGGATGGTCGATCTACTAGGTGAGGAAAGGATCAAATGGGCTATTGGCACTTTTGCTCCTTACAAATCACCAGGACCAGACGGCATCAGGCCAATCATGCTACAAAGAGCTTCTGGGGCAATCCGAAAATGGCTAAGCACTATTTATAGGAGCTGCCTGTCGGTGGGGTACGTCCCATATGCCTGGCGGGAGGTGCGTGTCGTCTTAATCCCGAAAGCCGGCAGACCCAGCCACACAACAACAAAGGACTTTCGACCCATCAGTCTATCGTCCTTTGTGCTCAAAGTACTTGAAAGGCTTTTGAAAACGCACATTCGGAATCTATGTGGAAATAGGATGCTGTCGGGCGCACAGCAAATTATTATTTGAAAGCGAATTTCACCACGATTTAACACGCTGTAATGTGAGCATATAGTCGAATTTCGGAATCGCAGCAAGCGCGAATTATCCGTCACCGCGACATCAGCGAATATTTCGCGTTGGTGTGTGGAAACCTTTACGTCCCAAATGTCAAAAAAAAAATTTGTTCACATCCTGAAACATACCAAAGTTTCATTTAGAAAGTATGTATATCTAAAATATGAAAAATCTCTTACACTACTTTTTTGCTTGTGCGCGATACGAAAAATTTTCCATTGGATCGGGGGGGGGGGGGGGGGGAGGGGGATCACAAAGAATTGACCGTTCCGTCGGGAAGGCCCACACAAATTTCACTGGCGATATGTTTCTGAGGCGTGATCTCAATTGAAGGCTGCATCGGTTCGCCTCGTCCTCCTCCGAATCGAGTGACTTCCGTAAGTTCCGTCCGCGTACAACTTGTCTACGGTGCAATGTTCCCACGGAGCTGCACACTATCGTGCGACTTCTATTCCATTCTTAAGGCAGTCATCCCGTGTGACGGTTTCCTAAAATCGATTTTTTTGTTTTTGCATAAATTACATCCAAATATAGTGAAGAATATGTAAGGGGAGTGATATTCCGATATTCGAAGCCGTTCGGAAGTTACAGGCCGTTATATTCTTTAAGCTCCTTTGTTGCTTCGAATATAATGAAAAGTTTAGTCGTGTCTTTCTCAAAACGGTAGTTTTGAAATCGGTCTCGGAATCTATCGAACGGATTTCTTTAAAATTTGGTAAACCTATTCAGTACTAGTATATACAGTCTCCAAACAAGGATAATTGTGATTCATCAAGCCGCTGAAGAAGTCGTGAAAACACACCAAAATTGACGATAAAAAGTTCAACAAGCTGCCAAAAATTAACTGATCAATATTTATTGATAATCCTAGTTCCAAGACTAGTTCAAGCTTCACAGATTAAAATGCCTTTTGATTTCTTTATTTGAGATAAGAAGAACGCCCGCAATCATGTCTACCGAAAACAAGGTTTTTTGAAAATGGGTGGCTAAGTTGGCGTATACCTGAGCAATGACCGACAATTTGGGGTTGAAAAAATTCTTAAGTGTGCTCACCATGTTCATATGTGGTAAAAATTTCCCAGTTGTATCATTATTAAGTTCGCCAAAACAAATCCCCAAAAATGGCGTTAAAAAGAGCCTGCACACGGGATGACCCCCTTAAGCCCTCGTTGAAAAACCCACGCGATGAATGCGCTTCCACCCCAACTGTTTGCAATGTTTTAAGTGCAACTTTCACCGCTATTTTTGGCGGCAGTATTATGCGGTTAACGCTACGCTCAGGAGACGACGGACAATCAGACAATCAGAACTCCATTGTTTTGTGAATGAGGTGAATGCCTATCTCGGGGGCGGGAATGGCAAAACAAAAACTGAATGGAAATTCGGCAAGCAACTGGCCGGAGAGCGTGCCGCATTTTTAACGAATGTTTGACTTTTTTACGAAGTTCCGTTAGTCTTGAAAGAATTTGGAGCGGGCGGGGGGTGGTAGAAGACGTACGGCGGGGAAGCATTGTTAGAAACTAGATTTTTCATATTATTTTTTGCGTTTTTACTTGAATTTTTAGCCGATGGAAACTCTGCGAGCGGCCGATCAGTCGCGGGGGTTTTTTTTTGAGCAACCGGATTTTTGGTTCTTTTTCGTCCCCGACTAATTGCGGGCACAACAGCAACGTATACAACTCAAATCTGCGACACAAATCCGCAATAATCACACAAAATGCTAAAAAACCCACGGCACACGCGAAACGGAAGAAAACTCGAAAACAACTGAAAAATCTGCCAACAGTCTGGGCGCAACTGTATTATTTTTCCGGCAGAAGTTCAGAACGCGTTCAATTCGGGGATGCGGTGTATGTTACTATGTGACTGAAAACCTAACAAAAAGTTCGGGAAGCGGTTAGAAAAGGGTGTAACATATGAATTAAATAATTGGGTCATATTCCCGGATGCGGTCTAGAGGTTGAAAAAACAAAACTTAAAAATAGGTGATTATTAAACAAACCTGGGGAAGTGAAAAGATATTCGATATCTGATCAGACCTGAGAAACATGGTGGAATTCATGAAAAAGTATACAACCAGTTTACACCCTTTTAGGGGTCGAATTTCAAAAAATCTTGAAAACGCATTCTAGGTATTCACATGAAGAATCCGTAGAAAAAAAATGAACTCAATACTTCGAAAGACCTAGTAGATATGACGAAAATCGTGAAAATATATGCATTTTATACTAACCGCTATTTTTTTTGCCCCCCCTTCTGAACGCCAATGAATATTCAAATTTTTTTTTATCAGAATTACTTTTCTAGTTAATCTACATAAACGTACCGAGTTTCAACTTAACAGCATAAGCCGTTCTAAAGTTAGGAAAAACACCCCCCACCACCGTACCATACTACCCCTAAAAAAAAATTTATTTTTCCACCATGCCACTACTATAGCTCTATCTAAATACCAAGTTTCAGCTTCCTATCATTATAGATTCTTAAGATATAAGCATCGGAACTTTTTCTTTCTCACCCTTCCCCACCCTCACCCTCTACACCCACACCCCCAAACTTTTTTTCCCTGCTGGGGTTCTATTAGGCCTACTTCTGGTAAAAATTTGAAGCAACCATCTTACACTGTTATTGAGATAAGAAACGTGTTATTTTTGAAAAATTCTTATCCCCTCCACTTACGTACTCCCCCGCCCCCTTCAAAGATTTTACTTTTAACAATCTTCATTTATCAAGCTTTGTATCCAAACCGAATTTTGTTTTTCTGGTGCCACTGGTTTGGGAGATATTGTAATGTTAAGTATTTCAACCCCCACCCCCGTACGTCACTACCCCCACCCAAAAATTTTGTTTCAATCTACTCTCCTAGTATAACTACAGATATTTGTTAAGTTTTAATTGCTTGCTACTAACGGTTTAGGAGATATGGATTTTAGAATGTGTCGATCTCGACTTTTTTGAGTTTCGGACGCATTGCTTCCCCCTCCACTCCCACACCCCTTCACCCATATCTGTTTTTTTTTTGCAAATGGGTCCATTATCAAAGCTCTATAGAAATTCTTAGTTTCAGCCTCCTAACACAAGCGGTTCCTGAGATCTAGAAACCTAAATTTTTCGTCTAAAACGCTTACCCCGCCTTCCCCCTTACACCTCCTCCCCTGAAAATAATGTCAATTCAAGGGGTCCACCAAGTCTATTCTTAGAAAAAATTTAAATTTAATAGCTCCACTGGTTTGAGAGCTACGAGCCTTCAAAGATTTTGGGGCGGTCGACGTACGGTGTACGTCGTATGGGGTACGGCGTACAGACGGAGTGAAAATTTTTATTGCTTTTTTCGCGTCTACTAGTCATGAAACGTGAACAAAAAAATTTTGAGGGCAGCAAATTTTTTTTTTTTAAAAATCGATAGCAATACTGTATTATAAATAATACAGTAAAACATGTCGACAGCAAACCACGAACCGACTGATTTGTCGATGGCGCGAGGGGGCGGGGCGTAACACCACGCAAAGCTATGAACTTCACCGGTGCGAGAAGCGTCTTGCACGTGCAGCAGAACAGATCGAAAGGAAAATAAAACCAGTGCTGCCAACTATTTGCTTTTGAAAATCAGCCAGATGACAGTTCAAAAACAATAGGTCTGTTCTTCTTGTCGGGTTTAGTGTACACTGAGTACACTTTTTCCACTAGCTCTCGATCCAGTGCCAGTGCAGAAAAGTGTAAAAGGAAGTTGCGGGGGGGGGAACAAGCATACTGTTTGAGTTTGAGTTTGTGTCATTGATTTGACGTCAAATGTTGTTTAGAAAATCTAGTGCAAAAAAGTGCAGAAATTTCATGCAAGAAGAACAGACCTAATACAGTTCGCAACTACCCAGCAGGCAAAGTTTCGTACACTACGAAAGAAATGACCGTAGAAACGACGGGTAAAACCCGTAGAATTCTAGAAAACAATGTCCGCGGCCGCTCTGTAAGTGTAAACGTATAGTTTTGAGGAGCACTATATACGTATAGTTTGGAAGAGCATTAGCCGTAGAATATTTACGGCAATTCTACGTATATTATTGTAGGTGCTTATACGTAACATGCGTACGTTCTTTGTGTGTACAAAATTCAGTACATTTCTACGAGTGGTGCAACGTATTTGCCCGCCCTTTTTATTATTTCCGTCTTTTACATAGAGAATTGAAGGATTTGAAATTTGACTGTTGAAGTCCTGACGCTGAACCAGCTGTCAAATTTCGAATCCTTCAATTCTAAATGGAAGACAGAAGAAGCAATAAAAATGAGTACGCAAATTACAAAACGTACCTAAAATATGTCTTCAAAAATACGATGCCAACTCGAATCCTTTGTCGCTCGTGCTCTGAAGCTGAATATAAAGGAAACATGAATGCCGACGAGTTGCCTTTTAATATCCTTATACTTTCTAAAAAATATACATGTGATTAAAACCGTACAAATACGATTGGCAATGAAATTCGTATCGCCATGGAGATTCAAATGGCGAAACACGGAATGCGTCGCAATCAAAATTTTATTTGACTTGACGCTAATTATATTTAAGTTTAAAAACACGATTTTTAAAGTGGATTATAATTTTGATTTTATTGAAATTAAATCTTGAATTTTTATGAAAGTTGATTTTTAATTTTATAATTGTTTCTTCGTTCGAAAGTATAGCCAGACTGATTCTTATTTGAATCAGTAGGATCTATCGAAGCCATCCTCAGTGGATGTTACATGATATCTTTATGATAACGATCCGTGGGATTGTTATGTGTAAAAAGAATGTGCAATAAGATTTGTGCATGAAGTGCATATAATATTTGTGTGGATAATGATATATGTAAAAGACTGTGAGATAAAATTGTGCATGAAGTGCAAATAATATTTGTGTGCATTATGATATGAAATATTGTATTGTTATGGCTAGCATATGATTGTTATGGCTAGCATATGATTGTTATGGCTAGCATATGTAACTCCTCCCTTATCAGAGAGGTCCTTGCGGGGGTTGTTATTCGTCTTCCATTTCTAAGCTTATAGATTGAGGTTTGGTGGTAATTTTTCCTTGTATTGGGTTGCTGGATGGTCGTCTGCTCAGGCACATGTAGATTCCTGTTGCGGAGAGTGCGATTGCCAGGATAACGTAGGTAGGTACTGTCCAAAGGTAAGATGTGTTTGATGGAATATTCTGCATTGCGATCTGGTGTATGTTGAGTTGTTCCTTATAGAGTTTGTGGACTTGATTTAGAGGTATGTTGTGAAGTACGAGTTCGTTTGTGTATTCTCTTGCAAATTCGGGTGTTTTGACGGATGGTAAAAGTAGGGGTTGTACGCTGATGTTATCCTCGTTATTGATGTATGAGTGTTTTGGTGTATGGAAACTGCAGTTTGTCGGGAGCTCGATGAGAAAAGTACCTTTGAGCGTTGTAAGGTCAGTATTTGAACAAGTTGTTTTGATTTTTGTTTCCTTGGGAAAAATGACGATGTAATGTGCGGAGGTAATTTGTTCGATAATTTCGTTGTTGATTATGACGGGAACAGGCTGGCATGATGTTGGTACTTGGTTGTCCAGTTGTAACAATTCTTGGATGCAGTCCTTTGGTTGTTCGAATTGGTTCCTGTTATTGCAGTAATACGACGTGTGGATGTGACTGCATTCCTGGTCCTCGTATTGATATCGCTTTTTATGCATAGCCAGGTAGGGTTTGTTTGGAATAAGGATAGTATTTTGCTTTGTAGGTATTGGGTATAAATGGTAAAATGTATAAATTTCGGGATACATAATAGGGAAATGAATCAAAAAAACTATTCTTTTATTACTATAATACGACTCTACTTCGATTATTTCATAATACTTGTGGATGTTTGAGATTTCGCTTCCAAAAATTAGTTCATTTGGTGAGTAATGTTTGAGGAGTTTTTTGATGATGGTTTTTAAATCTTCTGTCTTTAAAATGCTATTATGTAATATTTTTAATCTCGAAAACGTTACGGCGTTTTCTAGATTTGAAATTATATGAATGATAATACCCGTTATCGCATTCATTTCGTCCAAAGTTCCCTTTGTTAGAATAAAATTTTCAAAATATGATGTATCTGTTTTTTCCATTTCATTAATTCTTGTTTCTAATCTTTTTTCATTTTGATTAACCAAAGCTAAGGTTTTATTGTAATCTTCGATAATGTTAGTAGTTACTGAGATTTGTTTATTCAATGTGGTTATAATATTCTTTTCATTAGAATTGAGTGACGAAATTGCTTTGTCAAAACGGTCGCCGTTGTTGGCGTCTAGGTTACCGGTTATACTTTTAAAGATGGTACCTGTTTACGCGTAACCATCGATAAGGGTTACATTAGAGTCACTGTATACTCACACACCCTTCTAGTAGGAGTTCGGCCGATAGCCCAAAATTGGACTAGAAGACCACTACATAACCTGAAAAAAGGTCGTTTTCGTGCAGCCAAACTTTTAAGTTTGGCTGCACGAAATTTCGGTGTATAGGTGCATAGTATGTGTGCGCATAGTATGTGTGCATAGTATGTGTGCGCGAATTAAGGTTTTCTTTTGTAAATTTACGTACATTATCTATTTCTTTTATGGAAATTTCCTATTTTGTACCGAAAATTAGACTATTTCGAATTGATATGTGATATTCCCCCAATAAAATCAAAAAAATTTAAATTTACTGGTTTTCGACCTGAGCATGCATCGGCCAAACCTAAGGTAGGGTGAGTAGTGTGAGTGCGTATACAGGAACCTTAGGTTACATGAGTCATGACGATACGGTACGCCAACAAGGGTCATGTGTACATACACAAGCAGATAGATAGAGTTCATGTGCATTTGGCTTTTATCTATATGGTACCGATAAGGGTCAATATGCTATGCGTCATGATTATATTAGGAATAAGAAATAAGAGTATTTGTTTAGTAATTAAGTACAAGCATTATACATAATATTGTTAGCTTAGGAAATAGTATTTAAGATGCAGAAAATAAATTATAAAGGGAGTCGTATTTTAAACCACAAACGAACGTGTTCTTTAGTTACGTGTTGTATGGATCTTGGATTCCAGAGCCATACAAGAGCAGAATTATAATTAGACGAAAAAACATTGGATTAGAGAATTACCTAAGCCACCCTGTTTTGAGTTACTTATAATTTAGCGTGTCTGAGGCCCATCTTCTGTCACAGGAGATTATCGGCGCGCACAGTACCAATACCATTGAAAATGCCTCTTTTTGTTCTTTCACCTGAGTGGAGGGAATTAAACTTTTCTTTAGCTAAATTTAGTTGAAAAAGGACTAGGCTACCCGTGGTTTTTAGTTCATTGGAATATTGTGTGACATTTACTTTAACAGTTTTTTTTGTTTTATCATACTGTTCTGAGATGGAGTTATATTGTTCTGTAAGTGTAATCAATTTTGTTTCGATGGGTTCGAGGTCAAAGTAATGGATGAAGGTGTGATATTTCGACCGTAGTCTCGCTTCGCCTAGTTGAAAAGGTAGAACTCCTGGGTTTGATTCTAAATTAGTTATTTTGATTTGATTGGATTTCAGGACATGGATGAGAACTAGGAGAATCCTGTAAAGTAATATTTTTTGAATTAGTTGGGGGTTTTCTCAAATTGTTTTTATGGTAGGAATTCTTAGCGGTTTCTATGGTAATTGGTAGTTCATTTATGATAGTGTGTGGTTTGAATCGAGGACTAATTTTATCACGGGCTCTTGTCTTGTGATAGACTAGGGTTCCGCTTTCGTATGGGAGTGGGTCTTGCCTATCCTTGTTGCGTTTTTCTATAGTGGTTTCTTTGTGACTTGACATTTGTTGGTTAAGGCGTTTATAAATTTCTACAGTATTATCCTTATGTTGATTTATGTAGTTTGTATAGGTATAAGAGTTCATTTATGTCAACGTCAAAAGGGCTATTGGAATCTAAATGGCCATTAATTATGTCTATTGGACGATGTTTAGTGGTTGAGTGTATAGAGTAGTTGTATCCCAGAATTGCATAAGGCATTTGATCTAGGATGTTAAGATCCTTTTTCGTTTCGCTGAGAATTCTCAAATGTTCGATAAGTGTTGAGTGAAATCGTTCGACGGGGCTGTTAGAGTTTGGGTTTAATGGTGTTGTGTAATGTGTTTGAATTTTATGTAAAGTAGAAAAATCTAAAATGATATGATTTTTTAGTTCGGACCCGTTATCGAGGACCATCATTTTAGGAGTACCATGATGGGTCATAAATTTCATAAGTGCTTTAACAATGTGTATTGCAGTTAGACCGTCCAACGGGTATGCTTGAGCATATTTGGAAAATGTGTCAATTATCGTCAGAAATTTTTGTTTCTTTACGGTAAATGTGTCTAAATGAACTATTTCGAATGGTTTACGCGGTGTAGGTGTAAGCTGAAATTTTTGTTTCGGTGGATTTCGATCAAATTTCATTGTTTGGCATAGGGTGCAGTTATTGATGAACTGGGTTATGTTGCTTTTCATGTTTGGCCAATAGTACTTTCCTTTTATTTGGGATTCAGTTTCTATTATTCCTCTATGATTTGTTTTTCCTTCGTGGTAAAACTTTACGATTTTATTTTGATCACTTTCCGTTTTTACATCTTCTAATATTTTACTACATAGAATTAAGTTAAGAGCGGAATTTTTAAACATCGTTGTCATTGTCTGACAGAATCTGGGAATGAGTTCGTTTTTGTCTATGTTGACTGAAAATTTCTTTTTTATAAGGGTTAGTTCTTTAAACGTTTTAGTTACTTCTGTTTCGAAATTATTCTCGGATATTTCGATGGTTGTCCTGATTTTATTACCGAATAAACGGGCAATCTTGGGGGAATTTGGAGAATGTAACACGACTTTTATGAATATTTGATTTTGAAAATAGTTAATTGGTGTTTCCGAAATTGGTATTTCTAGTATTGGGTTCTCATGACTGGAGTGTAACGTTTCGCAGTCATCAAAATCGTCAATATTAGGGTATTCATTGATGTTTCCCAGAATTGATTCGGTTTCGGAAGGTGCACTTTTTGAAGTGTTTCCTGACATTGATTTTGTTTCGTTAACAAAATTCGTAATGTCCATTTTCGACATTGAAGGCTGTTTTTTGAATATCATCAGGGTGCATCTCGATTTGGTGAAATCCGCTTGCTAGTGTTAATAAATCAATTATTTATTATTTAATAGTTATTATTAGTTTGTAACTTTTATTTAATAATTTATAATTTATAATTTAATATTGTTTCAATATTTTTATAAATAGTTAGATATATTTAAATGAAATAATCATACATTAGATTTAGATAACTTTAATAAATTGATATTAACAAAATTAAAATATTGATGAAACACTATTTTTAAGATCCTTTTCATTGAAAGTAATATTTTCTAATGCCAAATAAAAATCATTTATTTTTCAAGTCCTATTCCGAAAACTAGATCACTATTAAAAATTATTCTTTTTAAATAAATTCAAGTGCCGAGACGTGCACTACACTAGGTCTATTGTGGAGAAGTAGTTGCATTTACCTAAGGTTCCTGTATACGCACTCACACTACTCACCCTACCTTAGGTTTGGCCGATGCATGCTCAGGTCGAAAACCAGTAAATTTAAATTTTTTTGATTTTATTGGGGGAATATCACATATCAATCCGAAATAGTCTAATTTTCGGTACAAAATAGGAAATTTCCATAAAAGAAATAGAAATAGAAATAGAAATGTACGTAAATTTACAAGAGAAAACCTTAATTCGCGCACACATACTATGCGCACATACTATGCGCACACATACTATGCACCTATACACCGAAATTTCCAAACTTAAAAGTTTGGCTGCACGAAAACGACCTTTTTTCAGGTTATGTAGTGGTCTTCTAGTCCAATTTTGGGCTATCGGCCGAACTCCTACTAGAAGGGTGTGGGAGTATACAGTGACTCTACATTTACCCAACTTGTCGAGGACGTCAGATATGTTAGGTATTGGATACCGATCGTCGATGGTTTTTTCGTTTAGTTTCCGGTAGTCGACGACTATCCGCCATTTCTTTTTGCCGGAAGCGTCTGCTTTTTTGGGAACTATCCAGATAGGGGACGTCCAAGGGGAATAACTTGGTCGTATAATCTTCTGCTGAAGCATTTCCTGAATTTGACTATTTACCTCCTCTTTGTGAACAAAGGGGTAACGATAGCTTTTTTGATAAATAGGTACTTCATTTTGCGTTTTTATTTTGTGCTTTATTTGGTTCGTAAATGATAATGAACTCTCGTCGGTATGGAAGATATCGGAGTATTTTTTACATAGGGAGAGAATTTGTGTTTTTTCTTCTATATTCATATGATCCGTTCGAATCAGATCTGAGATACTTGGGTTGATTTGGGAGTTTGACTCGCGGATGTGCATATGGTAAATTTCAAAATTGTTTCCAATTGGTATTGTCTTGATAGGATATAAAAGTGTAAAATCGGTGTCTGCTGGGGAATTGTTATGTATTTCTACATAAGCCCAACCATTCATTGACACAGACAACGTTTCGGGAATAATACAATTCAGAATATCTTGAGAAGGAATGAGAATTTCACCAGATTGAGTGGTAACAGGGATTTTAATTTGAGTAACGGTGTTGCCACGGAGTAGGGTTTTTTTTAGAATTCTTGGATTCGAATTGAAATATTCAATTGAGATTTTGGTATTCTTTGTTTGAAACTGTTGGAGTGAGAAGTCTAATTGTGCTTTGAGTGACTGGATTAGGTCTATACCTATTAGTCCATCAAAGATATTATGGAATTTGTAGGAGTAGAATTTCATGTTAATTTTTTCGTTAAATTCATGAAATGCTGGGATGGTGACTGATGTGAAATGTTGCGATGATGCAAATGCAGTAGACACTGTGAACGGGTCGTGAGTTTTATGTTCAGGGAAATATTTGTTTACAATTTCCGGATCAAGAAAGGATCTCGTTGCCCCAGTATCTATTAGTAATTTCAAGGGTGGGTTTTTTATTTTTATGAATGGCAGTTCTCTTTTATCGAAATTGTTATTAAATTCGATTATGTTGGGTGTGAGTTGGTCCCGTGTTCGTGAAAATCCTGCGTTTCTTCGAAAGCAGAGGTTTCTGCATCCTCGGGTTCCCTTTCGAGGTTATCCTTGTAGTAATTTTCGGTTAATGGTTCTGATTGATTTTGTTCCACATCGTACGATTCTTCGGATTGATCTTGTTCTAGGTTATATAATTCTTCGGAAAGCCAATTGCGGTTTGAAGAATGTGGTTGTTGAAAGCGATAGGTTTGACGAGTACTAGTGGACATTGGGGTAGGTTTGGCGTGATTAATATTGGAAGATGGGTTCGGTTTCCAAACGTTTTGAGGTTTGGTGAAACCTTGTCGACCATTTTGGTAAGATTGTGGCTGTGCAACTTGGTTTTGTCTTATGTTTACGGGTCCTATTGGAAATGGTGGTATGTTAGGGTTATATGTCATAAAATTATTGGGTTGAGAATTATTGATAGTGTTATATAATCTTCCATTATTTGGTTGAAGTGAGTGCTGAGGAAAAGTGTGAGCAGGTCTTTTCCCTGGGCTGGGTTTTTGTGCTATGTGTCCATTTCGGTTGGAGGAAAGGAAAGTAGAATTTTGAAGATATTTTATATTTTCTTGTTTTTTGATAAAGTTGATAGCATCTAACAGGGTGGTAGGTTCTTTAATACGGACCATCATGCCGTATGGGTTTCTCAAACCAGCTAAAAATACCTCCAGTGCTTGTTGGTTGTACATATTTTGCTTAAATGCACGAACGTTTCCCTCGTTATGGATGGCAAGATAATTCGAGATAGTGTTGAGTAGTTTTCTCACTTTGTCATAAAACTGAAAAGGGGTTTCATTAAAACCCTGCCTAAGATTATTTAAATCCAAGGATAAGGAAGTCTCGTTACGCGGATCACTAAAATTGAGGATAAGTTCAGCTTTTATTTGTTGAACTGTTGTTGAGCCACTGATATTGATGACCTCTCTTGCGGGTCCGCGTAGTTTGCTAATGATTGTGCGGAATATTATTACATTCTGGTAATTATGACCGTCAACAGTATCGTAGAAATGATTTACGATACTATCGGTACTTTCTAAGAAAAACTTCAATTCATTGGCGTCACCATCGAACTCCGGTATGGTTTCGGCGTGAACTTTAAGGAAAACTGGTGGTGCCATTTGTTTTTTTTAGAAAACGTAACTGGTAAGTACTTAATATATAATTATATAAGGCTTCTAATATATAGAATATGGAGACTTAATCACGGTGATAAGTCGTTACGAAATTTATTTTAAATGTAACTTAAATGTTAATCGACCTAAGATCAGTTTGATTGCGATAATAAACTGTCTGAAGACATTCAAGAATGGAAATTTTGTTTAAAAACTAATTAGCTTTACGGTTTGATCACGATGATAAACCATCACTGAGATATTAATTCTCAAAACTTGTCAAAATTATCGGTCACAATACTACCGTTAAAAAATTATTCACTTATAGAAACAGAATAATTATTCACTTATAGAAACAGAATAATTAATCACTTATAAAAACAGAATAATTTTATCACGATGATAAGTTATAACTGAATTATTAAAAACTTATTAAAATTATCGGTCACAATACTACCGTTAAGAATATTCACTTATAGATATTTGAATTCGGAAACAGAATGATTTTATCACGATGATAAACCACAACTGAGTTATTGAAAACTTATTAAAATTATCGGTCTCAATACTACCGTTAAGAATATTCACTTATAGATATTTAAATTCGGAAACAGAATGATTTTATCACGATGATAATTTTTTCTCCAAAAATTTTTTTCACACTAAAGAACAATATATTCTGGACGAAACCTCAAACATAAATTAAACTCACATAAAAATGGATAAAAGTGAGAATTGGAAAAACATCATATCCCTTTTTTTTTTTGTTGTAGAAGGATATAAAGGAGTCTGGCAAGAGGGATTTACTTACAGGAGGCTTCGCATTTTCGTGGTATATTTTTTTCACTTTTCACTTTGCAAACTTATAAAATTTTTTAAAAATTTTTTTTTTGTAAAACTTTCGCCGTTTAACTAGACGGAAAAAAAAATTATTTTTCGACGGCGATCCTACCGACTGCGCCAATTATATTTAAGTTTAAAAACACGATTTTTAAAGTGGATTATAATTTTGATTTTATTGAAACTAAATCTTGAATTTTTATGAAAGTTGATTTTTAATTTTATAATTGTTTCTTCGTTCGAAAGTATAGCCAGACTGATTCTTATTTGAATCAGTAGGATCTATCGAAGCCATCCTCAGTGGATGTTACATGATATCTTTATGATAACGATCCGTGGGATTGTTATGTGTGAAAAGAATGTGCAATAAGATTTGTGCATGAAGTGCATATAATATTTGTGTGGATAATGATATATGTAAAAGACTGTGAGATAAAATTGTGCATGAAGTGCAAATAATATTTGTGTGCATTATGATATGAAATATTGTATTGTTATGGCTAGCATATGATTGTTATGGCTAGCATATGTAACTCGCTTCAAAGTTCTCTTGTTTCTTGCATGGTTTTGGCTACGTAGGTTACATCTCTTTCTTACATATTGTGATAAATGTGTGTAGAGAATCTATTGAATTTTTCCTACATTTATACGGAGTCTCTTGAGTATGTGCCATCTCTATCGTACATATGGAGTTATATATCCGTTGAAAATATGTAGAAATTTTACGACTATTCGATGGTCCTATGTGGATGGTGGGGAACCGTACTAACACCTCCACGGGAACGGTCTTCATTCGCTATCCCTTTCATACACATAGAGCTCTATGGCTGTAGAAAAGGTGTAGAATTTCGACTAGTTTACGGGTATGATCTGCCTGTTGGGTATAGATGCCATTGAAATAAAAGCGCGCGAAATTTGAGAAAATTAAAATGTTGTCCAGAAATTACAATTCCGGCACACAACACAACAAAATATAACTCAAACAAAATTTCCCGGGCACAAGCTTACTGAATTGAAAGCGAACTATTGAAAATTTTGATTTGTTAATTATTTCGCTCGGATTACAATAGGTCTGTTCTCTTTGCTCTGCACTTTTTACACTTTCTTGCACTAACTTTTCTAAAAAAAACATTTGACGTCACAGGAATTACTCAAACTCATACTCAAACAGTATTCTTGTCCTCCCTCCATTCCCCCTTTACACTTTTCTCCACTCGCTCGAGAGCTAGTGTAAAAAGTGTAAGAAGTGCAGGCAAGCAGAACAGATCGAATCGTTCAGGAAAGCAAAAATACCTACACAAAATTAAAAAGCCCGTCGGAATTGGTAGAACAAAATAGTGTGCATATAGAACCGAAGGATTGGCACAGCGCATGCGCCTGGCCTCTGAGATCCCATTTCATTCATATGCTGGCGCAATTTTATAATCTGCGCCAGATACATGCACTCAGCGGAATACAACGCATAAGAACGTGTTGATTGATCACTGTACCATGCGTGAAGAAAAAATTTAAAGAATAATTACTTTATTATTTTTTAATAATAAAGTATTGTGGTCGACCAGAAATTTCAAAAAAGTATGCCACCCTGAAATTTTTTATTTTCACGTTTTAGGGCCCCAAAAAAGCAAAAAAAAAGTCAGACGGACGCCACGGCGTACGGTGCACAGTGGGGCGTTTGCACGATTCACTAATAATAATACTGCAACATATTTCCTCGAAAAAAATTTTTTTTGTGATAAATGAATATATAATTTTTTTTTGGTGAATATTTTCATAACAGATTTTTAACTGAAAATACTATTACTGTATTATTTATAATACAGTATTGTTATCAATTTTTAAAAAAAAAAATTTGCTGCCCTCAAAATTTTTTTTTCCACGTTTCATGACTAGTAGACGCGAAAAAAGCAAAAAAAAATTTCACTCAGTCTGTACGCCGTACGCCGTACGTCGACCGCCCCAAAATCTTTGAAGGCTCGTAGCTCTCAAACCAGTGGAGCTATTAAATTTAAATTTTTTCTAAGAATAGACTTGGTAGACCCCTTTAAGTGACACTGTTTTCAGGAGAGGAGGTGTAAGGGGGAAGGCGGGGTAAGCGTTTTAGACGAAAAGTTTAGGTTTCTAGATCTCAGGAACCGCTTGTGTTAGGAGGCTGAAACTTAAAATTTCTATAGAGCTTTGATAATAGATCCATTTGCAAAAAAAAACAGATATGGGTGAACGGGTGTGGGAGTGGAGGGGGAAATAATGCGTCCGAAACGCTAAAAAGTGGAGATCGACACATTCTAAAATCCATATCTCCTAAACCATTAATAGCCAGCAATTAAAACTTTACAATAACTGTAGTTATACTAGGAGAGAAGATTGAAACAAAATTTTTTGGTGGGGGTGGTGGCGTGCGGGGGTGGGGGGTTGAAATAGTAAAGATTACGATATCTCACAAACCAGTGGCCCCAGAAAAACAAAATTCGGTTTGGGTATAAAGCTTGATAAAAAAAGATTGCTCAAAGTAAAATCTTTGAAGGGGGCAGGGAAGCATAGAAGTGGGGGGGATAAGAATTTTTCAAAAATATCACTTTTCATATCTCAATAACAGTGTAAGAAAGATGCTTCAAATTTGAACTAGAACTAGGCCCAATAGAACCCTAGTAGGGAAAAATAAATTTAAAGGTGGGGGTGTAGAGGGTTAGGGTGGGGAAGGGTGAGAAGGAAAAAGTTCCGATGCTTATATCTTAAGAACTTGTAATGATATAAACCTTAAACTTTGTATTTAGATAGAACTGTATTAGTGGCAAAGTGGAAAAAAAAAATTTTTTTAGGGGTAGCATGGTGCGAGGGTGGGGGGGTGTTTTTCCTACCTTTTGAACGGCTTATGCTAGAAAGTTGAAACTCGGTACATATATGTGAATCAACTAGAAAAGTTATTCCGATAAAAAAATTTCAATACTTATTGGGGTTCAGAAGGGGGGGGGGGGCAGAAAAAAATTTCAGTAAATATAAAATGCATATATTTTCACGATTTTCGTCATATCTACTAGGTCTTTCGAAACATTGAATTCATTTTTATTCTACGGATTCTTCATATAAATACCCAGAATGCGTTTTCAAGATTTTTTGAAATTCGACAATTAAGGGGGTGTAAAGTGGTTGTATACTTTTTCATGAATTCCACCATATCTCTCAGGTCTGATCGGAAATCGAATATCTTTTTACTTTTACGGGCTTGTTTAATTATCACCTATTTTTAAGTTTTTTTCTTTTCCAACCTCTAGACCGCATCCCGGAATATGACCCAATTACATAATTCATATATTACACTCCATTCTAACCGTTTCCCGAACTTTTTGTTAGGTATTCAGTCACATAGTAACATACACCGCATCCCCAAATTAAACACGTTCCGAACTTCTGCCGGAAAAATAATAAAGTTGCGCCCAGACTGTTGGCAGATTTTTCCGTTAGAACTGATCTTTTATGAATGGCTACTTTGAGTTGAGCCCACGGCTTTTATAGTAAATTCAGTTAAAAAAAACCCTTCCTGAAACTCCCTAATTGGTTAAGACAATTATGACATAAAATGCTGGTTAACATTTGCATGTTTGGAAAACCGAATTTTGGCCAGCTAGATCGGGCAAACGCCCCACTGTGCGGCGTACGGCGCACAGACGGACTGATTTTTTTTTTGCTTTTTTGGTGTTTATTGGTCATAAAACGTGTAAAAAAAAGATTTCAGGGTTGCAAATCTTTTTTTTTTAAATATGTAATAAAGTAAAAATCTGGCAAACCAATTTCAAAATATTTCCGAAAATAACTATGTATATAAAGATAATATTAATTTAAAAATATTTTATTTTAACTTCCAGGAAGCACTCTGTTGCACAGGGTGTTATAATAGAGTATCGACTTCATTACGGTTCCATGGGTATGTTAAATGCTATTTTGTAGACTTATGACTGTTTTCTTACCAATATTTCACGTTAATGGCAACAAAAAACCAATTAATATTACACCACTTTAGTAGTTGGTATGTAAACTGAGTCATCCATAGAGAAAAAACCTACCAACAGTCTGGGCGCAACTTTATTATTTTTCCGGCAGAAGTTTGGAACGTGTTCATTTTCGGGGATGCGGTGTATGTTACTATGTGACTGAAAACCTAACAAAAAGTTCGGGAAGCGGTTAGAATACGGTATAACATATGAATTATATAATTGGGTCATATTCCGGGATGCGGTCTAGAGGTTGAAAAAGGTAAAACTTTTGAAATTAGTTGATTATTAAACAAGCCTGTGGAAGTGAGAAGATATTCGATATCTGATAAGACCTGAGAGATATGGTGAAATTCATGAAAAAGTATACAACGACTTTACAAACTCTTAGGGGTCGTATTTCAAAAAATCTTGAATACACATTCTAGGAATCATATGAAGAATCCGTAAAATAAAAATGAATTAAATATTTGGAAAGACCGAGTAGATATGACGAAAATCGAGAAAATATATGCATTTTATATTTACTGAAATTTTTTTCTGCCCCCCCCCCCTTCTGAACCCCAATGAATATTGAAATTTTTTTTATCGGAATTACTTTTGTTGATTCACATATATGTACCGAGTTTCAACTTTCTAGCATAAGCCGTTCTAAAGTTAGGGAAAACACCCCCCACCCGTACCATGCTACCCCTAAAAAAAAATTAATTTTTTCACCATGCCACTAATATAGTTCTATCTAAATACAAAGTTTGAAGCTTATATCATTATAGGTTCTTAAAATATAATCATCGGAACTTTTTCCTTCTCACCCTTCCCCACCCTCACCCTCTACACCACCACCTTCAATTTTTTTTTCTCTTCTAGGGTGCTATTGGGCCTACTTCTGGTAAAAATTTGAAGCATCTATCTTACACTGTTATTGAGATATGAAAAGTGATATTTTTGAAAAATTCTTATCCCCCCCACTTCTATGCTTCCCTGCCCACTTCAAAGATTTTACTTTGAGCCATCTTTATTTATCAAGCTTTATATCCAAACCGAATTTTGTTTTTCTGGTCCAATTAGTTTGTGAGATATCGTAATCTAAAGTATTTCAACCCCCACCTTCGTACGCCATCCCCCCCCCACCCAAAAATTTTTTTTCAATCTACTCTCCTAGTATAACTACAGATATTTGTAAAGTTTTAATTGCTTGCCACTAACGGTTTAGGAGATATAGATTTTAGAATGCGTCGATCTCCACTTTTTAGCGTTTCGGACGCATTATTTCCCCCTCCACTCCCACACCCCTTCACACATATCAGTAGTTTTTTTACAAATGGGTATCAAAGCTCTATAGAAATTTTAAGTTTCAGACTCCTAACATAAGCGGTTGCTGAGATCTAGAAATTAAAATTTTTCGTCTAAAACGCTTTCCCCACCTTCCCTCTCATACCTCCTCCCCTGAAAATAATGTCAATTCAAGGGGTCTACCCAGTCTATTCTTAGAAAAAAAAAATTATTTAATAGCTCCACTGGTTTGAGAGCTACGAGCCTTCAAAGAATTTTGGGCGGTCGACGTACGGCGTACGGCGTACGGCGGACAGTCGGAGTGAAAACTTTTATTGCTTTTTTCGTGTCTACTAGTCATGGTGGGTAGACCCCAAAACCCTCCTGCATTCGCGCCTGTTAACAGTATTCATCTTTATACCTATAAAGATTTATTAAACACATACAAAATCTGAAAAAAAAATTTCCATTATATTCAAAACAGCCTCAGTTCTATTGTTACTTTCTAAACATAAAACTAAAGCAAGGAAAACTCTTCCTAAGAAAGCTAAATTCTTTAAATTATCAAATATTCAATAAAAATATATTACATACTTTTTGCCCCAACTGCATAAATAAATACAACGATTTCGAACTTCTCATATATTTTCAAAATTAAGTTCAAAACAAAAAAATCTTCACTCTAGGAACTGGAAGTAAATACACAACGTTGAAAGATGTAAAATCATGCATTTCTCGTCACAAAATTTAAACTTAAGTTGATATTTACTTGAAAAAGATGCATTTTTTGTATTCACACATATATTATGCAAATTTACATATGTTTTGTATGATTTTACTTCAGATTATGCAAATATGAACAGTTTTAATTTAATTTTACGTCAATAAATCGAAGTTACGCAATATTTTGCATAAAAGTACGTCTCATGTTACAATATTGAATCGCGTAGCTGTAGAAAAACAAAATCGCAACAATTAACGAACAGAATCGTTCCTGTTCATTTAGTGTTTGAAATTGATGCCAGTGTCGTCTCTCAGTTGTGCTTTTTTCATTTTAAACTAAAACTATTAAATAACTAAATATTATAAAATATTAAACTAAACTAAATATTATAAAATATTAAACTAAAATAAATATTATAAAACCGATGGTAATTGTCACTAGTGTTTAAGTAATAATAATGTATATTTATGTGCTTGTTATTGTAAATATAATAATAATGATAGTAAAGATTGTAAGACTTATGTATACTTCTTGTTATTAAATTGAGTGAAAAAAGAAGGGACTGAAAAGGAAGCTCTGTGGAAACAATATGTTTAATGGATGAGAATTTAACGTGAGTAAATTATTACTGCAAAAATGTAATATATAAGTTGTAGCTGTGGAGTTTAAAGAAGAAAAGTCCGCAACTATGAGTTTTAATTTTTATTTATTTTTATTTCGCGAAATCACTTATTAGGTATGTATGATGTTGTTGATGGCTAAAACAGAAGTGCCTTAATGTTCTTTTATTATTTCGTAAGAAACCTCGGTTTCCGGTTTTACAATAAGCCGTTTTCGATAAGGCTATCTTAGGGATGCGTTTAGTGCCAGATGAGCTTATCAGCGGATGCGGTATTTTATGCATTTAACTTCTAGCCAGATGGGCTTATCAGCGGATGCTGTATGCATCTCCTTTCTAATGCCAGATGGGCTTATCAGCGAATGCTGTCGTATCAGTTGTGCCAGATGGGCTGGGCTTATCGTGGAGGCTGCCGTAACTCCTCCCTCCTTAAGATGAGACTCCTGGCTCATTGAATTAGATTTTTTTAATTTGCTTTTTCTAATTTCAGGTATCGGAACTTCATTTACAATCTTTATGCTTCCTCTACCTTTACATTTACATTTTATATAAAGATATATTATTACAAAGGTTGTTAGCAGAATACAAATTGGAGTGATTGTTGTTAAGGCCCAAGTGTGCCTGGTATGATGGATCTTAATTAATTCTATCTGTTTTTGGTGATCAATATTTTGCAATTTAAGTTCGTCAAGTTGTAATTCTGGTTTAAGGTTGTTAGGTAATAAGTTGCTTTGGAGGTATAACATTTGCTCGTGTATTATTCCTTTATTAGTGAATGTTTGTGTATTTAATGTTACTGAACAATTCGAAAATGTTATTATTGAGTTCCTTGGAAGATACAATTCATCGTCCTTACAATTTTGAGTGATGTTTAAGTTGTTATTGGATTTATTTGTTACAATGATTGTGCCTTTCTTCACTTCTGTGATAATTATGTCTTTAGATATTTTTATAAGCTTACAATTGTTATTACATTTTATTGGGTTTTGAATTTTCTTGACATGTCTAGTGTAGGGGTAAATCTCTCCGTTCACTTTAACAACTTTATCGTGGTTTATTTCTAGTAATGTGTTATTGGTTGATGGAATTGCTTTAATATTATAGGATTTCGCGGTTATGTTAGAAAAAATGGGAACTGTTACAACGATAACAAATTTCAACGAGTCTTGTTTTCCTAGTATGCTTATGGTTAAATCTTGTATGTGGTCTAGTTCTATATTAAAGTCTAGTATTTCGTCCGTATCTAGTATTAGTCTTGTCATAATACCTGCTTTGGCTGAGTAAATGTTATCGATTAATCTGTCAACTTCTGTGATTAGGTCGTCTAGTGCGCTATTTATCCAAATTTGCCTTATGGTTCCGGATAGTACGTTTCGGTTCTTGTTTAGGGATTCGGTCATTTTGTCATAAGTTTTCATGATGTTTTGCATGTTAGTTTCGAATTGGTTGTTTATTATTATTTGCTTATTTGCAAATTCGGTGATAGATTTCTGGTTAGTTTCTAAGGTTTGTATTGTGTTCATGATTTCTTCTCGATCGTCGTCGTCCATTAGTCCGTATAAGTTTTTGTAAATTGATCCTACTAAGTTAATTGCTCCTCTCTTGAATCTAGTTCTGTTGTTAAGATTGTATCTGGTCAGTATTTGTAGGTGTGTCGCTATGGTTTTAGATTTGTGTAGTAGTAATGAGTTGTCGGCGTCAGGATTAAATCGTCCATGATGGTGGATTGCTTTATTGATGTTCTCTAGTGTTGATAGCATAAGATTTAGGTCTATAATGTGGAAAATTTTGAAGTCGTCTTCTATAAGTCTGACTGGTTTTTCGTTGAGTAGGAGTCGGTTATCGTCGTTAATTGCTTCTATGGTTATTTTGTTACCCGCTGCGAATGCTGTCACCGTCAGTAGTATTGTGATCGTTGTTTTCATCTGCAATGGAAGTTTGGTTATTGAATGTCTTGCGTTGCTTCATGTGTTGGTTGGGGTGGGTCTTCAGGTTAGTGTTAAACTTTTTATTGATGTGAAATTTGGGTTTTAGTTTCCCGTAAAGTGTATTCTTAATGTATTTTTCGTCGATGTCTGTTGTTTCCCTGTTCTTATTTAGTTTCGTTATATTTTTGAGTTTATTTTTTTTTTAAATTTCGTGTATTTCTTCGTTATCGGCTTCTCCGTGATGTATTTTGATTGGTTCCATTTTTGTTGTTGAATGTTTCGTGTTGTTATATTTATGTACAATTGAATCTATTGGGTCTAGGTTTATTAGATCCATCTCATTTTTTCCTCTTATGATCCATACTCTGAGTTTTTCGTTCAGGGAACTATGGAATCTCTCTATGTCTGAGTTTCCAGTATGGTTGTTCGGAGTTGTGAAGTAAGGTTCAATATCGTTCTGTCGCAAGTAATTTTGTATTGCTTCGGATTTAAAACCTCGTTCGTTATCCATTACAATTTTCATTGGTTTTCCCATGGTTGCTAGTATTTTGGTTATGCCGGGTAAAATGTGTAACCAATTTTTTGATTTTATTTTTACCGTGGTGACGAATTTGCTAAGCTTGTCTATTGCCGTTAAGTAGAGTTCGTTCATACTTTTTAGCCAAATGTCCATGTGGAAAGTTTCTTTGGGTTTTTCTGGTGTTTCGGTAAGTTTGAAGGGTATCTTGACTGGGTTCCTATCGTATTTTGCTTGTCTGCATATTTCGCAGTCGTTTATAATTTTTTGAATTGACTCTTTCATGTTGGGGAAATATGATGTTTGCTTCATCAACTCGTATGTTTTCTCAGATCCATCGTGTTGTGCTTTCGTGTGTGCTGTTAATACTTCGTTAACTAGGTCTTTGTCGTTTATGTTGTATAACTTAGTTCTGCATTTAACACATTTGGTGCTATTTTTTGTGTTCTCTTTCCAGTTCTTAAAAACTTTCTGGAATAGTAAGAATAGTTTTATGTCTTCCATGTACAAGGCTACTGTGCCTGATTGTGGGAAGTTGTTGCTTATTACTTGGTTCATGAACTTCTCATCTGGGTCTTTCGAGTAAAAATTTGTTATTTTATTACCTTTGTAGCTTAGTTTCCTTACTTTGTTTTCCTTTGATTTGAGTATTGAAATTTGAGTTTTATACGTGTTTATAGGTTTTTCTGAGAGTCCTATATGGTTTGTGCTGTCATCTACTGCACTGAATATTGATGCTCTAACTGAGTTTACGTCGTCGATGATTATTTGGTTAGTGTTGATTTCCTGTTCTGGGTTCTTTTCAATTCTGCTGAGTGCGTCTGCGACAATGTTGTCTTTACCTTTCATGTATTCTGTTTTAAAATCGAATTCCTCAAGTCTTAGCTTCCAACGAAGTAGCTTTTGATTGGGTTCTTTAATGTTGGCAAGCCAAACTAATGGTTTGTGGTCTGTTCTTACTAAAAATTCTCTTCCGTAGAGGTAAGGTCGAAAATATTGTGTTGACCATACGATCGCAAGCAGTTCTTTTTCGATCGTGCTATAATTTACTTCATGTTTGTTAAGACTTTTTGAGGCGTAGCATATTGCGTGGTTTCCTTGAGAAAGGACTGCGCCTAATGCGTAGTTTGATGCGTCGGTTGTAAGTGTGAATTTTTTACTAAAGTCTGGATAACTGATTATGGGATCGTTGGTGATAAGTGTTTTAAGGTCTTCGAATGCTTTCTGATCATTTTCATCAAGTACATTAATTCTTGTGCCGTGCTTTAGACGTTCGGTCATTGGTTTTGCAATTTTCGCAAAGTCCTTTATAAATTTCCTGTAGTATCCTGTTAATCCTAGAAATGACTTGATCTGTTTCTGTGTACGCGGTATTGGCTAGTTTACTATGGCCTCTATCTTGTTAGGATTTGGCTTAATTCCGTCCTGTGTGATGATATGGCCTAGGAATTCTGTTTCACGTTTGAAAAACTCGCATTTACTGAGTTCTATTTTGAGGTTAGCATTTCGCAGTGCATTTAGTATGATTTTTATGGATTTCACGTGTTCTTGTAAAGATACGGAGTATATGATTATGTTGTCGAGGTAGACGAAGCATATTTTACCGATATATGGTTGTAGGATAGTATTCATGAGTCGTTGAAAAGTTGAAGGTGCATTCTTTAGGCCGAAAGGCATGCGTTGAAATTCAAAATGGCCTTGTTTAGTTGAAAACGCAGTCTTCTCTCTGCTGAAGGGGTCCATCTCCACTTGGTAGAATCCTTTGGTCAGGTCTAATGTCGTGAAGTACATTGATTTGCCTAATTTTGCTAAAATATCATCCATGTTGGGTATGGGGTATTTGTCGGTTATTGTGTTGTCGTTGAGCTTCCTAAAGTCGATCACTAGTCGCCATTGTTTTTCTCCTAATTTGTTGGCTTTCTTGGGTACTACACAGAGTGGTGCGTTGTAGGGAGATTTCGAATGTTTGATTATTCCTTGTTCAAGCATTACTGCTATCTGTTTCTCTACTTCTGCTTCGTGTATCTGAGCGTATTTATAAGGGTGAACATAAACTGGGTCTTCTCGGTGTGTTTTTATAATGTGTCTTATTTCATGTGTAAATGTCAGGTCTACTTTGTCGTTAAAAAGATCGTCGTAGAGTTTCAATAATTCTTTCTTTTCAAACTCTTCCTCCTTATTAAGGTTTTCGTCGTTGTTTCGTTCTTTTTCGATTATGCCTAAGTCTTCTTCTAAATGGTATATTTGTTGTGTGTAAAGTCTGTCTTCGTCTTCTTCATCTTTTGAAAGGTACATTTTTAAATTTTGATCTCCTATTCGTAATGTGTTTGCACTGAAATCTATAATGCCATTTAGTTTTTTTAAGATGTCGGTTCCGATGAGACCGTCAAAGAATCGGTGTACCTTTTTCATAACCAAAAAGGTTAGTTCCGTCTTTGTGTTAAATTCCGCGA
Source organism: Beris chalybata (assembly GCA_949128065.1). Taxonomy (NCBI): domain Eukaryota; kingdom Metazoa; phylum Arthropoda; class Insecta; order Diptera; family Stratiomyidae; genus Beris; species Beris chalybata. Next base: position 6,112,229 of record OX421898.1, read on the forward strand.
AGGGTTTTGCTTTCATAATTTGGGATAGTGATACGATTCCACTAATTGTTGATAGTTTTACTGGATTTTCTAGGTGTATGATACCTTTTGGATCACAAATATCTCTATTGACAAGGCTTCTTGTTGCGCCTGAGTCAATCAAAAAACGAACGGGTTTGCTGAGTCCGTTGATAATTATGTAGGGGAGTGCTCTGTTGAGGCTTGTAATTGAAAATTTTCTTCTGGGAAAATTTCATTGTAAATGTCTTGTTCTAAGTAGTTGTGCTCTGTTGGGGTTTGAAAATATTCTTCTGGGGGACCTTCGTTGTAAATGTCTTGTTCTAAATCGTTGTGTAATGAGGTGTCGCGTGATGCGGTTGTTCTCATTGATACGTCGGAGTCTAGAAATTGATTCCTTACTCTGCCGGAATTCTGGTATTGTCTATGGAATTCTTGGCCAGGGTTTTGAGTATAGGCGCTACTGTGTTGTCTGGGTTGAAAATTATTATTTTGTACTGCGTTATTTTGGTTAGAGACGGGTTGTGTACCTCGGTTTATATTGTAATTGTTATTAAATGGGTTATTTAGTGATGGGTTTTGGTTCTGTGGAGGTTTATTTTGTTGTAAAAAATTTTGGGAATTATTTCTTGTGACATAATTTTGATTCGCATAGTTATTACGATAATTGTTGTTAGGTTGGTTTCGATTTGTATAATTGTTTTGTAATTGAAAATTTCTTAGATTTGTTTCGTCATAAAATAAATTGTGTGTTATCAAAATATTTTCAGCATCGGTTAGTGTTTCTACATTATTGGATGCTAATAAGCAAGACTTAAAGCTAGGTATGCAACTTAAAAGGCGTTTAAAACTAGTTTTTCGTTCCGAGATGTGGTGAATTCTGCATGTGATACGGATACTGGTTCCAATAGATACTTGTAGTTTAATTTAAGCAAGCATCTAGTCATCTTTGCATGAATAATGTGAATTGGTTGGTTACGATTGATGGTGTACAATTCTTCTAATATGCTCTGGAACGATTGTTTAATACCGAAAGCCTTTACGAGGGCTGCTTTGGTGTCAAGCCAAGATCTCGATGTGAGTTTATTAATTTCATCAAGAGCTCGTCCGGTTAAACGTCTGAGAACGGTCTTTGTTACCGCTAATTGGTGTGCGGCTAAAGGAACTGCGTGAATAAGGTCCTCGCCTTCTTGAATCCACAGCCTGAGCGCGGCTTGTGAATTAGGAGCACCGTCGTAAGGTGTCAGGTGTCTCGCAAATCGAAGTGTCTCCTCGAAAGAGAACTGAATCTCGACTCTATTTTCTACTGCCATTATTTTTTTACTAATTACCTTGTACTTGAATAGTTAAACTCAAGATATACGTCTTCGTTGGGCTGGTATCGGCTTAGGCCTATGATTTTTCAAGGGCTTTAACTTAGAACACAAACACTTAAGCTTTTACTCGGATTTCACTTTTTTTTTTTCGAAATAGGCTTCGTAAGCTTATGGTTGGATTTGATTTGAAACACAAACACAAATGCACGAATTTTGTTAACACTCTATTTCTACTACAATCGTGGGGAACGTGTTGTTCGCGGTCGGCTGCGCCAGTTATAGCTGTGGAGTTTAAAGAAGAAAAGTCCGCAACTATGAGTTTTAGTTTTTATTTATTTTTATTTCGCGAAATCACTTATTAGGTATGTATGATGTTGTTGATGGCTAAAACAGAAGTGCCTTAATGTTCTTTTATTATTTCGTAAGAAACCTCGGTTTCCGGTTTTACAATAAGCCGTTTTCGATAAGGCTATCTTAGGGATGCGTTTAGTGCCAGATGAGCTTATCAGCGGATGCGGTATTTTATGCATTTAACTTCTAGCCAGATGGGCTTATCAGCGGATGCTGTATGCATCTCCTTTCTAATGCCAGATGGGCTTATCAGCGAATGCTGTCGTATCAGTTGTGCCAGATGGGCTTATCGTGGAGGCTGCCGTAACTTATGTAATTTTTTTCATATTTTAAGCAAAGTTGCATGATGGAGCATGTAATATTACCACAGAATGAAGTAAAATCGCATTGATATACTATAATATAGGTATCTGTATGTTTACATTATTTAGATCAATTCTTCAACTAACGGATGCAAAAATAACCCTCTACGTATATATATAAATAGTAACTTTACTAAAGCCCCAATCACAATGCTCCCGTTCCGTTCCGTTCAGCTGTTAAAGTAGACCTTATGGGCTGGCCATGTAAATGCACACAATGGTAGTAAAGTGACGGAACGGACGAGTTGATCAAAATTCAAATATTACGGATCATATAACCTCACTTGTCGTGACGGAATGGAAGCACTGTGTTTCGGGCTTTACCCTCTTATTTCAAAATACTATATTTGCTTGGTGTAAAGAATTACATAATATGTAGTAAAATAAAACAGGTATGTAGTAAAATAAAACAGGTGTAGTAAAATAAAACAGGTGTAATATTATATCTACTATAGTAGGAATTTCATTTCCTATTATTTTAATCGTTAATATACTAAAAAAAAATTAAGAGTGTTCTTTTAAAATCTAATTAATTCATATCTTTATTTAGATTTCAAAAGAAGAAAGATCTTTTATTACATATGGTTACGTGCAAGTCTGGCAACTCCGCAACTCGATCTGTCACGTATCATGGGAACAACAACAACCAGACAACTAGTGGAAAAACTCAACTAATCAGAGCTTCGTTAAGAGTGGAACACATCAAAGACTCGAACCAAAAAATCGAACGATCTGAAGCGTTCGAGAAAGTTCACCCGATCGAATCTTCACGTATACTCTCGACTTTCACCAAACGGTATAAAAGCATGCGAAGCTCTCAGCGAGGGACAGTGTAATTTTGGTTACGTCGACTAGACGTCGGTAGAGCGCGATCGAATTCAGCGAATGATAAAACGGGCGGTTTTGCCATACAGTGCGAATCATTGTGCGAATTTGTAAATTTGAGAGAAAATTAAGAGGAAGGGAGGGAGATGGATATATTTTTAAGGGCGTCTGTAGAATTGAACTAGAGGAGCAAAGTGGCAATTCCACCGGCGTCCGATCGAATGTGAGGGGGGGCCGGTGGAAAATTGCCGATTCCGCATCGGCGTCCGGTAAAATTTGGGGGAAGCCGCGCCGATTTTTCAAAAACTTAGAAGAGGGGAAGGACTCTATGAGGCGAAAGGGTGCGAAGGTACTACTCTTGCGTTTGACCCCAACCTGAAAAAAAAGAAAAAATTGTTTTTAAATCTGTCGATATTTTGAAACATATTGAGCTATGTTTCAAATCTCGCAAACCCTGAAAAAAAAAGTTATAGCGTTTTGAAATTTAGAAAGAAGACTTAATCGTCGCCGTTCGACACAGTGCAAATATGGATGTAAAGTGCGATTAATAAATTAACACTTGAATGTAATTTAAGTGCGGATTAATAAATAATCACTGGTTTTATTTTAACCGAATTGTTTTAATTGAAATCCCGGCGAACTTCTAGCTCGCCACAATATTTTGGATTAAGAAAAAAGTCCAACTTAAGCTTGAATTAATTTTCTATTCCATTTCAACACATAGTAAGTATATTTTTAAAAAATTTATAGGAGTACTACCCAAAATCTTTGTCAGTACTCAGAAATATGTTCTAACATTTGTATATCGATATTTTAGGAGTTCTTCTAGTTTATCGGAGAGTACTCCTTTTTATCGGATAATTAATATTCATTTTTGGAGGCTGAGTAAATACAATATAAGTTTTAAGACACTACTTTAAAATTACTGGATTTTGAAATAAGACAGCCGTGATGCTTCTTGTACTTACAAATCAAAGCTTTCAGCAAAGTTCTTATTAGCAAGTTCTTTGGCAATTAAAACAGCATCCACTGTACTAGTGAGAAGTTAATTTTTTTTCTTGTCTTTAATTAAATTAAATTCAGAAAAATTTTTTGCTGCAGTTGCAACTGCTATGGGGGAAAATGATTATAGTTGGTTGGTTTAATGCGTTTTTCCGATTAAAAATAGATACCACTGTTTGATTAAGAACTGATTGCCATTCCCCATCTAATATTTCTTCATCTACTAAATTGGTAATTCGGTTTCACGAAATTTTGAACAAAATAATTTAAAATATAATTTTTATTGTTCGAAGCAAGATATGTTTCCTTGTTGCCTCCATCTTCATCATTTTCAATTTCATCAAAATGCTTCAAAGCGCTTTATACAGAAACGGCGTCTTGCCATCTCCGTTATTTCTATCTCTATGGTTACGACCATAGAGCTATATGTATAGTGGAGATAGCGTGCAGCGACTTTTTTGAAGCCGGAGGTTTTCTCGCGAAGGACCGGCGAAATTCACTATGCTACTATCAGCATCTGACTCACATGTATGTTTTACTCCGGTATTGAAAAGAAAAAAGCCCAACCTTTCATTTCACTGCCGCCGGGCATGAAACGCTCCATACAAAAATGTTCAATTTTGCATTAAAATGCTTCAAAGTGCTTTATACAGAAACGGCGCTTTGCGATCTCCGTTAGTTATAGCTCTATGGTTACGACATACCCCAGCATCGATAAAACGCTACGCTTTACTGCGGCAACAATTAAAAATCAAACAAGGCGTCGAAAGACATTCTTGTCTGACTGTACGTTTCAATGTTATAACCACGAAACAGCATAGGTTTAAGCACGGTGGAAGCAATTGCTGAAAGCAATATTTAGTTAATAAATGTCTCAAACACGAACATATGTTTGAAACAAACTCAATCAGTCAGCTATAAGAATCGAAACTAACTTCATTCTGGAACCTAACCAATTGTCCCTTGCAAAGGCTTCCGAAGATTCTTGTCAGAAGTTAGGGAATGTTCAGGAGTCACGCCAGCAAATATTATAATAAAACAGAAGCAAATACTAATATGAAATATGATCCTATATTCTGAACAATAAATAGCAAATACACCAACTCGTTGAGCCGGCTTAATGACAGATGCTCATACGAAACTTCCAGCAAAGTTCTGGTTAAAATTTAACTGAAGGTCGTAATAACGGCCCAAAGAGCCTTTCTAAGGCATTTTTGTACTCTAGATGAAATCATATAGAGTATTATAAGTTTGATCCAGCCGAAAAATATGTAACGCATAGAACCAAGCCTCGAACGAAAAAAGTTTTATAATATTTTTTGTGGCCAAAAACCTCAAATCCGCTTGACGTCCGTCCGTCCGTCTGTCTGTCCGTGAACACGATAACTCAAGAATGCCTTGAGCCGGTTCATTGAGCCGGCTCAATGAGTTGGTGTATTTGCTATCTATTGTTCAGAATATAGGATAATATTTCATATTAGTATTTGCTTCTGTTTTATTATAATATTTGCTGGCGTGACTCCTGAACATTCCCTAACTTCTGACAAGAATCTTCGGAAGCCTTTGCGAGGGACAATTGGTTAGGTTCCAGAATGAAGTTAGTTTCGATTCTTATAGCTGATTGAGTTTGTTTCAAACAGATGTTCGTGTTTGGGACATTTATTAACTAGATATTGCTTTTATCAGTTGCTTCTAACGTGCTTAAAGCTATGCTGTTTCGTGGTTATAGTATTGAAACGTACAGTCAGACAAGAAAGATATTAATTATCCTTAATAATTTCAATAAAATCATAAAAAAATTGAATAAGATAGTTTTTATCCAATAAGGCTTCAGCAAATCAAATTTCGCATGTTGTTGTAAAAACGAGTTGACCTCTTATTTCACCAAGGGCTTCGGTTGAAGTTATAGTTACTCACTCACTCACTCATTAGTCACTACCCAGCAAACAAGAAGCGACCAAATATCGATGTCTGTGAACTTAGCATATTATGTCCCAGCATATTACAAAAAAAAATCTGCCAACAATCTGGGCGTAACTTTATTATTTTTCCGGCAGAAGTAAGGAACGCGTTCAATTCTGAAATGCGGTGTAGGCTACTATGTGACTGAAAACCTATCAAAAAGAACAAGATCATGGAAGTGAAAATCTGATTGGATCTGAGAGATATGGAATAGTTTATGAAAAAGTACACAAAAACACTTTCTTGGTATTCATATGGAGAATACATAGAATGAAATTAATTAGGTAGTAGATATGTCGAAAATCGTGGTAAAATATGCATTCTATTTTCACAGATAATTTTTTTTGCCCCCCTTCTGAACGCCAATAGATATTCGTTTTTTTTATTCAAAATTATTTTTCTAGTTGATTTAGATATACACACCGAGTTTCAACATTGTAGCTTAAGCCGTTCTATATATAGGAAAAACAGCTCCCACTTGTACCACACTACCCTTAGGAGTCGAATTTCAAAAAACCTTGAAAACGCTTTCTAGGTATTCATACGAAGAATCCGTAGAATAAAAATGAATTCAATATTTAGAAAGACCTAGTAGATATGACGAAAATCGTGAAAATATATGCATTTTATATTTATTATTTTTACAAATATTTTTTTTGCCCCCCCCCCCCCCTTCCTTCTGAGCGCCAATGAATATTCAAAATTTTTTTTATCACAATTACTTTTCTAGTTGATTTTCATATACACACCGAGTTTCAACATTGTAGCTTAAGCCGTTCCATATACAAGAAAAACACCCCCACTTGTACCACACTACCCTTAGGGGTCGAATTTCAAAAAACCTTGAAAACTCTTTCTAGGTATTCATACGAAGAATCCGTAGAATAAAAATGAATTCAATATTTGGAAAGACCTAGTAGATATGACGAAAATCGTGAAAATATTTGCATTTTATATTTATTATATTTACAAATATTTTTTTTTGCCCCCCCCCCCCCCACTTCTAAATGCCAATGAATATTCAAATTCTTTTTTATCACAATTACCTTTCTAGTTGATTTACATATACACACCGAGTTTCAACATTGTAGCTTAAGCCGCCCCATATATAGGAAAAACACCTTCACTGGTACCACACTACCCTTAGGGGTCGAATTTCAAAAAACCGTGAAAACACATTCTAGGTATTCATACGAAGAATCCGTAGAATAAAAATGAATTCAATATTTGGAAAGACCTAGTAGATATGACGAAAATCGTGAAAATATATGAATTTTATATCTATTATATATACAAATAATTTTTTTTGCCCCCCTTTCTAAACGCCAATGAATATTCAAATTTTTTTTTTATCACAATTACTTTCCTAGTTGATTTGCATATACACACCGAGTTTCAACTTTCTAGCATAAACCGTTTAATAGTTAGGAAAAACACCCCCTACCCCCGTAGCATACTACCCCTAAAAAAAATTTTATTTTTCCAACATTCCGCTACTATAGCTCTATCTGAATACCAAGTTTAAGGCTTATATCATTACAGGTTCTCAAGTTATAAGCATCGGAACTTTTTCCTTTTCACCCTCCCCCACCCTTCCCCTCTACACCCACAACCCCAACTTTTTTCCCTATTAGGGTTTAATTAGCGCTACTTCTGGTAAATATTCTAAACATCTATCATAAACTGTTCTTGAGATATGAAATGTGTTTGATTTGAAAAATTCTCATCCCCTCCACTTCTATGCTCCACCTCCCACTTAAAAAATTTTACTTTGATCAATCTTTTTTTGTCAACCTTTACACCCAAACCAAATTTTATTTTTCTAGAGCAATTGGTTCATGAGATATCGTAATCTTAAGTTTTTCACCCCCCACCCCCATACACAACTTCCCTCACCCAAAATTTTTCTTCATTCTGTTCTCCTAGTATAATTACAAATATTTTTTAAGTTTGAATAGTGTGCCATTAACGGTTTAGGAGATATAGATTTTAGAATATGTCTATCTCACCTTTTTTAGGTTTCGGACGCATTACATTTCCCCCCACTCCCACACCCCTTGATCAATATTGACAATTTTTCTGCAAATGGGTCTACTATCAGAGCTCTATAGAAATTCCAAGTTTCAGCTTCCTAACATAAGGGGTTACTGAGATCTGGAAACCAAAACTTTCGGTCTAAAACACTTCCCCCTCCTTCCCCCTCACACCCCCACCCCTAAAAATTTGGTCACTTCAAGGCGCCTACCCCATCTATTCGTTAAGAAAATTTCAATTTAATATCTCAAAGCGTTTGGCAGCTACGAGCCTCCAAACGATCTTGCGTACGGCGGACGCCGTACGGCGGACAGACGGACTGAAAATTTTTATTGATTTTTTCGCGTTTACTAGTTATGAAACGTGAAAATAAAAATTTTGAGGGTAGCAAATTTTTTTTTTTAAAAAATCAATCACAATACTTAATTATTAAAATAATAAAGTAAAATGGAGTTCTCTTCGTATACACAAGTTTCTGATAATTTTTAGCAATAGTTCTGGCGTATAAAGCCGAAAAAAGGACTATTCAAGAAATGATAACTTTTCTAAAACTTCGAAGTTTTTTCCCTGCCCAGCATATCACGAAAAAAGACCAATTCTGTGCAGGTGGCGATTAGTTCTAGCGATCCTGGTACTTTTTGAAAACAGTTCTGGTGTTTAGCCCGAAAAGGAACAATTGAAAAAACTGGAGTGTCAGAGTACCAGTGGCGGCTCGCCACATGAGGCTAGTTAGACTGACCATTTTACAGAGGAAAAAGTCATTCAATTACTAGTGATGTTTTGTTTTGATAATGTTACTTAATGACCTTTCGAAGTAAACCGACGTCCTTACTCATATAGTTTTAGTCCGACAAAGTCGTGTTTTTCTATTCCAATTTAATCTCATCTGCTAAGAAAGGCACGAGCCACCACTGCAGAGTACTTACTTGCATTTCACTTCCCCTAAAATCCAATTTTCAATCTTTCTTCTTCTCGTGAAAAATTACGCTCATGTACACGGATCATATGCTTATCACCACCGCATGATGTCTACTAACGCATATAGGGTTGCCAACCTTTAACCTTAAATCTGTTTTCAATTTCTATGTTGTTGTGTTTTAGGCCTTGGAACGACTATTTCGACTTGAAAAAGTCAAAATAGTCGAAAGGAATAGGATGGTTCGGGACAGAAGGGCCAATTCCACCTAAGTCCGAATTGGTGGCTGAGTTTTCGCTGGTGCGACGCTCTTGCTGGCGGCCGGGACTCGCTACGACAGTGTGGGGGGGGGGGGTACTTGCTCCAACTCAGACCATTAAACCCTTGGCCTGTACAACAAAAATTATTAGCGCCGACTTATCCAAGGGAATACTAAAAAATTGGGATTATCTTCCCAAGAGGTCGTGAAAGACCAAGAAGCGGTTGGATTGGCGCGGCTCCGCGATTTGTCAGGGCGCTCTGGTGTTGTTGGCGCCCTGTTCTGCCCACCCTACCTCAGCCTCGACTGTCCTGTAAACATTTTGCGTCGTGGCCCCTTATTGAGGTTCGGGGCGAAGAAGCTAAACGTTCATCAAATCAAAAAAATTAAGCAAAAGAAAAAAAACTCCAAATATGACTTAAAAAAAACTGAAAAACATAACCACAGAAGAAAATAATATAAACAAAAGAATAATAGAAAAAGAGAGACTCACCCCATTGATTTTTGGTGTTGATCTATTCACGTTTATTTTTAATTTATTTTTATTGTTTTAAATTTCCATTTAATTTTATTTCTTTATTTCTGTCCCGTCCCGTCATCGTCTTGTCATTTCATAATTAATTTTATTATATATAGGTATATTTTATTTAGTTAAATTTCATTCATTTTAACACGTTTTAGCACATTTTACTCGCGGTTTAGAGCACAGCACGAGCGAATTTATTGCCGTAAAAGCATTTTTTTTAAAATTTCTTAAAAAAAATTTAGGTGATTTCGCTGCCGACATTCATTGCACAATTCTATCAAGCCCACTTGCACAGTATTATAACAGGATCGATGCTTCCGCGAAAAAGCTGGCTTTAGCTTCGCAATTCTTTTAACTCACAAAAGATCGTCAACGCGCGGCAATGGCAATCTATCATCACATCAGTGGCGGCTCGCCACATGAAGGAAGTGAGGCTAAGCCTCACCATAGATGAGTTGAAATAGGAATTTTAAACTTAACTAAATTCTTTGTTTTACAAAAGTTAATAAAACTAATAAATTTGTTCTGTAATCATTACGATCATATCAATTGGTATCGATAAGACAAAAAAAAACATAACGCAGTCACGATCGGATGCTAGCCAATCGTATGATACTCTAGATGAAATACTGAACTCCGATTTATATTTTAGTTCGAAATATATTAAAACATTGAGGAGTGCAAAAGCAATTATTACATGACCTTTTACTTACAGGTACAAACTATTGTATAGTGGCTACTCGATTTTTTCATTTATAGTGAGTTCCATAAAGTAAGTAAGGACATTTTACAGAATTTTTGTATGGCAACTACATGAAGGACTTATGGGATATTTTTCATATTAATAGTTACAGCTGCGACTATTATAAAATTAATGTGTATAAAATTTCAAAGTCGTAACTTAAAGCGTTCTAAAGCTATCGTTCAATATTGGTGAACATGTTTATTAAGGACTTTTGTATGACAGCTACCGGAAGGAGTCCACGGATGGCTCTAATTAATGAACTCCGTCATGGTTTTGGTATAAAACTAATTCCTGTAAGATTTAAAATTCCTGCTTTAACTCGTTCTGGAGTTATAGTGGATTCAGGAACAAGCATACATTTTTGAAGGACTTTTCTAGGCTGATTCACGAAGGACTCATTGGATTTGCATCATATTCCGAACTTTCCATTTAAACATTGTAAACCTTAAGTAAGCAAAATTTCAAGTTCCTAACTTGAAGCATTCGAGCAATAATTGTGAAAACGTGTTTTAAGGACTCTTGTATGGGAGGTACCCGAAGGAGTGGAAGGATATCGCCCATTAACGAACTTAGCCTTACTTTTTTGATGTGAACGGACCCCTTTTTCATGTATCATCTTGTATACTTGTTGTCAACTTCATTACCTTTGCATTAAACTGTCAAACTATCAAGACGTGTTTCTCTTCATCGTGGTTCATTTAATCGACTTTTTCTATAGCCATCTGCAACAGGTTATGGGCCCAGAAGTCGAAAGTTTAACCATTGCAAAGTGTTGAATACGCGAGTGAGTTTATTCTCGAATAGGCATAATTTCAAACCGCGCGAATATCGAAAATGCCGAAGGGAGATATTCAGTTCGAAAAACTGAAAGGTAAAGACAACTACGTGGAGTGGAAAAGATCCATGCTTGCGTTTCTTCGCACTCGGAAGTTGGCGAATTGTGTCGCGCCAGCCCCTGATACGGAGGAAGATGAGGAAAAGCTGCAGGAGACCATGGGATGGATATATCTCGCGTGTGAGTCTGCGGTGACGAATCATTTTGACGATACAGCGTCTCCGCTGGCCATATGGGATTTATTGGCAAAATGTTTCGCAGAATCCGGACTGGATCGCGAAGTAGCAGCTATCGTCAGTTTGACTACCACCCGATTGGAAGATTGCGCATCAATCGAGGATTTCATTGGCAAGATGATGGAATCTTGGAAACGTTGTACGGACGCCAAGGTGATCATCGAGGACAGAGTCGTTGCTCTCATGATGATCGGCAGACTAGGATCGCAGTATCAGCCATTTGTGATGGGTCTCGCGGGTAGCGGTATAACTATTAATGTGGAGAAGGTCAAATCAATGCTGTTGTCTTTGACTCCGACGAGTGACAAGCAAAATACAGCTTTCTTTGGCAGCGGCTGTCGAGTTACGAAGCCGGCCAATGCAAGTGGCTCATGGAAGAGCAACGGAGGCGGAAAGCCAAACGTAAAGTGTTTCGGATGCGGTCAACTCGGACACTACAAGAGAAAATGTCCCTCAAGAACGTCGAACGGTGAGTCCAGAAAGACACCAGACGCGAAGTTCGTGAATGCATTTGTCACGGTCGCGGGTGATTATTGCAACGAAGACTGGTTCATCGACAGCGGAGCATCGCGACATATGACGTTTCGTAAAGACATATTGTCGGAATTTAGGAGCGTCGAATACCCGGATATTTCTATCGCAAACGACGAGCGTTTACCAGTGAATGGATGTGGAACCGCGCACATTAATATCAACGGAATCGACATTGTTATTCGGAACGTGCTGTTCGTCCCAAGACTGGGAACAAACCTGCTGTCTGTCGGAGCCATCGCCGATGCCGGCAACAGTGTATCGTTCAACAAGAATGTATGTGAAATCTTCAATGCTCGAGGAGAAAAGCTGATTCAGGCGAAGTCATACAACGGAGTATATCGTGTTGATGCACAGCATGTGAGGTGTATGCTTGTAAAGAGCAACGAGGTGGTCGACTGGCATCGTCGATTGGGTCATCTGAGCTACGGAGGAATGGATCGATTGCGGTTAGCAAAAAGTGGAGTTGAATTCAGCGGAAGAAAGCAAGATCTGGATGGATGTGTCAGCTGTGCTGAAGGAAAGCAAACGCGTGCTGTTTTCAAGAAGGAAGAGGCCACGATCAAAACAAAGAATGTTCTGGAGTTAATCCATATGGACCTGTGTGGACCCATGGAAACACCATCGTTGGGAAAAGCCAGGTATTTCCTCGTTATGATCGATGATTTTACACGAAAAGTTTTCGTTTCCTTTTTGAGCGAAAAATCAGCAGTTGCAGAAGCATTCCAGAGCTTTAAGGCCAGGGTCGAAAACCAGACCGGATGCAGAATTAAACGATTGCGTTCAGACAATGGCACGGAATTTTGCAATCAAGTCATGGAATCGATTTGCTCGAGGGCTGGAATCATTCACGAAACGTCCGTCTCCTACACCCCTCAGCAGAACGGAGTAGCTGAGAGGATGAACCGCACACTTGTAGAGCGTGCCCGGTGTATGCTTGCTGATGCAGAAATGGATAAGCGATTATGGGGTGAGGCTATCAACCACGCCGCATACCTGATTAATCGTTCGATCAATCGATCTAACAGCAAAGGAACTCCAGAAGAAATATGGACTGGACAAAAGCAAAATTTGTCGGAACTCAAGATGTTCGGATCACCGGCAATGGTGCACGTGCCGAAGCAGAAACGCAAGAAATGGGACAAGAAAGCAATTGAGATGTATTTCGTGGGATACTTTGACACCCAGAAGAACATGCGTTTTTACGACCCGTCAAGCGGACGCGTGATCATCAGTAGAGACGTAACGTTCTTAGTACCAAAGCCAGTAAGATTAGGATCGTTATTCGTTGCGGACAGCAGCGAAGAAGATGAGGTTAACGATTCAGTTGGGGCTTCACAGACAGCTCGATCTGATGAATCAGATGAGAATGCGTGCGGAGATACACGCATAGACGAGCAGATCTTAGGCGAGTCAAACGATCCGGATTTCGAACTACCAATCGAATTGCCTGTGACACCAGGTGTGCCGAGACATTCGGAAAGAAAGAGGAAGCCAGTTGTTCGAGACGAATTTGTGTCATACTTTGCAAGAGACTGCACGGCGGAAGATCCAGTAAATCGTCAAGAGGCCATCAAATCACCTGTTAGTGAGAAGTGGATTGAGGCTATGAAGGACGAATTGGCATCTTTTGAAACCAACAGAACTTGGTCCTTGGTGGACTTACCTGAAGGTCGAAAGCCCATAAAGACCATGTGGGTATACAAAACCAAGCGTGCCGAGGACGGTACAATCGTGCGATACAAAGCACGGCTCGTTGCGAAAGGATGTTCGCAGAAATTTGGTATCGATTACCGAGAAACATTTTCTCCAGTTGTACGATACAGTTCCCTTCGGATTTTGATTGCACTGGCAGCACAACGTGGATTGCAGATTGACCAAATGGACGCAATCACCGCTTATCTTCAAGGTAATTTGGATGAAGATATTTACGTGTTGCAGCCTGAAGGATTTGAAGATGGTTCCAGCAGAGTGTGCAAACTACACAAAGCAATGTATGGGCTCAAGCAGAGCGGTCGACAATGGAATCGGTGCCTGGACGAGGCATTGTTGTCATTTGGATTACTGAAACCGGAGGAGGATCCATGCGTTTACTACGGAAAGGAAGGCGAGTTGGTTGTCGCCATTTACGTCGATGATTTGCTAATCTTTTGGAAAGAAGCAACAGTACGAGACGAGCTGAAGCAGAAATTGTCAACTAAATTTCACATGAAGGACTTAGGTCGAGCAAAAACATGCGTGGGCATGACGATCGAGTACGAGAAAAACTTCATCGCTATCAACCAGGAGTCGTATGCGAAGGAAGTCTTGGAGAGATACTGTATGGAGAATTGCAGGCCGGTGGGTAGCCCCTGTGATTTGTCGAAGAAGCTGACTGAGTCGGACGGACTCAAGTTGGAGCGAGATGTCCCGTATCGTGAAGCGGTTGGTTGTTTGTTGTATTTGGTACAAGCAACCCGTCCAGACTTAGCATTTGCAGTTAGCAGTGTTAGTCGTTTTAACGACTGCTACAACTCAACGCATTGGATGGTCGTCAAGCGAATCTTGAAGTATATACGAGGCACCAGTCATTATCGAATTGCTTATCGGCGAGGAGACACCGGACCGATAAACGGATATGTCGACGCAGACTGGGCCAATGAATCGGATGAGCGGAAGTCGTACTCTGGGTACACATTCATCTTGGCAGGTGGAGCTGTCACATGGTCGTGTAAACGACAAACATCTGTTGCAGTTTCGAGCACAGAAGCGGAATATGTCGCTATGTCACACGCGGCAAAAGAGGCATTGTGGCTGATTCGTGTTATTCGACAATTCGTGAGATTGAAGAACATCGTCATCAAATGTGACAATCAGAGTGCCATGGTATTGGCAAGTCGAGTCGCATTCAGTCCTCGACTCAAACACATCGCGGTGAGCTATCATTTCTATCGTCAACATGTCATCAATGGGCTCATCGTACTTGAATATGTTCCATCAGAAAAGAATGTCGCTGATTGTTTAACGAAAGCAGTTGGCGTCAGCAAGATGGAGTTTGGGGCAAAGGGCCTCGGTTTGGTTATGGACCAACAGTGAAATTAAGTTTAACGTAGAGTATATTATTGAATTGTTTGTATTGTTAACTTGCTTAATTTCCTTGTATTTTTCGCACTGATTGGTCCAAGTTGGGGTGATGTGAACGGACCCCTTTTTCATGTATCATCTTGTATACTTGTTGTCAACTTCATTACCTTTGCATTAAACTGTCAAACTATCAAGACGTGTTTCTCTTCATCGTGGTTCATTTAATCGACTTTTTCTATATCCATCTGCAACATTTTTCCATTTTACAAGTTGTGACAAAATTTCAACTTCCTAGGTCAACGGGTTCTTGAGTTATCGTGCTAACGGACGGACGGACGGACAGCAAACGGATTTGGGGGTTTTGGCCAAAAATAAACACAAAATACTATATCACTTTTTTTCGTCCGAGGCTCGGTTCTATGCGTTACAAACTTTTCGGGCTGGATTAAACTTATAATACTCTATATGTTCATCTAGAGTATAATTACAAACAATAGCATATTGATAGGCGATTTCCTAAAAAGAGACATTTAAGCTACTCGAATCTTGATACGGTATACACACGATCGATAAACTGAAGGGCGCTTTCTACAGCCTCATCTGCAGTACACAAACCTTTTCAATTCCGAATCAAATGCTGACAGCGGCATACGTTTGGACATGGGTAGCATTGAGGCTAAGCTTTCCCAGCCTCTGCTAGGGCGGCCTCTGCTTCACTCACGCCGGCCGTGTTGCAGCAAAGCTATTTCGAAAATCTTGGGTTTTTCATCTGCGGAAATTAGCTTTAGTATGCGAATGAAAATGATCACTTGTACAGTGTTACCGTGAGGTGACTTTTTGGGGTAGCACAATTTACTACCATTTTCAAAAAAGAGGTAGTAGAAACCGAGTTTTAAGAATAATACAATAAATAAGCTTAACATTAAACATATAGTAATGTAAAATAATAATGGATTACATTCTTGTGCTGTTTTCAATTTGACTTTCGAGAATTATCGCAAAAACGTATTGTTTCATGACTTGAAATAGTAGTGCAGTGAATTTTAAAATTAAAAAAAAATAGTAAATCAGCTACATATGTAGTAAAGCTGTAACACTGCTTCTGAATATCACACAATTACATATGGCCGTTTGCACCATTTTCTCTTCATTCAGGTGATTTTTTTTCAGTGTGTGGGAAAGTACAAGTTGTGTTTTAGGTGTGACTTTATTAGTTCCGGATTTTGGTAAGTCATTTCGTTTAATAAAATGAGTCCTGTTCATGATATAGTCATGTCACTTTCTGAAACGCCTTTTTCAAGACGAAAAACAAATGGAGCAGCGCCAGATTTTAGAACTTCATCCCGTACCGGCGATCAAAATTACAGGCGAAAGAAAAAAACATGCAAGACATTTTAATTGACCTGGCCCGAGTCCTGTTAGTGGCTTTGTGATGTACTGTGTGTGCTTCTTAGTACAGCAAGAAATACTTGGTCAACCGGTAATGGTTACAGGGACTTGAAAAATTTTACACGAAGCACAGAATTACATGGGAGCTCCAAGGAGCATATAAAAAATTATGTATATATATTGGTTTGAAGCGTTATATATCGACGATTGTTGATGCTTTAAAAGAAAATGCAAGCCTTAAAGCGACAAAAAAATAATATTTTTTTTTTTAATTTTCATTCCTAACATATTGATAAATCGTGGACAAAAGGATATTTCGATATCGAATGTATTTCACGAATTACAGACCGATTTGTGGAACTGAAATTGAGGCGTTTTTCGGGCCTTTTAACTGATGGTTTAATAAAATTATTTACAATGAAAATTTTAGGAAGAAAAATGCTATTGGTTTGATACCACAACTAGTTAAACCTGGTCGTTTAGGGCTAATAAAGTAGATACATATATAGTTAACAGAGACCTGGGGGTTGAATGAATTATCATCCGGAGCTGTTAAAGGAGGTACAAAAGTTTTCCAATCTCGTTTTACGAGATCGCATCAAGGCAATTAAAGACAGGTTTGCATAGTGCGCGAAGTCAGGCTCTAGCTAGGGCCGGACACTCGCAAAGAAGGCGGATAACAGTTTCCCTTATATACCCTTATAATACCTGTGGACGTTAACGTGAAGACAGTTATAATTATTTGTCTTCATTCCCCAGCCTCACTGGTTTTGAATGGCACGAGCCGCCACTGCATCACATCGCACAATCACTCGGGAGTAATCGTACAAGACTCAATTAAAAAAATATTTATTTCGCACAAATTAGCACCACTCACTATCTATACGCGCAATGACGAGACTTCCGCTTTTTACTGTATTATTTATAATACAGTATTGTTATCGATTTTAAAAAAAAAAAAATTTGCTGCCCTCAAAATTTTTTTGTCCACGTTTCATGACTAGTAGATGCGAAAAAAGCAATAAAAATTTTCACTCCGTCTGTACGCCGTACCCCGTACGCCGTACCCCGTACGCCGTACGTCGACCGCCCCAAAATCTTTGAAGGCTCGTAGCTCTCAAACCAGTGGAGCTATTAAATTAAAATTTTTTCTAAGAATAGACTTGGTACACCCCTTGAATTGACATTATTTTCAGGGGAGGAGGTGTAAGGGGGAAGGCGGGGTAAGCGTTTTAGACGAAAAATTTAGGTTTCAAGATCTCAAGAACCGCTTGTGTTAGGAGGCTGAAACTTAGAATTTCTATAGAGCTTTGATAATGGACCCATTTGCAAAAAAAAACCGATATGGGTGAAGGGGTGTGGGAGTGGAAGGGGAAGCAATGCGTCCGAAACGCAAAAATGCCGAGATCGACACATTCTAAAATCCATATCTCCTAAACCGTTAATAGCAAGCAATTAAAACTTAACAAATATCTGTAGTTATACTAGGAGAGTAGATTGAAAACTTTTGGGTGGGGGTAGTGGCGTACGGGGGTGGGGGGTGAAATACTTTAGATTACGATATCTCACAAACCAGTGGCACCAGAAAAACAAAATTCGGTTTGGATACAAAGCTTGATAAACAAAGATTGCTCAAAGTAAAATCTTTGAAGGGGGCGGGGGAGTACGTAAGTGGAGGGGATAAGAATTTTTCAAAAATAACACGATTCATATCTCAATAACAGTGTAAGAGGGATGTTTCAAATTTTTACCAGAAGTAGGCCTAATAGAACCTAAGTAGGGAAAAAAAGTTTGGTGGTGTGGGTGTAGAGGGTGAGGGTGGGGAAGGGTGAGAAAGAAAAAGTTCCGATGCTTATATCTTAAGAATCTATAATGATAGGAAAATGAAACTTGGTATTTAGATAGAGCTATAGTAGTGGCATGGTGGAAAAATAAAAGTTTTTTTAAGGGTAGTATGGTACGGTGGTGGGGGGTGTTTTTCCTAACTTTAGAACGGCTTATGCTAAGAAGTTGAAACTCGGTACGTATATGTAAATTAACTAGAAAAGTAATTCTGATAAAAAAAAATTTGAATGTTCATTGGCGTTCAGAAGGGGGGGCAAAAAAAAATATCGGTTAATATAAAATGCACATATTTTCACGATTTTCGTCATATCTACTAGGTCTTTCGAAATATTGAATTCATTTTTATTCTACGGATTCTTCATGTGAATACCTAGAAAGTGTTTTCAAGATTTTTTGAAATTTGACCCCTAAGAGGGTGTAAACTAGTGCTGCGACATCGACATCGATGTTTCTAAAACATCGATGTTTTTCAAAAACATCGAGTACTTTTAACATCGATGTTTTTACTTCGATGTTTTTCAAACATCGATGTTTCTTAAAAACATCGACATCGATGTTTCAGGCACATCGAAAATTTTTTTTTTTGCTTCTCACACCAATCTCGTAGCATAAATTCTACCGAGGTTTTATAAAAGCATCGGACTTTGTAAGAAAAAGGTAAAAGAAAGTGGTAAAATATCGATGGGACCAAATGAAACGAAACTATTCAGCAGACAAAGTTTCTGAAAATACATGTGATGAAATTCGTATGCGTCGCAATCAATTTTATTAGACTTGATGCTTGAAAATTTTCTTGCTTCTTGCATTTGTTTGACTACGTAGATGATATCCTTTTGTTACGTATTGTGATACCTACATAGATGTGTGTCGAAAATTTATTGGATTTTCCTTACATTAGAAAAGTAGAATTTGTTGTTCTTAGCATTACTGGGAGACTTAAATCATGACCCACTGCTGCAATGGAAGCCATGACAAACTTGGCCCCATTACACTTAGAGATAAAGAAGGCTCTGAGAGAGGCCATAAGGCTACAGCAGTACAATAAGTTCAAAGCAGGAGACCTTGTCGGTCACTTTAAAATTCTACAGGAATTTGATCAGAAGGACCTGACCGACTCAGTAACCGATAACATGCCAAAGGTATAAAATATGATTTTGAGAGACCATATATTGTGACTCTGGGAGATCGTGTATCATGGCAATCTGTTCTACTAGCTTTTGCGGAAGGTGCTTCAGTCTGGTACAAGGACGGCTCTAAGACCTATAGTGGAACTTGAGCGGGCGTATTTGGACCCAATTGTAAAATATGGATGGCAATGGGACAAACAGCCACTGTATTTCAAGCTGAGGTACATACCATAGAGCTGTGCGCAGGTAAACTTCTACAGAATAAACCAAAAGGCGCTACAGTTATTATTTTATCTGACAGCCAGGCGGCACTACTAGCGCTAGCTTGTGTGTTCTTGTTAGTTTTTCTTCTAGTTGTGTTGGCGTTAGTAACAGTGGGCTTAGTTTTCCTGCCTGTGTATTGGCCACAACATTCATTACTGCACTTTGTAAATGACGATAATTTGAGATTGTCATCATTGTGTATGCTATCAGAGTGAACAGCATTTGATGTCTGTCTTGTTCCCCAGTAACTTGACTCTGAATATCATGTATATGTGCCTCTATTGCCTGCAGACGATCAATCGTTTGTTCCCTGTTTCCTTGGATAATATTGCTAGTCGCCTCTAATATTGACGTCTGGTTTTTTAATAGCTGCAATAGATGAGCCTCATTACTTCTCATCTTCAGGATATGCTCATCGTATTTCTTTGCATCTTCGTGATCCAGCACACCAAACAGATTGTTTGCTATCGTTCCAACGATATCAAATGGTGATCTTTTACTTCTTGGACCTCCACTGTTATGGGTGTACAGCATTTCATTGTTAGCTTCGACCTCTTCCAGCTGCCAAGTTAACTGTTTCAATAAAAGTTCGCAATCCATGGTACTTGCTCCGCTGCTACATAGTTCTTGTAGTTTCTTCAGTCGAGTCCGCAGGTTGAATTTTTCATACTGTAATGGTAGTAAGTCAATGAACACAATCAATTTCCACTCATCGACCACCATGTTGACCTGTGTCAGTTTTTCAAAGAAGATTCCTGGGTTTGAACTGAATGGTATAACACTGTATGGTATTAGTTCTTCAGGCTGTTCTGCACCTCTTCCAAGTTTTATTAACCACATGAGGAGTAAACATACCATAAATCCTCCCCAGCGGCTGTTTGACATTTCCATCTGCATTCTTTTGGATCTCTTCCTATCTTGATAATGCTCTCCGTATGGTCTCTTGTTTAATGTCTCTGGTATCAATGTCCTATGCCATTGAACTGGTTTAATACGCGTTGATTTTTGTTTGCTGGAAGTGATAACCAATCTGGCATGTTTTACCGCAGCCTTGAATTCTTCTTCAGTCGCCTTGCGCTTCGTTGACTTATTAGATGTATCCTTTTCGCCGCATGTAGTACGTTTGATTTTACCTGAGCTTGCTGGCTGCAAAACGCTAGTCAATACTTGGGTATCCTTTACTTCTATGATTTCTTTTTCGTAGTTTTCAGAAACCGGTAAAAGGCAGATCTTCGTTATTGGCCGTTTGATTACGTTATTTTTCGTTTTTACCTCTACGCGTGTGAGACCATCTGTTCCTGGATGGGTTTCGATTATTCTTCCTAATATCCACTTGGTTGGCGGTAAGTTTTCATCTTTAATAAGAACGATTTCATCTTTGTTGATCTGTTGTTCTTTCCTGACCCACTTTGGTCTCTGTTGAAGTCTGCGTAAATATTCTGCATTCCATTTTTTCCAGAAGTCTTGTGTCATTCTATCTAAAAGCTGCCACCTTGTCAGTAAACCAATCTGTTTCTGTGTTAAATCCTTTGTTGGTGGCGCGGTAAGTGCAGCTCCGATCAAGAAATGACCTGGAGTTAAAATATCGATATCCTCTGGATCCTCCGTCAGTGCACAAGGAGGTCTTGAGTTCAGACATGCCTCAATCTGAACTAATAGTGTCTGAATTTCTTCAAAAGTCAGCGTGTGTTCACCAATAACTCTCTTTAAATGATATTTGACTGATTTTAAACCAGCCTCCCACAATCCACCGAAGTGTGGTGCTGCAGCCGGCGAGAAGTGCCAACCGGTAAAAGGCAGATCTTCGTTATTGGCCGTTTGATTACGTTATTTTTCGTTTTTACCTCTACGCGTGTGAGACCATCTGTTCCTGGATGGGTTTCGATTATTCTTCCTAATATCCACTTGGTTGGCGGTAAGTTTTCATCTTTAATAAGAACGATTTCATCTTTGTTGATCTGTTGTTCTTTCCTGACCCACTTTGGTCTCTGTTGAAGTCTGCGTAAATATTCTGCATTCCATTTTTTCCAGAAGTCTTGTGTCATTCTATCTAGAAGCTGCCACCTTGTCAGTAAACCAATCTGTTTCTGTGTTAAATCCTTTGTTGGTGGCGCGGTAAGTGCAGCTCCGATCAAGAAATGACCTGGAGTTAAAATATCGATATCCTCTGAATCCTCCGTCAGTGCACAGGGAGGTCTTGAGTTCAGACATGCCTCGAATTGAACTAATAGTGTCTGAATTTCTTCAAAAGTCAGCGTGTGTTCACCAATAACTCTCTTTAAATGATATTTGACTGATTTTACACCAGCCTCCCACAATC
This sequence comes from Beris chalybata, assembly GCA_949128065.1. Taxonomy (NCBI): domain Eukaryota; kingdom Metazoa; phylum Arthropoda; class Insecta; order Diptera; family Stratiomyidae; genus Beris; species Beris chalybata. The sequence continues at coordinate 6,134,134 of OX421898.1, forward strand.
CACCGAAGTGTGGTGCTGCAGCCGGCGAGAAGTGCCATTGGGTCCCATTCTTTACCATCTCAGAACAAAGTTCGGAGTTGTATTCATTCACTTCCTCATGGGGATAGGATGTCAAAATTTTGTTTGCCAACACAAAGTTCGTCCCGTTGTCGCTGTAGATATTCGCTACATTCCCTCTTCTTCCAGTGAATCGTTTATACGCAGCGAGAAATGCTTGTGCCGTAAGATCACTGACAGCCTCCAAATGAATGGCTTTCGTAGATAGACAGATAAATACAGATATGTATCCTTTATACGACTTCTGTCCCCTTCCTTTCGTTGTCCTTATGTGAATTGGGCCCGCGTAGTCTACTCCAGTGTTCAAAAATGCTCTCGTCATCTGCACTCTAGGTACAGGTAAATTACCCATAAATTGCGACATCGTTCTTCCCTTTTGGCGTCTGCATATGATGCATTTGTTGAGAATTTGCTTCACTGAAAGATATCCTTTAACTATCCAGTATTCATTCCTTATGTGTGATAGATTCAAGGTATTCCCGCCATGTAACGTCTTCAGGTGAGCCCATCTGATGATCATCGTTGTCAACGAACTTTTATATGGTATAATAATTGGATGTTTTGTGTTGTACTGTAAGGTTGCGTGGTGCAGTCTACCACCCACTCTTAGCATTCCCTTTTCATCCAAAAAAGGAGCAAGAGGTAGTAACTTGCTTTCCTTACCGAGTGGTTTCTTCTGTTTTAAACTTTTCACCTCTTCGCTGAAGTAACACGATTGTGTGAGTCTTATTACGATCTCTTTAGCCTTTTCAATCTCGACCACACTAAGTGGTTCATTTTTCCTTTCGTTTGCTGCTAATCTTGTATGTTTTATAAATCGCCTTCAATACGATACTATTCGAACGAATCTTTCGAAGTTTGAATATCGTGACCGTAATTCCGGTTCTTCATTTACTCGTATTTTTGACGTGTGTGCAGTCACCTTCCTCACTTCCAATGTTGTTTCAATTTTCTCCATACTTTTCTGTGGTTTACTGTTCCGAAGCCATTCTGGTCCATTCCACCATAGCACATAGTCTTCCAAGGCAGCTGGATTCATTCCCCTTGATGCGCTGTCTGCTGGATTGTCCTTTGTCCGAACATGATACCACCTTGGTGATTCGATGATAGCCTGAATTTCTGCCACTCGATTTGCAACAAACGTCTTCCATTTATTTGGTTCATTGCGAATCCATGCTAACACCACTGTCGAATCTGTATATGCAAACATCTCAGCATTGTTTAACTCCATTGCAATTTTTACTTGTTTCAATAAATGGGACAGTAGCACCGCCGCACATAGTTCCAACCGTGGAATTGAAATTTTCTTTTTTGTTGGCGCAACCGTTGTTTTGGCTGCTAGTAACGTAACCTCAACTCTGTCTTGCTCTGTCCACACTTTGGAGTATACCACCGCTCCATACGCGTTTTCGGAGGCATCTGCGAACCCATGAAGCTCACACTTTCGGCTAGGTCTGTAGTGGCTCCATCTGCTGAGTCTGATGTTTTCTATTCTGGGTAGTTCTTTCCTGAACTCTACCCACCTTGCGTTAATACTCTCCGGAATTCGTTCATCCCACACAATGTTTGTCAGCCATATTTTCTGAAACATTATTTTTGCCTCAATGATGATAGGCGCCAACCATCCAAGAGGATCATACAACTTCGACATATCTGACAAGAGTTGTCTTTTCGTATACCTTGGCTTGGACTCCTCGTGATTAACTTTAAATTCAAACTTATCTGATGATGGATTCCAATGTAATCCCAATGTTTTAATGGTTTCATCTACATCGATCTTCTTCGGCGAGATGCTTACATATTCTTCTGGGAGGTGACTTAGCAATGATTTGTTGCTACTTGCCCATTTTCGTATAGAAAATCCACCTCATTTTAGCAGCATTATAATCTCTTCTTGACACTGAAGAGCTTTTTCCACGGTATCGGCACCTGAGATTAGATCATCCACGTAGAAATCGCGCAATGCTGCTTTCGCTCCTTTTGGGTACAGATTTTTGTCATCCTTCGCCAGTCTTTGTAATGTTTTTACTGCAAGATATGGTGCTGACCGTGTTCCATACGTTACAGTTGTTAGTTTATACTCGGTGACGGGTTGATTTTCATTGTTTCTCCAGAGTATCCTTTGATAATCCTGATCTCTCTCATCTACGATGATCGGTCGATACATCTTTTCAATGTCTGCAGAAAAGGCAACGCGATGCTTTCTCCATCTCATCATAATCGAAATTAATGTTTGCTGTAGAACTGGACCGTTGTGCATCTTTTCGTTGAGGCTGATTCCATTACTGCTTTTCGCTGAGGCATCAAATACCACCCTGAGTTTTGTCGTTGAACTGTTCTCATTAACTACCGCGTGGTGTGGCATGTAGTATGATTGTAACTCGTCTTCTCCTGTTTTGTAGGCTTCTACAGCTTTCATGTGGCCTAGTCGTAAGTACTCTGCCATAAATTTTCTGTACCCTTCCGCGAGTTCAAAATCTTTTGAAAATTTTCTTTCCATTTGACACAGTCGTGCGTATGCTTTACCTCTGGAAGATCCGAGCTGGTCTTGTATCATGTTATCATTAAACGGAATCCGCACTGTGTATCTCCCGTTTCGAGATCTTTTTGTTGTGCTGTCATAGTATCGTTCACACTCCTGTTCTGCTTCTGTCGCTTGCCTTTCTGGTGTCAAATCTTATAGTTCCCAAAACTTCTTAAGATCACCTTCATCGGTTGTTTGTGCAATGAAGCAGTTGATGTGGGGTTGAGTCGATGGATTAGTACGTCCAGAGATTATCCATCCTAGCTCAGTACGCTGTGCTACTGGACTATTGAATCCGCCTTTTATTATTCCATTTAATATTAAACTTGGAAACACGTCCGCTCCAAGTACCACGTCTATTGGACCAGGAACGTCAAATGTTGGATCTGCCAGTATTACCTTTCTAATATGATTGATCACCTTCTTTGATGGCTGCTCGAGTGGCATTATGTTTGTTAACTTCGATAATACCAATGCCGTGCTTGTGACTTCAAACTTAGATGGGAATCTTGGTTGTATAATAAGTTGTACGCTGAATTTCGCTACTCCAGCCGATGCTGCTCCTAATCCAGTGATGGTAGCATGTACTTTTGTTCGTTTAAGTCCAAGCCGTTGGACAACATCTTCGGTAACAAATGATGCTTGAGACCCTTGGTCAATGAGAGCTCTCAATAACTCCTCTTTACCATTGTTGGATATAGTTTTGAATAATGCCGTAGCCAATATGACGTTATTTTGAATCACATTGCTTGTCGTAAGTGATTGAACTTCTTCTTCCCTTGATTGTTGCTTTGATGGTTTTTCTTCTTGATGATTATTGTTAGCATTGGAGTCATGGAGTGTTGTATGATGTAACCTTTTACAATTCTTACAATGATTCTTACTCCGGCATACTCGTGCAATATGCCCAGCTGTTAGACAATTCCTGCACAGTTTGTGCTCCTTCACAACGTTGAAACGCTTAGATACCGACAATTCTGAATACTTTCCACATTTGAATAGTGGATGTTTGTCATGACACAAGGGACACTCAGTATCTGTTGATGCGTGATACGTTTTAAATGTTCTTGTCGACAGCTCCTTCGCCCCTGCGTCTTTCCTGTTGAAATGTTTTTCCCCTATTGCTTCTAAAGCCTGGAATCTGCTTTCGAGAAATTTAAGTGTACTTTCCAACGACTGAATTTCCTTTGATGACACTAACGATTGCTCATATAACTTGTGCGTCTCCTTATCCATTTTTTGCGTAATTATGTGGACAATCATTGGACTCCATGTACTAGTTTCAATGCCCAAATTCTGTAATGCATGCGTACATTCAACTGTGGTATCGTGTAGGCGCTTAATAGCCGTTGATGACTCATTTACTATCCCTTGTTGTGTTAGTAATGCTTGTAACTGAATCGAGACCAGAATACGTGGATTCGCGTACCTTTCCTCGAGAATTTTCCATCCTGCATTAAAGTTTGCGTCTGTTACCTGCAGATGGCGAATCAACGTTGCTGCTTCTCCAGTAACATTTGCTTTGAGATACTGCATTTTCCTTGCTGGGCTCAAACTTGTGTTCTCCAGTACTATTGACTTAAACAAGTCGTGAAATGATTGCCAATTTTTATATTCACCGTTGAACGACGGAATATTCAGTGTGGGAAGTCTTAATTCTTCAGATGTAGACAGTGCCGGCTTTGATTCCATTTTATTTTGCAGGCTGATTGACGTTTCGTAAAACAGATTCTCCAATGCCTGAAATTCTACACTGTTTTCATCCCAATCTCTTTCGACTGCAACTTCTTCGAACGATTCAACAAGACTATCCCAGTATTTTGTCATTGCTTCAACTCTCATTTTGAAGAATGTTCTGGGTCTATTTTCACTTAATTCGCTTTTTATATTTTCGACGAGTCTTATGAACGATTGAGTTTTCACTCTTAGTTTCAGCTGCACAACACTCACCACCTCTGGGATACTGTATGCACCTCCTTCGAGATCTGGTCTAGTTGTATCTCCGCCTGGCTGTTGTTTAGTAACATCTTCACCTTTACTACGATCCTCTTCTGTGATTGACTCCTTTGCTGGTTGCTGATTGGTGCGCTCCTCATCTTTGGGTGCATCTTCCATTGCTGCTATTCTCTTCTGGATGTCTGCTATGGTTTTTGACATTACATCTCTCACGTTCTCATAATATTTATTTGCGAAATATTCATGAGTTCCATGCTGCCCTTCATATGTCAAGGCAATTCGATGATTGGCGTCGAATTCCTTGAAATATTTAATCAGATCCGAGAGCCTTTTCTCCAGATACTCCCTGGTTTTCCTGGACTCTCCATCTTTGTTGTAGTTTCGGATGAGGATTTGGGCTAATTCTCCAACTCCTTTCTGGTCTTGGGCGATATCCTCCATGTTATCGCGTCTGCTCCTACTGTATGATAAATACAGATTTGATGAAAAGTGTTGAACTTTTGCTGGTTTCTTCGCTAGGTGATCTGTGCTGCCGCGCACAGAAAATTTACGGCTTGTTTCACCTAGTGCTCGACGGACCAATGTTTAAAGACACAGTATTGCACTGTGTTTGGACTTGATTGATAAGTTGACTATCTTCTGAGTATATGTTTTATTACACTAAAGATAAATTACATTTTGTTCACCTTATATACACAATTATTATTTAATGTTTACTAAATTATTATTATTACTGCTAACGTAAAATTAGGCTAGATATATTGTGTAACATTAATTGGTATCGAGTCATATTGTAATTATTAATGAGCACACAAAATCTGGGCCATAGTATTGCTTACCGTCAATTGTTATATTTGTACACAATTCATGATATGCAGTACTATGCAGTTATTGCCTAAGAAGTGAATCAGCTCATACGTTGTTTACCAACTGATCCACTTCCTAGGTGCTCTGTTGACCCTCAACAGCATCAAACAGTAAAAAAAACTGAAATATTATATATAAAAATAAATTAAATGTAATATAAATAATATAAATAAAAAATAATATAAATTTTAAATATTTTGTTTGCAAATTTACAACCACAATTTGTTATTACATTTTGCATTGTAAACATATTTATAATACGTATGTAATTTTACCAACTGAATTTAATTGGATTAGCTATTAATATGTAAAATTAAATTCGGTTTTAATTTTACAGTTTTTTGATTGGCAACAAATTGCCAACGATAAATTTTTTTTACTGTGTATTGTGTCTAATGAGATATTTAATTCACTTTTATTTCTATTATTATATTGAATCGAAGAAAACTCTAATGCAAGCATTTTTAACGATAGAATTATTTTATTATTATTATTTATTTCTATTGACTCTTCTATTCCAAAAAAATACGTAAAAAATAAAAAAAAATTTGCCAATATGTAGGTACTATGATCGAAACTTTATAATTTTTTTGATAGAAGTCCGGAAAGCGTTTAATGATGAGCTAGGTGTAGGTGAGTGCGACTGACAACCTAAGCACCAACGTTCTAAATAGCCTCCTAGATCCCTGCTGGGTGCTAATGGAGGAGGTTCAATCAATATGCAGTAAATTGATAGGTAGAATAATAATAAAAAATTGTGGATATTAACCTATTGCTTCCCCTTGTTGAATTATCACGCCACGCCACTGATATATGTGGTAAAAATTTCACAGTTTTATCATTATTAAGTTCGCCAAAACAAATCCCCAAAAATGGCGTTAAAAAAGAGCCTGCACACGGGATGACCCCCTTAAGCCCTCGTTGAAAAACCCACGCGATGAGTGCGCCTCCACCCCAACTGTTTGTAATGTTTTAAGTGCAACTTTCACCGCTATTTTTGGCGGCAGTATTATGCGGTTAACGCTACGCTCAGGAGAGGACGGACAATCAGACCATAACTCCATTGTTTTATGAATGAGGTGAATGCCTATCTCGGGGGCGGGGGTGGCAAAAGAAAAACTGAATGGAAATTCCGCAAGCAACTGTCCGGAGAGCGCGCCGCATTTTTAACGAATGTTTGACTTTTTTACGAAGTTCCGTTAGTCTTGAAAGAATTTGGAGCGGGCGGGGGGTGATGGAAGACGTACGGCGGAAAAGCATTGTTAGAAACTAGATTTTTCATATTATTTTTTGCGTATTTACTTGAATTTTTAGACGATGGAAACTCTGCGAGCGCCCGATTAGTCGCGGGGGGGTTTTTTTGCTGCCGGCAGCCGCAGCGACCGAATTTTTGGTTCTTTTTCGGTCCCGACTAATTGCGGGCACAACAGCAACGTATAAAACTCAAATCTGCGACACAAATATGCAATAATCACACAAAACGCTAAAAAACCAACACGCAAAAAAAAACACCACGGCACACGCGAAACGGAAGAAAACTCGAAAACAACTGAAAAACATGTCGACAGCAAACCACGAACCGACTGATTTGTCAATGGCGCGAGGGGGCGGGGCGTAACGCCACGCAAAGCCATGAACTTCACCGGTGCAAGAAGCATCTTGCACGTGCAGCAGACCAGATCGAAAGGAAAATAAAACCAGTGCTGCCAACTATTTGCTTTTGAAAATCAGCCAGATGACAGTTCAAAAACAATAGGTCTGTTCTTCTTGTCGGGTTTAGTGTACACTGAGTACACTTTTTCCACTAGCTCTCGAGCCAGAAAAGTGTAAAAGGAAGTTGCGGGGGGGGGGGGGAACAAGCAAACTGTTTGAGTTTGTGTCATTGATTTGACGTCATATGTTGCTTGCGTTAGTGGCAAGCAATTAAAACTTTACAAATATCTGTAGTTATACTAGGAGAGTAGATTGAAAGAATTTTTTTGGGTGGGGGTAGTAGCGTACGGGGGTGGGGGTTGAAATACTTAACATTACGATATCTCCCTAACCAGTGGCACCAGAAAAACAAAATTCGGTTTGGATACAAAGCTTGATATATAAAGATTGCTCAAAGTGAAATCTTTGAAGGGGGCGGGGGAGTACGTAAGTGGAGGGGATAAGAATTTTTCAAAAATAACACGTTTCATATCTCAATAACAGTGTAAGATGGATGCTTCAAATTTTTACCAGAAGTAGGCCTAATAGAACCCTAGTACGGAAAATTTGGGGGTGTGGGTGTAGAGGGTGAGGGTGGGGAAGGGTGAGAAAGAAAAAGTTCCGATGCTTATATCTTAAGAATCTATAATGATAGGAAAATGAAACTTGGTATTTAGATAGAGCTATAGTAGTGGCATGGTGGAAAAATAAAAGTTTTTTTTAAGGGTAGTATGGTACGGTGGTGGGGGGTGTTTTTCCTAACTTTAGAACGGCTTATGCTAAGAAGTTGAAACTCGGTACGTTTATGTAAATTAACTAGAAAAGTAATTCTGATAAAAAAAATTTGAATGTTCATTGGCGTTCAGAAGGTGGGGCAAAAAAAAATATCGGTTAATATAAAATGCATATATTTTCACGATTTTCGTCATATCTACTAGGTCTTTCGAAATATTGAATTCATTCATGAATTCTTCATGTGAATACCTAGAATGTGTTTTCAAGATTTTTTGAAATTCGACCCCTAAGAGGGTGTAAACTGGTTGTATACTTTTCCATGAATTCCACCATGTTTCTCAGGTCTGATCAGATATCGAATATCTTTTCACTTCCCCAGGCTTGTTTAATAATCACCTATTTTTAAGTTTTGTTTTTTTCAACCTCTAGACCGCATCCCGGAATATGACCCAATTATTTAATTCATATGTCACACCCTTTTCTAACAGCTTCCCGAGCTTTTTGTTAGGTTTTCAGTCACATAGTAACATACACCGCATCCCCGAATTGAACACGTTCTGAACTTCTGCCTTAAAAATAATAAAGTTGCGCCCAGACTGTTGGCAGATTTTTTTTTCTTGTCCTTAATTAAATTAAATTCAGAAAAACTTCGTGCTGCAGTTGCAACTGCTATGGGAGAAAATGATTATAGTTCAGATAAAATGTCGTATTTTAGGAAACATGATTTGGTTTAATGCGTTTTTCCGATTAAAAATATGTTGATAGCAATTTTGAATCTGTGGATACAACTATTTGATTGAGAACTGATTGCCATTCCCCATCTAATAATTCTTCATCTACTAAATTGGTAGGTTTCACGAAATTTTGAACAAATTAATTTAAAATAAATTTTTATTGTTCGAAGCAAGATGTGTTTCCTCGTTGCCTCCATCTTCATCATTTTCAATTTCATCAAAATGCTTCAAAGTGCTTTATACAGAAACGGCGTCTTGCCATCTCCGTTATTTCTATCTCTATGGTTACGACATACCCCAGCATCGATAAAACGCTACGCTTTACTGCTGCAACAATTAAAAATTAAGCAAGGCGTCGAAAGACTTTCTTGTCTGACTGTACGTTTCAATGTTATAACCAAGAAACAGCATAGGTTTAAGCACGGTAGAAGCAACTGATAAAAGCCATATCTAGTTAATAAGTGTCCCAAACACGAACATCTGTTTGAAACAAACTCAATCAGCTATAAGAATCGAAACAAACTTCATTCTGGAACCTAACCAATTGTCCCTCGCAAAGGCTTCCGAAGATTCTTGTCAGAAGTTAGGGAATGTTCAGGAGTCACGCCAGCAAATATTATAATAAAACAGAAGCAAATACTAATATGAAATATGATCCTATATTCTGAACAATAAATAGCAAATACACCAACTCATTGAGCCGGCTTAATGACAGATGCTCATATGAAACTTCCAGTAAAGTTCTGGTTAAAATTTAACTGAAGGTCGTAATAACGGCCCAAAGAGCCTTTCTAAGGCATTTTTGTACTCTAGATGAAATCATATAGAGTATTATAAGTTTGATCCAGCCGAACAAAATTTGTAACGCATAGAACCAAGCCTCGAACGAAAAAAAGTTTTATAATATTTTTTGTGGCCAAAAACCTCAAATCCGCTTGACGTCCGTCCGTCCGTCTGTCTGCCCGTGAACACGATAACTCAAGAATGCCTTGAGCCGGGTCAATGAGTTGGTGTATTTGCTATCAATTGTTCAGAATATAGGATCATATTTCATATTAGTATTTGCTTCTGTTTTATTATAATATTTGCTGGCGTGACTCCTGAACATTCCCTAACTTCTGACAAGAATCTTCGGAAGCCTTTGCGAGGGACAATTGGTTAGGTTCCAGAATGAAGTTAGTTTCGATTCTTATAGCTGATTGAGTTTGTTTCAAACAGATGTTCGTGTTTGGGACATTTATTAACTAGATATTGCTTTTATCAGTTGCTTCTACCGTGCTTAAACCTATGCTGTTTCGTGGTTATAACATTGAAATTTCGCATGTTGTTGTAAAAACAAGTTGACCTCTTATTTCACCAAGGGCCAGGGTTGCCAGGTTTTCATGAGAGTGGTAGCCAATTCTCAAACGCCGAGTAGCAATCGCCAATTTTAAAAAAAATATCTAATTTTCATGAACATCGATAAAATTATGGTAAAAATTCAATAAGGACATCCAAATGCAGCTTGTCCGTGAGTAAGATCCACTTACATTTTTAGTGAATGAGTGAACCGTGGTTCGCGCTAATTGACTTCATGTAGTGGAACGAGGCTTTCTTTAGGTCTATCCTCTGTTTGCTCTTGGAGTGGGTCTTCCCGACAACGCCCTCTCTCATACATATTTGACAGATACTACGTTATCTGTTGAGGCATCACCTAAGGTCTTCCATGTTTTTCCTGTGGGCCGAGAATAAACATCGATGTAATTTTAAAGTCGGCCATAGACGCATTTAATTTTTCAATTTTATCACGTCCTGACGTTTCAGCACCACGGGCGTGACTCATCAGATATGTCGTCTAAGCCCCCTTCGGGATTAGCCTGCAGCATGAGATAACGAACGCTCAATTTTTAAATGCAAATAAAATTAGTTGTGTGTGAGATATCTACCCAATTCTTTTTTATTTGAAAAAATAATTTATGGGATTAATGATGCCCCCAAATCATTGGCATAATATCTATTGTGACATGCGCTGTGAGGCACGTAGCGCCGTCCTGTTGGAACCACATATCGTCGGTATCTACATATATCATCCATGTTAGGACACAAGAAGTTGCTTATCATCGATCGTTTGACAGTCATGGCAATGCCAGTTTCGTTTGGGAGAAGCATTGACCGATGATTTCTCCAGACCAAAATCCGCACCAAACAGTGAATTTCCCGGGACGTATTTGGTGCTGATATATCTCGTGTGGATTGGTATCCTCCCGAATCCGACAATTTAGGTTGTTCACCCATCAATAATTCGCAATATAAAATACAAGACAGCCCAAAATTTATCGAATTCAAGATAGCCCAAAATTCGCCGATTCAAATAAGAAATAGCCCAAGTTAGATAAATCAAAACCTTGATTTTTTTGTAGCGACAACATGATCTGTGTAGCCCAATTGGCGATAAATAGCCTGACCTGGCAACCCTGCCAAGGGCTTCGATTGAAGTTATAGTTACTCACTCACTCACTCACTCACTCATTAGTCACTTCACTACCCAGCAAACAAGAAGCGATCGATGTCTGTGAACTTAGCATATTATGTCCCAGCATATCACAAAAAAATGGAGTTCTCTTCGTATACACAATAGTTCTATAGTTTCTGATAATTTTTAGCAATAGTTCTGGCGTATAAAGCCGAAAAAAGGACTATTCAAGAAATGATAACTTTTCTAAAACTTCGAAGTTTTTTCCCTGCCCAGCATATCACGAAAAAAGACCAATTCTGTGCAGGTGGCGATTAGTTCTAGCGATCCTGGTACTTTTTGAAAACAGTTCTGGTGTTTAGCCCGAAAAGGAACAATTGAAAAAACTGGAGTGTCAGAGTACCAGTGGCGGCTCGCCACATGAGGCTAGTTAGACTGAGCCTAGCCATTTTACAGAGGAAAAGTCATTAAATTACTGGTGATGTTTTGTTTTGATAATGTTACTTAATGACCTTTCGAAGTAAACCGACGTCCTTACTCATATTGTTTAAGTCCGACAAAGTCGTGTTTTTCTATTCCAATTTAATCTCATCTGCTAAGAAAGGCACGAGCCACCACTGCAGAGTAGGGATGGGAATCGATTGCTCAACAATCGATTATTGCATGATCGATTATTTTAGAATGTTCGATTAAGATCAATCGATTAATTGATGGGATTTAAGCAATTAATCGATTAATCGCGTAATTCCTAAGTCCCAGGGTTATCGTATAAGTATACGTAGACTTAATAGGTAGATTTGAATTGAAATGTCTAGGTTCATTATACGTTTAACATAGTGATTGTCCATACATACAATTTTAACTAACTATTTAACTATGTATGTATGGATGTATGAATGTGGCTATGTTTCCTATGAACTCCTAAACCGCTCAGGGAACGTGTAGAATAGTTCCGGGATAGTTGCTGTGATGTTTGGTACCGATCGAATAAAAACAAATTGTTTTTTTTTTACATTTTTCATTTTTTTTTGTGATTTTAGTACCCTGGTTCTCTAATTCTTTGCTTGTTTGTTTCGTATGCTTTCCTATATCATTCATCCGATTACGATGAAACTTCGTTTCTGCATTAACAAAATCATTTTACAACTGGTGGTTCGAGAGTTATTTCAACATTTGATATGATTTAGCGGCAGTTCGTTCGTTTTTGGTGTAGTAGTTATGCATTCCCATTACTAAATGGTAAAGATGGATGATGAATGTTGGATAGTGGATGCAGGACGGAGGGTTAAAGGTGGAGGATGCTGGATGGAGGGTGGAATATGTATGTCAAGATTTTTTCTATTTTCCTCTCACTTGTGACGCTAAATGTCCGTGTGAATATGAGTTTTAAACGTACATACATTTATGTATGTTCTTTTTAATGGTTAAGTAAATAATATCCCATGCTAAAAATGAGAAGAAAATAAATAAATTAAAGTAATAAACATAAAATAATGGAAATAAAATTCGTAGATATTATTTCTTCGTAAATATCTTTTTTTTATAAAATAAATTTTTTTCATAGAAACTAGTTTCAAAATTAATTGTTTGTTTCAAAACCAAAACATTTCGTCTATTGACGACAGAAAAATTAGCATTGATAAATTTTAACCTGTCAACCTGTTCCTCATATCAGTAGCAATTAATCCAGCCTCTGAGAGCAATCTTTCTGCAGGTACCGAAGATGCAATTACTGATAAGTATTTAATTGCAAGGGTATGCGTCCGTGGAAATTGAAACTTGAGTGTTTCCCAAATTTCATAAGGACTTTTTGTTCTATTCACTACAGGTTGACATAAAAACTGACTGAGCTCTTCAGAAATTCCATTAAGGTCTTCATCTGCATGAGCTTGAGAAGCGCTCTGACACGCAAGTGAATCATGGATCGCCCAAAGATCAGCTGCATTACCTTGATGATGAAAGTTCGGATTCCATCGAAAAAAGAGGAGACGTGGAACTCCAACTGTTTCGCCATTTAATATAGTGATCGCCTCGCGAATTGCAACCGGATTATACTAGATGGTACGAATACGATACTCGGAGGTATCGTAATATTTAACACATTTGCAGTTAACTTGACATTCAGATCAATGCTATCAGCTAATTTTTTGTTAACTAATGTAGGAAAATCTATCGTGCATCGAATCTTTTAACTGTTGAAATTCGTTCGATTAATTAACGTTAACTAATCGATTATGTCGATTAATCGACAACACTCATATCGATTGCTAAAATCTAATTTTTTTTAAAAATTAATCGATTAGTCGATTAATCGAATCGAAATCGAACATCCCTACTGCAGAGTACTTACTTGCATTTCACTTCCACTAAAATCCAATTTTCAATCTTTCTTCTTCACGTGAAAAATTACGCTCATGTAGACGGATCATATGCTTATCACCACCGCATGATGTCTACTAACGCATATAGGGTTGCTAGCCTTTAACCTTAAATCTGTTTTCAATTTCTATGTACATATTAGGTTTTTAAAAAAAACCATTTTCTTCATTAGATATATCTGTCATTCACCTGGACTAGAAATTACATAGTATCTATTTTGTTAAGATACCACCAATACTCAACAGAAATGAATAAGCTTAACATTGACCACAAACCGCAAATCAATTGAATTCCTCTAACACGAGTCCATTTCACAAAGTATTCAGAATTAACTATCGATGATAAATTAAGCTAGACATCGCACATTAACAGCATAAGAAAAACATACTGCAGTCACGATCGGCTGCAAGCCAATCGTATAATACTCTAGATAATACTGAACTCCGATTTATATTGTATGTAGTTAGGGCTAAGGTAGAATTACGTATGTATTTACATGTTGTATGTCCTTTATTAAGGACCTCCATTCAGTTGCTACTTGAAACTTAAAAACAATATCATTAATGTTTAAAATCATTTCTTGAACTGGGTGTGCCCTTTCCTTGGAACCATACACAAATTAATGTGTACAAAATTTCAAATTCGTAGTTTGACGCGTTCAAAAGTTATGGGAAAATATTGTTGAACACGTATCTTAAGGATTTTTTGTATGGAAGGTACCAGAAGGAGTGAAAGGGTTTCGCTGACCCGTTTTCACTCAAAACTAATTTGTACAAAATTCTAAATTTACAGCCAAACGATTACTTGAGTTATAGTGAGTTCCATAAATTCAGTGAAGACATTTTGAAAGGATATTTGTATGGCTGTTACGCGAAGGACTAATAGGATTTTTTTCATAGATATACATTTAACTTCAACTATCGGAAAACAAACGTGTACAAAATTTTAAACAAACAGCTAAAATGGTTGTGAAGCCATCGACCAATTTTCTAGAACACTGTCTTTTGAAGGATTTTTTTGTATGGAAGCTACTCGAAGGAGTCAAGAAATTTCACTGACAAACGCAGTCTAACTTCCTTTTTGCTTAAATCTTATTTGTACAAAATTTAAGCTTCGTGGCTAAACGATTTCTTGAGTTAAAGTGAGTTTCGTGAATAAAATGAAGATATTTTAACAAGATACTTGCATGGCAGCCACTCGAAGGATTAATAGGATTTTCCTCAAATCATACATGTAGCACCAACTATTGCAAAGTTAGCCCATACAAAATTTTAAAACCATAGCCTAAGCCTGTCTGAAGTTATCGGCCAATATTCTTGAACACATGTGTTAAGGACATTTTATATGGCAGGTGAAAACAAAGTTCGAGTTTACTAGTCAGCTAAACCCTTTTACTCCCTCTGGTACCTTCCATACAAAAAATCCTTAAGACACGTGTTCAACAATATTTTTCGTTAACTTTTGAACGCTTCAAACTACAAATTTAAAATTTTGTACACATTAATTTTTGAATGGTTCCAAGGAAAAGGATGAATATGTAAGAAATCGAGTGAGTCCTTGTTCCGCCTCCCATATGAAAGTCCTTCAAAAAGGATATTTTTTTTCCAGTTCAAGATATAAAATTAAACAGTGAAACTCCTTAATGAAGGACATACAACATGCACACACGTAATACTTCTTCATCTCCAACTTCAATATCCATCAGAGTTTTGTATCATCTAGAGCAGGGGTGTCCAATCTTTTCACTGTGAGGGCCAGTTTGGGATTTAAATCCACTTGCGGGGGCCAAGTAAATATGTTAATTAAAAATCTTATTAATTAAGTAAAGCAGCATTGAATTTTATTTTTTTTACAGTAAATTACAGATACAACAATAAACATTAATGGGAATGATAGAAATGTGTTTTTTCCTGGAGAGTTTCATCAAAGTTGGGATTAATATCATCCGATAAATATGCCCTGTGTTTAGATTTCAGATACTTCATCCTGGAAAAAGTTTGTTCACATACATATGTAGGTAGTGCCAAACATAGAAATAAATGTACAAGCAAATTGCTTTAAATTTGGAAACTCTTTTGCGTCCAAAAATTTGTAAAAGTCAATCAAGTTTCCTTCCTTGTATTTATCCTTGATTTTATCGTTAGCTTGAAGATCAATTATTTCCATTTGAAGCTGACTTGAAACGTCGGCAACATTGCAGTCAAATGGATTCTGAAACAGCCGAATTTCCTTTGAATTTATGTCAAGATCAGAAAATTGCTTTTGAAATTGTAGTTTTATATCTGCGATGACTTTTACTGCAAATCTGGTGGTGTGGAAAATTGTTCCTCAGTTTTTGCATTGAATTCTTCACAGCACGTGAAATGTGTAAAATTACTTTCATTTATCTGACTCTCGAGCTTTTCAGCTTTGCTCTGAATGCTTTGATTTGCGCGAATAAATCGCAAATTAAGTTGTTTTTACCTTGGAGCTTTAAATTCAAGTTATTCACGTGTGTCACGATATCTGCAAAAAAAGCTATCTTCCAGAGCCACTCAGCATCCGATAAAAGCGGTTCAGGGTGATTTTTGGTGCTGATGCTCCTGCACATTCACAAGCTTTTTTTATTTGCCCAACCACCCCGATATTTGCACCAGACATATTCCTTCCTCCATCAATTGTAACACCTTGGAGTCGATTCCAGTCCAGGTTAAATTTTGCCAACGTGTTTTGAACTTTATTGAAAATATCTGCTCCAGTTGTAGTTCCGTGCATGAACACTAAATAGTAAGCATCTGCTAAAATTTATATACTTTGTAAATAATCATCAAATCTTACTTTGCAAGTTTCACAATCTGTACCCCGATCTCAAGGATACTATTGCAAACAATTCTCAGTCGGAAACAAGTTTTTTTGATCAAATTTTTAAACACTGATATTTACATCAAATAGTGCCAAAATCGTAATATGAGAAAATTCGAGGAACTGTAATTAAACTGGATTTCTTTTATAAAGGGCTTTCCTTTCTTCCCCAACAAATAAGCAACTTTCTTGCTAACTAATGCCAATTTTTCGTTTTCTGAGTTTGCCTTCCTAAAAAAATTTTGCTGAGGAGACAAACTACGACTAATTTTTTCAAATTTTTCAATACGCTATAACACAATAGAAAAAAATCCCGAGATCAACTGCTTTATCCAGTCTCAGTAAATTACATGAATTAGTAGACTCACTCAAAGATATTTTGTGACTTATGATTCTTTTGCGCATTTACCATTCGAGCAGGCAAGTAAATGGAGTTGAAGCCAGTGAAGTCAAGAACATTTGTCGGCATTTGGAGTAGTGTTGGGTAGAGAGACAGTCGCTGATCCGATCCCAATAGGGAAAAAAATGAGCGCGCCAGAAGACCTTCATCATGTTACACCATACAATTTTGTTTAGTTGTGTCCGTTTCGTATTTGTGTTGTGGGCTGAGTTTACAAAATAAATTCTATTTAATTTAATTTCATAGGCTTGAATAAAAAAGAAAAGAAGTGCTCCTTTCTCGTTTTGAAACGCAAAAGTTTCACTTCCTGTTGGGGAATTTTCTTCCTAAGTTTGTATGAGGTCCCTTCGCTTTCATTCTCACAATTTTCAAAAACCTTGGCGGGACGGTTAAATCACCTGCCGGGCCGGGTTTGGCCCGCGGGCCGTAGTTTGGACACCTCTGATCTAGAGTATTATACGATTGGCTTGCTGCCGATCGTGACTGCAGTATGTTTTCTTACTCGTTCTTAACTTTTTTATGCATTTCCAAAAATTTATCCAAAAATACGCACAAACAAATAGGAAGCAAGTGCAAGAGGGTCAACTGGGAGTTTTATTTTTATTTATTTAATTTTATTTTTAATATTTTGTTTGTGTTCTTAAACCAGTCTGTTCTAGTAATATTGAAACAACTACTGAATGTTAATAATTCAATATCACAGCAACAAAGCCAAGTTAACATTAATTTGTCTCTCTCATCTTATTAAAAAATTAGTTGACCCCTTTTTCTACCAAGGGCTTCAATTATAACTTATAAAATAATCTTGTTCTTGTCTTGACTAATAAAACTTGTTTCAGGATTCAAAAAATTAGAATTAGGATCGTAGCATAGCATTACAAGAAAATGAGTTGAAATTGGAAGCAGAGATGGAAGAATTAGCAACTTCATTTAAATTTCCCGCTCTTTTATGAACATTTCTTTAAGCTCCTTTCGTGAAGTTTTGCTTCTGCATCTCGTGCCTTTCTTCTTTGCCTGTTTTTCCAGCCAGAAGGTTTCTTTCGTTGTCCTGAAAATGAGAATTTTTCCTCCAATTTCCCTTCAATATTTTCATTGAAAGAGTTGAATAACAAATTGCTCATTTCCTCGATTTATTTAAACCAATTTACTTCTCTTATCATTCATTCATCCAAAACATACATTCCCCTTTAGCAAAAATATCGTTTTCCCCACATAATTCATCGGACCGCGTGAAGGCGCGATAACGCTCCATGTCTATCTTTTTCTATTGTATAGAAATCAGGCCCGTGCGCAGGAAAGTATGATGGGGGGGGGGGGGGGGGGGGGGGGTTTTATCAAGTTCCCCCATACTAAATGTGATGGCCTACAAAAAAAAAAAGGTCGTATGGGTTTGAACCCCGAAAACACCCCCCCCCCCCCCCCCCCTCCGTGCGAACGGGCCGTGGGCAGTGATCCATAGGCGCGCCGTGGCCTAAAATCTGGCAGGGGCCAGGGCCCGAATGGCTCAGAACATACGACTTTTTCCGAAAGGCTCACATGCTTTTCATACAAGTTCGTCCTTTTTGTGTTTACAGATTGGGTAATCGTACAAATGATTAGTCTTATACCACGTTTCCACTACACCTTAATCTCGCGATTAAGAGAACTAGATTAAGCACGCAGGGACGTTATTTGTTATATATAATATAGGAAAATACCAAATTCCCCCCTCCCCCACAAATGACGAGGCAGTGGAAACATGGCATTAGGCTACGACATTGAAATGTTAATACGCTATTTTTCCAATGATGATGTGATTTGATCAATTTCTTAACAGGCGTAAGGATAAATTGTCTTTAAGAAAACCGATGGGAACATCATACTCGTATGCTTGTGACCATGGATTTAATAGCGAAGTAGTTTAACAAATGTTTCACATCTTACTTTTATTATGGCCCCCAGGGGACCATATTACCAACACATTATCTGAAATTGTTATATTGGAGGCGCTTATGTGCACGAAAATTTTCATATATCTAAGTTTCAAGTGCAACGCGGTTAAGTACACTAGTACGTGTAAGCGCATACAATTTGACACGGCCAAGTGCACATGTAAAACCTATTTTTACTTTCTTTTGTAGCAAGCACAATTCGACCCATTAACCATTTCAGTAAATAGGGATTCCCCGAAAATCAGACGTTTTAGGCGTTGGTCGTCAAGTTTAAATCGAATCACTCGTTGTCATTTCTAACACATGTGAGTTTATATCATGTCCGTTTGCGAAATGAGAAAATTGTTTTTTTTCCGGCTAATACGATAGCCTTTATACAACCATTGGACGATGGTATTATAATATTTGCACTTTTAAAGCACAGATATTAGGCGTGTTTTAATGCTCTCCAGAGTAGGATAGTACAGCATAAGTATACGTGAAACAACAACAACATCCAGGATAGTAAACCCACTAATTTTACTAGGTTGCATATCCTACCCCGGAGAGAATGAAATGGTGTGAGCCTATGATGAATTCGCTTTAATTCGCTTTACTCGTTTCGATTTTAATGGTTGGCAGCACAACAGAAATGCAACCGTACTGCAATTGAATAAAATCCGATGACAGTTATATTACCGTAAGTTTTGCAGCAAAGAAAGGACAAATATTTTTTTAAATTTTTGGTAGAAATTAAAGTGAAATTAATAAGCAAGAAAAGAAAAGGTGAGTGATTGCAATGTTTGAATAAAATTTCAAACTTGACAGCGCAGGGCTGCCAAATCTTCCAATAAAATGTACTCCACATAATACCCTGCATGTTTTTTTTTCGCCTGCCGATTAGGTGCTCTACTCTGGAGAGCATTGAAACACACCTTTTATCGACAACAAATATCAGACAATTCTGGCACTGGAATAAGGATTTCTCCAATGCTTTGGAAAATCTTTAGACGTCTAACGCCCGTTCCTACGATCGTCAGTTGCGTTTTAACTGGAACTTTAACTGACAGATTTTCAAACAAAACTTCCAGTTAAAGTTCTGGTTAGAATTTAACTGACGAGAGAGATCTTGGTAGTTAGTTTCACCAACAATAATTAAAAATTGTTTTCGCAAAGCTGGATTTACTTACAAACCTTTGCAGGAATTGAAGAGGAAATCATTGAATTTCCTGTACCTGAGGATCAAAAGAAATAGATAATATGTGTTTTATAAGGCTTGAAGCCATAGAGGCCTAGCTTACATAGGGCACATTTACAACACACTTGAAATAATACACTGAGAGTTGTCCGCACTTTACTTAGCACTTTGTCTCAAGAATGAAAAACCAAAAATGATCGTATTTCGTTTCGTTTCTGCTGGACTTTAGACACACACCGGGACATGCACGACGAAAATCTGCCTTGATCAAAAAGTTCCCGGAATAACCACTGTGTGGCGCTTTTATTGTTTCGATTTGAGTTCTGTTTTTTTATTAAGTTGGTACATCTATCGTTGACATTCCTTCTAAATCTTAGCGTCATAGCTAGACATTTGCAAAAGTTACGTAGCCAAGAGAACATCTATCTCTGTATGTCCCTGCGATTTTTCCATTACTTCCTCTCGGCTGCTGAAACGCATTCTCCGTAGTGGTTTTTGAACTCGATTGAACAGAAAGAAGTCACAGGGAGCCAAATCATGTGAATTCGGTGGCTATTGGATGGTATTTGTTGCTTTTTTCGTCAAAAAATTACGAATAACGATGGCACTGTGCGACGGTGCGTTATCTTGGTGCAAAATCCACGAGCGTTCTGCCTACAATTCTGGTCTCTTTAGGCGAATTTCTTCACGCAAACGTCTCATAACGCCCAAATAATACCATTTGTTTACTGTCTGGCCTTCTGGCAAAAATTCATGATACACTACACCGTTGTAATCCATGAAAACCGTGAGCATTGCCTTCTTTGACTCACGACCACTTTTGAACCGCTCGTGCCACTGGTAAACGACCGTTTTCTTTAGAGAATCGTTGCCGAAACACTTTTCCAACATTTCCAACGTTCGCGCACCATTAAATCCGTTTTTTACGCAAAATTTAATACAAGTTCGCGTTGTTGCAATTTTAAATCCATTTCTAAAATTGTAAAAAATTGCCAACACACACAGAGATAGATGTACTCTTGGCTACCTAACTTTTGTAAATGTCAAGCTATGACGCTAAGATTTAGAGGGAATGTCAACAGCAGATGTACCAACTTACCAAAAAAAAACAGAACTCAAATCGGAAAAACGGTAGTTATTCCGGGAACTTTTTGATCAAGGATGTACAGTTGCTCACAAAATTATTTGGTCACCCGGGAATCCGAGCTAAATTCGTCATTTTAAGACACTAAAATGCAATATATGAAAAAAGTGAAAACTAGGATTTGATGTCGGGATCTTGTTAATAAACAGCCAATATGTTTTATAATTTTAAGTAGTTGAAATAAATTTATTAAGTTAAAAAGAAAATAAATGGTCGAAAATTCATCTCACAAAATTATTTGGTCACCAGTTTATATTAGTTTTAATACATTTAATTCTTCTTAACTACGTTGACCCTACCACTTTCTTCTACACACTGAATTATTAGAGCTAATAAAATTAAATGCCAGTGATTGTTCAGCTGAATCTTTGTATGGTTCATTCAGAGAATGCCTGAAGAAAAACCAAATTCCTGTAGCAAATGTAATTGGTTTAGCGTGTGACAACGATTCTGTTACTTCAGTCGGAAGTACCAAATGTATCACTATTCCAGTGCATATGCCATTCTTCTGCTCTTGTAGCTACCTACGCGTGTGCAGAACTTCCAAAGGAATGTGAACAGCTCTTATCAGGAGTTGCTACCAGGGTTGCCGATCTGTGGGGAATTCCCCAAAATTGCGGAATTTCAACGTTGTTTGGGGTGTTTGTGGGGAATGGATAAATGTGGGGAATGGATAAATGTGGGGAATTGAGGCTAATTTGGGTAAATTGTGGGGAATTGCGAGGAATTTTGGGGAATTATAGAACGACATCTGTAGATCAAAGCAGTCAGCTTATGTTCACGTACTAAAAACAGATTTTAGTAAGAAAAACTTCTGATTTACAACATTCCATAGTTCATTTTTACCCAGCGTCCAAAATTTCGTGAACATACGAACCAATATCTCTATTCTTCTGCAAAACATTCGTAACGACCATTTCTGTCTAAGTAGGCTAGGTTTTAATGCATGTCGCCTTTCTGTGGTTTCTGTACTGCATTTTAGCTGTCAAAATGGTGAAATATATAAATTTTTACAAAATTTGCTGTTAAGCCCATGATTCAATCATTGCAGCACTGCACTCTTACTGCATTGAAGGGCTGCTCAATTTTTTTTCTTATTATTTTAATATTATTTTACAATGGTTTATTGTCGGTGCTTAATAGAGAATTGTGAAGCCTTGGTGAGACGAAAAATATTTTTTTTTTGTGGGTTTTTTTGTACTTTTCAAATATTTACTTGGTAATATCTTAAATAAATGGTATATATAAATAGGTTGACGAAGAACTTGATTTTAAGGAAACATTGGAAATTTAATATTAACATTTATTGAACAATCTATAGACAATGTTTCAGAAAATGCTACCGTCTGCAGTCAACATTTTTCTATTGACTGGAAATCTGTATATATGGTAAATATACACAATTAAAGCCGGAATCATTGCCGATAATATTCCTAATACTGTTAATTTGAAATCATGAACAGTATATTTTCTTATAAAACATATTTTTTGTAATTAAATATTTTTATTTACAACCTTCAAATTTCATAAAAACTTGATTTTTATTAAAATTTTGTACTCGCCTCGCTCGATTCACAACATTTTTGATTCTGAATTTTTCCAATTTAACTCGTACTTATTGATTTTGTATGAAAAAATGTGACAGCTAATAATATTGTTCTAATGCCGCGTTTCCACCTATGCCTTCATATGCGAAGGGCATATGCGAAGGGCATATGCGCTGAGCACGAATGCCTAGGCATATGTGGAAAAGGCAAGCATATGCTTCACGCATTTCCCTTTGATCTGCGTCAAAAACCGCCATCGAAGCTAAGTTATTGTATATGTTAAGAATTTCCCAAAAACGATATCCGAATAATCTTTGAAAATTCATATCTCTGGTAATTTTTATCCTTGAATAATAAAGTAGGGCTTCTTTTAAAGATTGTTATTGTTCTTGTTAGTTGTAAATGAGATAGAAGCAAAACCCTGAATTTAAATTATTTTTTTCACTTGTTCTTCAAGTACAAGATTTTCAGAAATGGTAAGGTCACAACTTTGGCGATTCTTGATGCAATGACCCATAATAAGATGAAAACGATATGATCCCTGTTTCAGATGACCCTTTATCAAACGAAATAGCCAAATTAAAAAAAATTTTAACACCCCCAACAGTAAGGTCTGGATCCGCCACTGCTATCAAATATATTTTACTTTATTATTTGAACAATAAAGTAATGTTATCGTTTTAAAAATCTGCTAATAGTCTGGGCGAAACTTTAGTATTTTTCGGGTCAAAGTTCGGGAGCGATCAAAATCGCAGTATATCGTCAGTTGTTTCGAGATTATGACTTTTCTTGGAAAATTAACTTTGTTCTAAAAATTACAATATTTAAAATATAAATTACCAATTTTATATCTCACCAGAACTAAAGTCGGTGGAAGTGAAAAGCGATCTAATATCTCATCAATCCTTAGAAATATGTCGAAGCTTTAAAAAGCATACAGAGCTCTTACACCCCTTCGGATTGAATTTTAAAAAATACTGAAGTTGACTTTTTGGCGCTTATATAAGAATCTGTGAAAACATATGCAACCACAGTTGAGGGTGGAATATCCAAAAATCCTGAAAAGAGTTAATAGATAAATATATAGACAGCACGAGAAAATAAAAACCAATTCAATTTCTTGCCACTTCTAAAAGAAATTACGGAATTCGTAAAAACGTGTTCAACCCTTTTTTACCCTCTTAACCCTCTAGAATGTAAGACCGCCCTCAGGCGGTCATCACTAAAAACGCGATAGTGGCTGAGCCGTTGAATTATTTTATGTCAAACAACCTGCTCCGTATCTGGTAAGCCTGTGCATAAGTTTTGAGTTTGCATTGAAATTTCTGCATCGTTAGGTTTGGTTTCTACAGATTGACAACTTTTGATCAAAATACGCGAAATTTTTTTTTCATTTAAATTTGTTTTTTCAAACAACCATAACTTTTTTTCCTTGTTAATCGACTCGAGTGAAACAATTTTTTCTGTGTAAATTGATCTATATAGTTTCTAATAAAATCAATAGTTTCAAGAAAAAAATTATATTTTTCGGAGAAATTAGCGAAAAAGTTATGCCCGCCTCAGGGCGGACATATACGTTTGAGCGAACTTTTTTTACTGAAGAGTACGTTTGTTTACTATGTGTTTAGTGTGTGTTCTAATATGTTCTTATGTGTTTTAATGTGTTCTAATGTGTTCTAATGTGTGTTTTTCACAA
This sequence comes from Beris chalybata, assembly GCA_949128065.1. Lineage (NCBI taxonomy): Eukaryota > Metazoa > Arthropoda > Insecta > Diptera > Stratiomyidae > Beris > Beris chalybata. The sequence goes on from OX421898.1 coordinate 6,158,266, forward strand.
ATTTTGAAAAAAAAGAAGAAATGTCTCAACGTAGTAAATTCATTTTGGGCAATATGTCCGAAGAAGAAGTCGTTGAATTGATGAATTCTGTCGAATCGGATACTGAAATTGATTACGAGAGTGATGATTCAGTTGGCGATCCAAATTATGTACCGGATGAAATTGAAGCTGAGGTGAACGATGGCCTCAATGCTGCAATACCCGCTTGTTCACGTTATCGGGAGACTACTGCATGTAAATTTTTAAACTTGCTAAGGCCTAAGCTATTGTTTAGGTGAAATGTATATTTTGTTCAATGGCTTTAAATTAAATTAAATTAAATTAAATACACGAAATGGATTCTGGAGAAACTAGCTATGCGTTTCTCCCATCGACATTTGATTTCACACTCAATGAAACTGCAGCGGACAATGATCACGATGCATTACCATCTGCATCGTCATCAACTTTGGATGATTTACCTATTCTAATCATAGGTCTGTTCTATTTGACGGGTGTAGTGTACACCTTCTACACTTTTTGCACTGGCTCTCGAGCTAGTGCAGGAAAGTGTAAAAGGGAGTGGCGGGGAAGGAACAAGAACCCTATATGCCCAGTTGGTCGCTTGTCTCTTAAGAGACAAAATCTCGATGGTTTGAGCCTAGGAATCATATTGCTTATATTTCTTCATCACTAGATAGAAAGAAATAGCAATAGAAACATGTGCTCCCACCACGATCTATTTGTAAGGCAAAAAACAGCCGCATCACTCCGAGCGCAGCAAATGTCATCCGCGTCTTACACGATAAAAATTAAATACGCGAAAAGTTACAGTTCAAGTGCGGTTACAGTAAAACGACACAAGTGCGATGTGAAGTGATTGGAAATGTGTTACTACGTTATTAGTTTATAGTTTTTTTTATAGTTTTAGTATATTTATTATATTGCAGTAAGGTAACTTCACCTCTACCTGCACGTTTCATTTCATAACCCCCTTTCTTATTTCCAGCCGATGGCAATCTCCGGGAAATATTCATACGAGTACGAGCTTTTATCACAAAACGCTATCATCAAACAGATGGCGCTATTGCCAAAGCGATTTTTCTATCGAGACATTCGCAGACATGTCTTCGAGATTCGGGGAGCATTTGTCTCGATACCGTGTATTTTTTCCATAAGACGTCTTCGAGATATTTGCGAGATTCTCGCAGACGCGACCAACTGGGTGAGGTTGAGTTTGTGTCATTGATTTGACGTCAATGGCTGTTTAGAAAATCGGGTGCAAGAAAGTGCAACTTACACCGGGCAAAAGGAACAAACCTTATGTAAAACGTTGAAGTTGAAGTTATCACGTAAAAAGAAGAAGCTACAACATCAGCTGCATACCGGAAGAAAAACAAACGCCCACGCTCACCGTTGCCAACCAAATGATGGCGGTCTTGATGGAACAGGTAAATCTTTCACAAATCTTTTTATGCAAAAAAGGATAAAAAAGATTGAAGATTCACCTGTTTCAAATCCTTTTTCTTTTCTATTTCTAGCGATAGAAATTGGAAAGAATTTTGAAAAAATCATGTGGCGCAAAAAGTCGCTCCGATACCATGTCAACCAGGTAGCATTTCAAGGTAGTTCGCCTTTACCCGATGAAATAAAAAATTTGCGGACGCCGCTTGATTTATTGCGATATTTTTTAACGATAATGTCATTAAAATCATCGTAACCAGGCCCGTGCGCAGGATTGTATGATGGGGGGCGTTTTGTCAAGTTCCCATCATACTAAATGTGTTAACCTAAAAAAAAAAGAGGTCCTCGCTTCCCTATGAAAGGCCAATGGGAGGGGGGGGGGGGGGTTTGAGCCACCAAAACCCCCCCGTGCGCACGGGCCTGATCGTAACAGAGACGAACCGATCAGCTCTAGCTGAAAACATTGAGGCACGGTTTTCAGTAAATGCCAATGACATTCTTTAATACGTGGTTATTCTATTGTATATGTCGATATATGCATATATGATACAGATACCCCAATTTGGAGTCATATTGGGGCAAGAATGCCTTCGTTCCCATTCAAAGAACAATGCCGTGGTCACGATTTTATGCCATCAAGAAACATCTGTGTTTTCAAAATGAATCGGAACGCAGTCGTAAAGGTGAGCCAGGCTCGTTTGCCAAAAATTGCATGGCTGAGTATCATTAGAGTCACTGTATAAGAACTAACACAAACATCCACTATATTGAGTACGGACAATGACCGCTTTTGGTACCTTTTTAGTACTCTTGAACCCTGCGAACTCCAAAGTTCGCAGGTTTCTTAAACGGCATAGTTTTAGTGTGTATACGTGTAGCAGATGGATTTTGATTGACGTTTCACGGAATCGAGATACATATGTCTCATGAAATGTCAACTAAATACAGCGTTTATCCACTTGAGTGGAGATAAAAATGAAAAATCGGACAACTGCAAAAAAATTTCAAATGTACTGGTTTCAAATGAAACACACATTGTCCGTACTCAAGATAATGGATGTTTGTGTTAGTTCTTATACAGTGACTCTAAGTATCATAAGCTCCAAAAATAATTTTTTTTAACATTATACCTCATGATTCGTGGTTTGGCTATAATTATAATTATTTTTTTTTTGGATTTTGTCATCGGATTTGGACTTCTTGACTCCAAATTAGTCTAGAAAAAATTTCCCGACAAAAAATTTCCAGCGGTTAAATTTTACGTGCACCCGTGAATGTCCGCCTCAGGGCGGTCTTTCGTTTTTCTCACCTGGAGGTCGACAGGTATTTTTTTTTGGATTTTGTCATCGGATTTGGACTTCTTGGCCCCAAATTAGTCTAGAAAAAAATTCCCGACAAAAAATTTCCAGCGGTTAAATTTTACATGCTAGAGGGTTAAGGTTGAAGAAGGCTAAAATTTAACAACTATTTTTAGGCGATTATTACGCAAGCCCATGAATGTGGAGAGATATTCGATATCTTTTCAGGAAAAAAGTATATATATAAATGAAAAAGTGTACCTCCTTGCACCCCCCTTTAGAGGTAGAATTTAAAAAATCCTGAAAACATTTTCTACATTTGAAAAAGCCGTAAACTGAATTCAATATTTGGGAAGACCTAATAGATATGACGAAAATCGGGAAAATATACGTATTCCATTTTCCCTGATAATATTTTTCGACCTCCTTCCAAAATACTAATGGATATTTAAGAATTTTTTTTATCTAAGTTATTTCCTTTTTTAGTTGATTTACATATACATACCGAGTTTTAACTTTGTAGCATAAGCCGTTCCATGTAGTTAGGAAAAACGAAAAACACCCCAAGAGGTGAGGGTGAAAAACTTTTGATAGCAATATCTCACTATATTTAATTGCAATTAAAAAATAAAATTCGGTTTCTGTATAAAAAGTTTGACAAATAAAGTAAAATTTTTTAAGGAGGTTATGAAGCATGGAAGTGGAAGGTATACATATTTTTCGGAAATACAGAAACTACGAGTATAGGGCGAGAAATATCAGCAATCTATAAAAACATTGTCACATTGTCCAAATATTACCGCAACTAGTATGATATTGCCATGTATTGCTGCATTAATCACACCACTAGTTTTGTCAACAGTCGTCCGACAATTAATTGGTTGAAAAATTGCTCGTGTACAAGCACCTTTACTGGACTGGGATTTGAGCGATTTAAGCGTACCGAAGTTATCGGCTAGTATTCTTGAACGCATGTTTTAAGGCCTTTGTATGGACCCGAAGGAGTAGAACGATTGTACCCGTTAACGAACTTACGTTAAAATTTCAACTATAAGTTCAGATAATAAATAGAATAGGGGGTTATTTTATAAACTTTTTGCCTTACCTCCCACCTCCCCTGGAAGAAGTTCTATGGGCGCCCTTGACCATTATATATTAAATTTATTAGTTTTCATTATGTCTACATTTTGGGTATTATGCGGGGAATTTCAATATTTTTTGGGGAATTGCGGGGAATTTGAACATTTTGTTTGGGTAATTTAATCGAGAGCAAACGGCATCCCTGGTTGCTACGTACGTGTCGGAGAGCGCAAAAAGTTGTGCCATTCTGGAGTAAGGTTCCTGTATACGCACTCACACTACTCACCCTACCTTAGGTTTGGCCGATGCATGCTCAGGTCGAAAACCAGTAAATTTAAATTTTTTTGATTTTATTGGGGGAATATCACATATCAATTCGAAATAGTCTAATTTTCGGTACAAAATAGGAAATTTCCATAAAAGAAATAGATAATGAACGTAAATTTACAAAAGAAAACCTTAATTCGCGCACACATACTATGCACACATACTATGCGCACACATACTATGCACCTATACATCGTGCAGCCAAACTTTTAAGTTTGGCTGCACGAAAACGACCTTTTTTCAGGTTATGTAGTGGTCTTCTAGTCCAATTTTGGGCTATCGGCCGAACTCCTACTAGAAGGGTGTGTGAGTATACAGTGACTCTATTCTGGAGGAGTTCCAAGATTATTTCAACATGGAAAAAAAGAAAATACTACGTCCTTCGAAGACACGATGGTTAGTACTCCAGCCCTGCGTAGTACGATTATTGGAGAATTGAACAGTTTTGCAACATATATTTTTGTTAGATTCAACAGAAACTAGAAGGTCAAAGGCTGCAGGTATTTATCAATATTTAAGTGACGTAAAAATTAAGTCATACTTCTACTTTCTAAAGTTCGTCTTATCATACTTCAACGAGTTTAATAGACTTTTCCAAAGTAACCAAGTTTTATTGCATATCCTTTATAGCGAGTCTAAGAAGATTTTGCTCAAACTTGCCCAAAATATTATGAAAGAAGACGGTTTTCAAAAACTCTTGGAGTACGAAGAAAGTATTGACTTCGATTCAGTGTTTGAAGATTCAATTGCGGAGCTAAAAGATACTTACGTCGGGCTGGAGTGTGAGGAACATTTACAGCAGTTTACTGAAGAAGAGTATTTGGAAATTGAGTTACGCTTCAAAAATTTCTATGTACGAGCAATTAAAGAAATTTTGAAAAGATTTCCAATTAGAGACCGCGATCTCCAAGTTATGGAATTTCTTTCCCCGGAAGTTGCATTAAATTTGTCCAAAAGGGTAAATTCTAAGGAAATTTTTTTCAGAACTATAAAAGTTCCAAATTGTGAAGAACATAATTTAATTAGAGAATGGAGAGAGCTTCCAATACATTTCAATGAAACAGAGAAAACAGAATGCAACAATTGAGTGTCGAGCATTTCTGGAAGGAAATAAAGGAAATGAAGGATTTTGAAGGAAATACCCTATTTAAGAATTTGTGTAAAGTAGCTGCATATGTTTTAACGTTTCCGCACTCAAATGCTGAAGCAGAACGTTTATTTTCTATCGTAACCGATGTAAAAACAAAAAAACGTAATAGATTAAGTGAATCGTGTTTAAACGCAATCTGCTCAATAAGATCGGGCTTCAAAAATAATAATATAAAGGGTTTTCCAATAAGGACTTGACAACTTTTTTTCAAAATAAAATGCAAACCATTTGAGATATTTCAAAAACTTTATTATCGGGTTGAAGTACAATCAAAACATTTATGAATGGAACTCGACTTCGTTCATATGGCCACCGCGGGCACGTTTGCAGCGGTCGATTCGTTGGACCCAATTTTCGATGACTCGGCCACACATTTCGGCCGAAACGGCTGCTATTTCGTGTTCAATGTTGGCTCTGAGCTCTTCCAACGTCGTCGGCTTGTTGGCATAGACCAACGACTTGACGTGGCCCCAAAGAAAAAAGTCCAGAGGCGTTAAATCGCACGAACGAGGCGGCCAATCGACTGGTCCATTTCTTGAGATAACACGCTCATCAAACTTACTCTTCAATAAATCGATTGTAACGTGTGCTGTGTGGTTTGTGGCACCGTCCTGTTGAAACCACATGTTGTCCAAGTCCATATCTTCCAATTCGGGCCAAAAATAATCGGTAATCATGGCGCGATAACGATTACCATTCACAGTAACGTGACGATCATTATCGTCGACGAAAAAATATGGCCCTATGACGCCGCCGGCATGCAAACCGCACCAAACAGTTATTTTTTGTAGATGAAGTGGTCTTTCATGAAGCACATGTGGATTTTCACCAGACCAATAACGCATATTTTGCTTATTGACGAACCCACTGAGCCAAAAATGAGCTTCGTCACTGAAGATGATTTTGCGTTGAAATTGATCATCTTGGCGCATCTTTTCCAGAGCCCAATCGGAGAACGTACGTCGCTTCAAATGGTCCATCGGCTTCAATTCTTGAGTCAGCTTGATCTTGTATGGGTGTAAACCAAGATCCTTACGCAAAATTCGCCATAACGTGGTCTGGGCGATGCCCAACTCTTGAGAACGCCGTGGAATTGACTGATTTGGATCATTTGCTACGGACGTTTCAACGGCAGCGATATTTTCGACACTTCGACCAACCCGTTGTCTCACTGGCACGGCAACATCACACAACGAATATGTAGACTCAAATTTTTGCACTAAACTTGTTACTGCCTGTCTACTAGGGCGAGAACTACGACCGAAAATCGGAGTTAACGCTCTTAAAGTAGCGGTCACCGACTCCGAATTTCTGTAGTAAATTTTTATAATTTGCAGACGTTGTTCCTTCGTGTACTTTACCATGATAAAAATGTTAAGTTTACTGAATAAATTGACAGTGACAGTTCGATGATTAGTGAAAGAATGCGTTCACAAATTGAATTCAAAGTTGTCAAGTCCCTATTGGAAAACCCTTAACAATGTTTTAACTTTAAACCAAGTAAAGAACATTTCTCCTCTTCTAATAACCCAATGTACCAATGAAAATTAATGTTTTTTTACGCGTCAGTATAATTTGCAATAAATGGATTTATTTATTTTTATTTATTTATTTTATTTGAATTTAATTTTATTAAATTTATTTAATCAACTAACCACTTTACTTCATCTTTTTTTTTACTTTAAGATGTGAAAACATTTTTTCTTTATAGTTAATAGTAGTACTCCAGTAGAATTATTCTTTATGGGGAAACTATGGGGAATTCTTATATGAATATGGGGAAAAAGAGAAATTTTGAGCTCAATCGTGGGGAATTTTACACAAAATGGTTGGGAGCACTGGCCGTGGGAGCGCAAAACGAAACTGCTCCAAATGAATCGTGCGAACCCAAAATTGTACTAGCTGTTGAACGTATGAATGCAAAATTGGAATAGCAGATGATCGCACAAACGAAAAGCTGTACTAGTCAGTATCGAAGAGTGAGAATTTAAGAGAAAAGATTCAATGTTTTGGTTCTTGAACAGGAGCTGAAAGAGTGTTTTAAGCAAATGAAAGAATTGAGAAACTCTGCAAATGTATTGAAAAAATCTTTTCAACTAATATCTAAGTATGTTTTAAATTTATAGCAAAAAAATTTGAAGAGATAATATATATGTAATATGCACTGATTTTATTGCCTTCCTTAATTTGGCGCCTGGATTCAATGCGCCATTTGCACATATGGTAGGACCGGCCCTGGATGTACACAACTTCTATACACGAAGCGCAAATTCGATTCCCAGTTGGTCGCTTAAGAGACATAATCTCGATGGTTTGAGCCTAGGAATCATATTGCTTATCTTTCTTCATCACTAGATAGAAAGAAATAGCAATATAAACATGTGCTCCCACCACGATCTATTTCTAATGCAAAAAACAGCCGCATCATTCCGAGCGCAGCAAATGTCATCCGCGCCTTACACGATAAAAATTAAATACGCGAAAAGTTACAGTTCAAGTGCGGCTACAATAAAACGACACAAGTGCTATGTGAAGTGATGAAATGTGTCGCTACGTTATTAGTTTTGTATATTTATTATATAGCAGTTCGCCCCTTCCTGCACGTTTCATTTTATAACCCCCTTTCTCTTTTCCAGCCGATGGCAATCTCCGCGAAATATTCATACGAGTTCGAGCTTTTATCACAACAAGCTATCATAAAACAGATGGCGCTTCGGTAAACAAAAATTTGCTATCGAGACATTTGCGAGACATGTCTTCGAGATTTCGGGGTGCATTTGTCTCGATACCGTGTATTTTTCCTATAAGACGTCTCGCAGAAATCTCGGAGACAAACCGATATGTCTTCGAGAAATCTGCGAGATGTCTCGCAGCCGACCAACTGGGTAAACATGTGCTCACACACCGATCTATTTGTAATGCAAAAAACAGCCGCATCACTCCGAGCGCAGCAAATGTCATCCGCGACTTACACGATAAAAATTAAATACGCGAAAAGTTACAGTTCAAGTGCGGTTACAATAAAACGACACAAGTGCGATGTGAAGTGATTGGAAATGTGTCACTACGTTATTAGTTTCTTATATTTATTATATTGCAATAAGGTAACTTCGCCCCTGCCTGCACGTTTCATTTCATAACCCCCTTTCTTATTTCCAGCCGATGGCAATCTCCGCGAAATATTCATACGAGTACGAGCTTTTATCACAACACGCTATCATCAAACAGATGGCGCTATTGTCAAAGCCATTTTTCTATCGAGACATTCGCAGATATGTCTTCGAGATTCGGGGAGCATTTGTCTCGATACCGTGTATTTTTCCCATAAGACGTCTCGAAGAATCTCGCAGACAGGCCGCCTTAGTCTTCAAGATATCTGCGAGATTCTCGCAGACGCGACCAACTGGGTTAGATAGCAATATTGTCAGAGAATAACTCGAATAAGATGTGATCCTATTTTTGAAGCCAGAATTAGAATTCAATGTGTTGCCTAATCATATTCAGCTTGCAAAAATATCGGGTATCGGAATCCCTTAATGAACTGCTTTGCCTATCTCTATGCGAAAAATAATATTTTTACACAATGATAAGCGTGACAAAAGTTTTCAATTAAGAAGAAATTCATTCAAAGTTTTTGTGGGCTACAACATACAGTAATCCCTCGAGTTACGTCTCCCTCGTTATACGTTTTTTCGACTTACGTCGTTCATTACTTTGAGACCAAACCTTGAAATTACGTCGTCCGTCCCTCGATTTACGTCGCCGTTTTCATGGAACAGATGTTTGTTGTATGAAAACTTTTCCCCTGGTAAAAAGGATTCCCAAAATTTGTGAGCGCGATTTTCGTAGGAAAGCTTTCGTGTTTGGCGTTCATAAATTATAGACCGAGGCTGTGTTGAGGTGTTTTTGATTCAAACGAAGTCAACACTTCTGTCAACGATTACAAGCAGTTACTCGAAGAAAAAAGAAAACAAACTTTGTCCCAAACACGAATTTCGACCTTCTTCACCAGTAAACCAGTCAACCCACAAACAGTAGATATAGAAGCTATTTCTTCTAAAGATAATAACAATTAATGTGTTGCTTTATGTCAAATAAGTATTTGTATTTAAAGAAAGCCGTCTATTTTCTTCTTCGTAAGTTTTATAAATACGTATTCTGGTTGCTACTTGTTGTTACTATTTGTAATTTGACGTGTAGTCGTGTACAGGCACTTAATGAAGGCTGCAAGTAGCAGCCGACATACGCAATTGTATACGAAAATAAAACTTATGTAGACGAAAATCCACGACTTTAAAAAAATTAATTATGTACAAACTTAAAAAATAAATACATTCATATTCAAAAAATAAAAGTTTATACATTTATCGCTTGAGGTTGCTTCTACCCTCGAGTTACGTCGTTTTCGACTTACGTCCCAAATTCTCGGAACCTAACTCCGACGTAACTCGAGGGATTACTGTACAAGGTATTATTTCAGTACTACGGCTACGCTTCACTACGGACACCATTAAAAATCAAACAAGGCGTCGAAAGACTTTCTTGTCTGACTGTACGTTTCAATATTATAACCACGAAACAGCATAGGTTTAAGCACGGTAGAAGCAATTACTGAAAGCAATATTTAGTTAATAAATGTCCCAAACAGGAACATATGTTTGAAACAAAGTTAATCAGCTCTTTCTTCATTCTGGAACCTAACCAATTGTCCCTCGCAAAGGCTTCCGAAGATTCTTGTCAGAAGCTAGGAAATGTTCAGGAGTCACGCCAGCAAATATTATAATAAAACAGAAGCAAATACAAATATGACATATTGTCCTATATTTTGAACAATAGATAGCAAATACACCAACTCATTGATATATTTTACTATATTTGTCGTACTTTATATAGAAACCGAATTTTATTTTTAAATTGCAATTGGTTCGTCTTCTGGAGGTGTTTTCCCTAACTTATGCTACAAAGTTGAAACTGGGTATGTACCATATATGTAAATCAACTAGAAAAGTATATTATTTAGATAAAAAAAATTCTTATATATTAGTGTGTGGAAGGAGGTCGAAAAATATTATAAGGGAAAATGGAATGCATATATTTTCCCGATTTTCGTCATATCTATTAGGCCTTTCCAAATATTGAATTCATTTTTATTCTACGGCTTTTTCATGTAAATATGTAGAAAGTGTTTTCAGGTTTTTTTTTTAATTCTTCCTCTAAGGGGGTGCGAGGAGGTATACTTTTTCATGAATTCTGCCATATCCCCCCCAGCACTGATAAGATATCGAATATCTCTTCATTTTCATTTTTTTCCTTATTCAACACTATATACCCTCTTAGTGTTGAAAAAGGAAAAAGGGCTGAACCCGTTTTTCAAGAATTCCGTAATTTCTTTAGAAGTGGCAAGAAATTGATGACTAATCAGATCTGAGAGATATGGCAAAATTCATGAAAAGTATACAACACCTTTACAGCCCGTTAGGGGCCGAATTTCAAAAAACCTTGAAAACACATTCTAGATATTCATATGAAGAATCTGTAGAATAAGAATGAGTTCGATATTTGGGAAGACCTAGTAGATATGACGAAAAACGTGAAAATATATCCATCCGATTTCAACTGATAGATTTTTTTTGCCCTCCTTCCGTACGCCAATGGATATTCAAAATTTTTATACTCTAGATCAGTGTTTCCCAACCTTTTATGTGCCATGCCCCACCTAAGCCGTTCAAGCCCCCCTGTAACATATACATCATTTTTATTATTCAAAAATTAAACTCTTCAATGTAGAAACTTAAATTATTGGTCTTAGGAAGAATTACAAGGAAATTGTTGAGAAAACAACAAAACAACAAAACACTTCTTTCACTCCTTTTATATGAAATAATGTTTTAACTGACTCATCATTTTAAATTTCTGCAAATTTTGCTTGATGCTGGTTATTTGGGTTATAAGAAAAATCGACTAACATTGCCTGCATCATCCAATTTGGAAAACCAATATGTTTCAAAGCAGAAAAATCTTTCTCAGCTGACAGAATTTTCAGGTGATCGACATTAACAAGAACAGCATTATCAATCACTTAATATTTTTGGAGCCAATGAACATTTTCAAAATTTTTGGTTTCTGACATAATTCAATAAATGTAATGAAACCAAATATCGAGAGAAATTTATGTGTTCCTGGAACTTGGCTATTTAGTATATTTCATTTTTCAAACATGTCGCTAAATAACTCGCAAATGCTTTACCATCCACTGTTAACAGATACTTCATTTCAGGTTTGTCGCTTAAAAACTCACTAAGAGTATCAATAAGTTCCATAAATCTTTTCAAGCAATTTAATCCAGCCGAAAAATATGTAACGTATAGAACCAAGCCTCGGACGAAAAAAAGTTATATAAAATTTTTTGTTTATTTGTGGCCAAAAACCTCAAATCCGCTTGACGTCCGTCCGTCCGTCTGTCTGTCCGTGAACACGATAACTCAAGAATGCCTTAACCTACGATCTTGAAATTTTGAATCTGGGTGTTTGGTTGAATTTGTAAGGCTAAGTTCGTTAACGGGAAAAATCGTCCCACTCCATCGGGTAGCTGCCATACAAAATGTCCTTGAAACACGTGTTCAAGAATATTGACCGAAAACTTCATAAGGGTTTAAGCTACGAGTGTTAATTTTTCAAAATTTGGAGCTTAAATGTATGATTATGGAGAAAGTCCTATTAGTCCTTCGAGTAGCTGCCATGCAAATATCTTCATTCAATTCACGAAACTCACTTTAACTCAAGCAATCGTTTAGCCACGAAGTATAAATTTTGTACAAATAAGATTTAAGCTCAAGTAACAACCGAATGGAGGTCCTTAATAAAGGACATACAACATGCACATACGTAATTCTACTTATGCCTCAACTACAATATAAATCGGAGTTCAGTATTCATCTAGAGTATTATACGATTGTCTTGCAGCCGATCGTGACTGCAGTATGTTTTTTAATCAAAATTACTTTTCTAGTTTATTTACATAAACACATCGAGTTTCAACTTTCTAGCATAAGCCGTTCTATAGTTAGGTAAATCACCCCCCACCCCGTACCGTACTACACCTAAAAAAAGTATGTTTTTCCAACATGTTACTACTATAGCTCTATCTAAATACCAAGTTTTTTCAGCTTTATATCTTTATAGGTTCTAAAGATATACACATTAAAATTTTTTCCTTTTCACCCTTCCACACCCTCACCCTCTACACCCACACCTCCAAATTTATTCCCTGCTAGGGTTCCATTGGGTCTTGTAAATTTGAGCATCTATCTTACACTGTTCTTGAAAAATGAAACCTGATTTTTTTGAAAAATTCTTATCCCCTTCACTTCCATGTCACACTCGACGCCCAGCTGGCCCCCCCCCCCACTTCATCCAAACTTAATGAAAAAATTTCAGAATTATGCGCTATTAATGCGCTCTCCAAAACACTAAAAAAAAAATTTTGCGCTCCTTTCGTTTAGTAAGGATAAGTCATTTAGAGGTGGGGGGGGGGTGGGCTGAGTAGAAGGCAAGCTAGCCCCCCACCCCTAAAATATTAAATAATTGAAAAAATAAATACACAGGAATTATGCGCAATTTATGCGCTCTCAGAATTCATTACATTTGATTCTTGCGCTATGTCCTTTCTAGGACCTCCCATTCACTCGCAGGTCGAGATTCTCCAAATGCAAAAATTACACCAAATAACTATACCAGCTGAATCTATGATTTATGCGCTCTCAAAATCCGCTATTCGCGATTTTCGCACTGCGTCCTGTCAAGGACCTTCCATACAAATAGTCAATTCCGAAACAGTTAAACAGAAATGCCTACTCGACCAATGCGAAATCGCACCAAATAATGATGCACGAAAATAATCATTTTGATATTTGAAAAAGTATTGAATGAAACAGTTTTTTTTCCGTTCTTGGTTTTATTTAGCAACAAAAAATAACTACCCAGACAGTTTAAGGGCGGGGTAAGGTTAATTCGGTGAAAATAAGGCATATTTTCAAGAATTGTTTTAGACGATACCGTTAATGCTAGATTTTTTGTATTTTCTTTTTATATAACACTACAACATCTGAACTACATCTTTCAAAATTTTCATTTCAAAATATTTATAAATAAAGCGTTCGCAGCACATTTCCGCAGGCGTATCGAAAACAGGTTGTTTTGCGGTGTACGCTACAACTCGTGACTAGATCATGCGAAACAAAACAATCTAATTGCGTTTATTAGGTGAGATGTTTCTCGAGGTAATGACGTCGAGTTTTTTTTTAACAGATTTTTCCATATTTGGTAGCACTTGGAAGTCAAAAATGCGACTTTTTACCAAAAAAAATCGTTAAGTTTTTTATTGTTAAATAAAAAATAACTGTAAAATTAAAAAAACTCAACGTCACTACCTGTTGATTTATGTGTAGAAATAGTAAAAAAAAATTCAAAAGAATCGGTGCAATACATTTCGAGTTACAACGTACACCCCAAATATTGCGCCCTTGTCATGAGAAAATTAAATTTTAATGGCTAGTGGAAGCGACAAATATCAAATATAAAAGTGCCAGAAGTAGAAAAAGTAAATTTATTATTACTTGGTATTAATTATAATATAAAAACAAAAACATAAAATTCATTCGAGATTAAAAAAAACGATGTTAGCAAAAACAAACTTTATAATAAACAAAAAACAAAAGTAACTTATATATTCATTTTCCTAGCTTTTTCTTTTGCAAATTGATTTATAACTTCACACGTATTTAAGTTATTAAATAAGTCACTCTGAATGAATAAAATACTTTAATCATTTAGTTTGCTCTCTCCCATAGAAGACCGTAAATAATTTTTAACCCTTTTTAGTGCTGAAAAAGATCTCTCACCGCTGCAATTTGTAGTGGCAATACTTTAAAAAATGCGCAGTGCTGTAGCCTCGTTGGGAAAGGTAGACTCAATTTTCGAGTCAATTATTGTTTTTAAGCTAAGTTCCGTAGTAGATATGTTTTCTTTATTTTCCAATAAATTTACATGTTTAAAATGAAGGCATTTTTCAACAAAATTTTTTTCTAAGTCGTCCATATATATTTCGCACAACTTTGCACAGTGGCGTAGCTAGACATGATTTTCGGGGGTTGGGGGGGGGGGGGGGGTTTTGTCAGCAAATTTTTTTAATATTGATCAATTTGAACTTGAAATTGGCCAGTAAGGTTCGATATTATCTACAAGTAGTTATTAGTAGTAGTAGTAGTAGATTTTATATACTACAATAAAAGAAAGAGAAATTTGTAAGTAATGCAGCTCTCTTTCGAGCTCTAATGAAGCGATTCTCGAGATAACAAACTCGGAAGCCCTAAATATTTTTCCCGTATAAGTTCTATCTATCTATCATTATGTCTCGAGCAATTCGGAGGTATTGTTTTTTCTCAGTCCCACACTCACCAATATCGAAAACTTTTTGCGAACTATTCAAGTTCTATATTGTATTAAATTCAAGTTTCAGCTTTCTATGTAATATAAACGATTGAGAATATCTAACATCTCCGCTTACAATTGACCACAGTTACTTTAAGAAAGCCCACCTGGTTAACACACTGAAAAAATTTCAGCTTACAAGGAATACAAAACGATTCCACAACCAGTTTTTGAACTGAGTGTGACTTAAGGGGGAACATCTGAGTAGAAAGCAAAAAAAATAGGTGAATTTTAGAAATCATTATCTCAAAAACTATAAAACCTATCCAAAAATAATGTGTGAAATTTTTGAAGAAATCGGTTCAGCCGTTTTCCGAGGATTTTAGGAACGGTCTTTGAAAAGTATGTTTCGAGATAATCGCGTTTGAATCACGAAGAATTCACGAAGGGCCCATCCCGGTTAATTGCCCATAGCTTCCACAATTATTGAAATTTAAAGTAGGGAGATGGTCTAGCATCCATGCTTTTTAACTTGGCACTAGAGAATGTCATCCGAAAAACCCTGGTCGACACTAAGGTTCCTGTATACGCACTCACACTACTCACCCTACCTTAGGTTTGGCCGATGCATGCTCAGGTCGAAAACCAGTAAATTTAAATTTTTTTGATTTTATTGGGGGAATATCACATATCAATTCGAAATAGTCTAATTTTCGGTACAAAATAGGAAATTTCCATAAAATAAATAGATAATGTACGTAAATTTACAAAAGAAAACCTTAATTCGGGCACACATACTACGCACACATACTATGCGCACACATATTATGCACCTATACACCGAAATTTCGTGCAGCCAAACTTAAACAACCTTTTTTCAGGTTATGTAGTGGTCTTCTAGTCCAATTTTGGGCTATCGGCCGAACTCCTACTAGAAGGGTGTGTGAGTATACAGTGACTCTAGTCGACACTAATGGGACACTACTATTCAAGTCCACCCAACACCTCCTGTGCAACTGCCCAGCTCTCGCTAGAAGACGGCTGAAAGTTCTGGGTGCTTCGACCTTCGCAAACCTTAAAGAAGTCTCTTTTAACAGCATGCAGAGTCTAATCAACTTTGCTATGGTTACAGGGACCTTTAAATTAAACGAGGAACTCTCAACGAAGATCGAAACGCAAGCGCACCTACCTACATTCACATTGGGTCTCCTATTTTTTATGTGGTATCACTATGGTCCCTCGTGGGTCTATGTGAGGCCTTTGGCCGCCAATTGAAACCTAAACCTAACCATCCAATAGCATAGGCTAACGATATATGTATGTAAACATCCTCGCAAAATCCTTCCCTAGTGGATGTATTTGTCAATCTTGACTCTGCCATATAGTATGTATACAAATTTTAGAGTATAATTTGGAGAGTATATATAATTTCATATATCTTGAGACTAATCTAGAAAAAAATGGCCACGAAACGGACAAAATCAATCGACAATGATTCATCGATAGCAAATAAAACGTATTATACTCGGTTGAGGAAGATAGCAAAGCTATCTTAAAACTAAGCTACTGAAGGACGAGGTCTTTAAATCTAGACGGTTTGAGGTGAAGAATTTAGGAGACCATGATTTAGGATCTCAAGGGGATCGGGGTCAAAAAAATTAATATTATTATTAAGAACTACACTAACTTTAATTGAGAATCACAGATTTTCTTAAATTTTTTTTTTAGATATTCAAGGGAAAGACAAAGTCGTTATCCTTAAAAAAAACTTGCAAGAATAAGTTGTATTCGTATTATTTTTATATTGCGACAACCTTGAACTTTAAAATAAGTCCTACTTCATTATTCTACGGTAAAGACTAAGTACCAGAGATATGCATTTTCGAAGAGGACTCGGACATCATTTTTGTGAAATCTTTAACATATGTACTATAACTAACAAAAAAATGAGATAGGAAAAAAATTGAAATCATATTTTTTTCTTCACTAATTCTTCAAGTACATAAATTTTCAAAAGAATCGGCGATGGTAAGTCACAAATTTTGTCATTTTTGGCGATTCTTGATGGAATAACCCAAACGTTTGAATTCATAAACTTTGATAGTTAAAACCATAGAGATATACATATGTAGGTAGTGGAGATGACGGGCAGCGACTGTTTTGAAGCTGGAGGATTTATCGCAAAGGACCGGCAATAAACAATATAGTCCAGTAATCAGAGACAAAATTTCTGTAAATAACGGAAAAAAATAAAAGTCAAAATGTTTTGACGTAGTTAGGTTCCAATGATGGAGTAAAATAGGGAATCACAGTTTTACACCAAAATTTGATATGGTAAGAACCAAGTTTAGGTTCTTACCATTCCTAGCGAGAAATGCAAAATACTGCTACAAATCGACAAAACAGAAAACTCAAAATTTCGGGCCCACGCCATATCAAATTTTGGTGTAAAACTGTGATTCCCTACTCTACTCCATCATTGGAACCTAACTACGTCAAAATATTTCGATTTTTCTTTTTTTCTTTAAGAATTCCGAGATTTACTGGACTAAATATGCTACTATCAGCTTCTTACTCACATGTATGGTATGTTATATTCTGGTCTTGAAAACAAAAATAGCCAAACCTTTGAATATGTACTAGGCAACTATTTGCATTTCACTGCCACCTGGCATGAAACGCTTCATACAAAAACGTACAATTTTGATTCAATTCATTTGTTTTGAGTTGAAGCATTATTATTGTTCGTATAGAGAGATTCAACGTTTTTTATCGATCACCGGTCCATAATTGATGGTGATCAGTAGATAATATCTGTTATTTTGAAGTCATATTCACAAAATCACTATACATCACATATATGGTACACTGTAGTACATATATTGGAGACTAACAATAACCAAGCAGTATTAAAATGGCTTCACAAACATTCGCTCTACGCTACTACATTCTATCTTTTTCGTGCTGATGATTAAAAAAAAAATATAACTTACTAGGTGAGCTAATCATTTCGGAAGGGGGGGGGGGGTTGTCCCCAAAACCCCCCCCCCCCTGTTCCTACGCCAGTGACTTTGCAGCATTCTGTCTAATTATATGTTCATTTAAATTTTTTAAATTGACCAGAAATCCAAATTTTGAGTAAATGTCATGATATGCATTCTTTCTCTTTTTTATTTCTGCTAGAAGCTTATCAATAATAGCATAATATGTATTTATGCGAAATTGGTTGTGCGCATGAAATTCATCTTCTTCAGACGTATTTTCGTTTTTTTCTTTTGCGTAGTCGTTTATACTCATCACATCCGGACAATTTTATACCTTCGGATTCGTAAAAATTAAGGGATTCGGTACTTCGTTTCGACTGTACAAATTTTTCTAAGGAAGAGTATAATACAATAATACTTTCAATTGTAATATTAACTTTTTGAAGTGATATATTAGTTTTATCCATGATTTCTAAAATTTCACTCCAAAATGCTACCGATAGCTGTTTCCAGTGAGTTGAACTCATTTAACAAACCCTTTGCTTCAACTTTTGTTGAAGGTTTTTGAAAGTTATCTTCGGAAATTTTATTCAATGCTTCTTTAAAAATTTTATAACCGGAAAGCACTGCCGCAGCTATTTCATTTAGAACAGGTTAATTGATTATTTCTGTCATGAATAAAAATAACTAATAACTAAATAACAACAATAACTTAAAAATGTATTTATTATTAAAATTAAAAAGTAATACAACATCCAAAAAAATGCCGCCCCCAAAAGGCTTGCGCCCTAGGGCTATAGCCCATTTTGTCCTGAGGATAAGGGGGCCCTGGTACACCCACTTCAAAAATGACAAGTTTCAGAAAAACATGTTAAAGTTTTGCACATTAAGCGCCACATACGATTGCGTACACATCTAAACTACTCATAGCTCCGTTAATTTTGCTCCGATCGACTTGAAATTTTGACACAACATTCTTGCAATGTTATACAATTATATTTTCATTTAAAAAAATTTAAAAAAAATACCAAAAAAAAAAAACTTAAAAACCTTACCCCGCCCTTAAACAAACCACAGTAGAATCGCGAAAACTTGAACTAATAAAAACCAGAAAAGTTGAAGTTATTGGAATTTTTTTTTTCAATTTCAATTTTTTCCATGCGACTGCCCCCCCCCCCACCCAAGAGGGATTCCCAATTTACTAAACATACACGCATACATACATACATACTCGATTCATTCTCCGACTTTTTTACTTGACTGTAATTAGCATTCCCTACAAACATTATGATTCGAAAACGATGTGCTAGCAAATCGTAATCTCTGGCTTAAACTTCGATATCGAACTCGATATCGAACGGAAAACAGACGACCAGCGAAGGAAAAGGAACATGATTTTCGACCTTTCTCGACTTATTAACCCGAGATTCTCTTTCGATAGCGAATTGCGGTAGGTTCGAAGACGAACCGAAAGTGATGTGTGAACGAAGTTAGGCGCACAATGCGGTTGTGGTAGTGGTTGTATATATTGCTTATATATTAAGAGAAGCGAGCTATTCTCGTGTCGTAAGCGATTCGCGCAGAGCGAGGTTGTACGGACATTTCAGTAGAGCCGTGGAATTGGACATTTATTAATGTTAAGCGGGAAATAATGTCCGTGGACAGTAGTGTCATCGGCACTTCATGGCATCTGTTATGACTGAGTTGTAGAAATAAATAGAAAGCAGAGAAAAATAAGGTAGAAAAAAATGTATTGTCTTAAGTGTATGAAATCCATGTTAACAGTTCAATATTTTTCACTCCACTTTTTATTGTTTTTCACATAAAATAAATTTAATTGCGTACACTTAATTAATCAATTCTAACTCAACTGAACATATGTATCTGCGCGCGTGCCACTAAACAGTAAACAGATCAATGCGTTCTGTTTCGAGCATTATCAGGACCATAGTATAAATACTTACATAGGAAGCAAACTCCATATCTTCCTCATTGTCCACAACATTTTTCGCATAAGAAAATTTTACCTCTCAAATGGACGATTTTGGTTGCACAGTAAAAAATTTCAGAAAAAGTACTATTTTTTGTATAGTAATTTTTACTGTTGGGTCAATATGATTTAACAATTAGAACGTAAATTTAAAGAACTGATATGCTTTCTGAAAAAATTACATAAAAGTACGTACGTTGTGCAGAATTCAATGGCGTTGTGTGCACAGTAAACGAATTTATGTAAAAGTACTATTTCTTATATAGTAAGGGTTAATTTACGTCATTCTTGGCTAGGTTTTTTTTTACACACTAGTGTGTAAAGTATACAGAATCAGCATGTAATTACAGTTTACACACTATTCTGTAGCGAACACAATGCAGTGTAATTTTACTATAATTAAAGTTGGCATCCAATTGCCTACTTTTAAAGTAGTAAAAATTTTTTACTGTGTGGTTGTACCTCTCAAAATTTTGAACAGCTGATGACTGAGCCAAATCTTTCGTCTCTTTCAATTACGTAAGTGTAATATAGCTTCATCGCTTTTTTGTCTGTTTTGGATGTTTTTATGCGTATTTCCTGTATTGCCATATCCCTCACCCTCACGTTATTTTCCCTTATTACTATTCCATACATACCAAAATGAGTGTCAGAGTAATCGCCCATGACTGAAAGAGACGCAGCTTCTGAATATGTGTAGATTGTACGCATATTGATGTGTTTACATCGAGAATTCGAGCTGAGTTTGCTTACTATGTAAGTATTTATACTTTGATCAGGACAGTGATGAGTCATTTCAATTGTACTCAGAGAAACGAAGGAATCTCACAGTAAATTCGAAGCATAGCCGCACGTAGTCTCATTTCTTTGTAATTCTGCAATCAGAGAAATGTTGAAATCTCGGGCACAAAGCGGAATTGTAGTGGTGGACTCTCTTTTTTCTTCTTATATGTAACAGAATCAGAGACACGAAAGAATCTCGGGAGAAGCTCGAAATCCTCATTTCTTGCTCCATTTCGAAATTACTTCGCGAAAGCGAGTTCTTCGCTAAAATGTTTGCAGGGTTTACTGTAGTAAACAGAACGTAATGAAAATACTACAAGACAACATATTGCGTAGGTATAGGGTCATTTCATAAAGAATCGCAATAAAAATTTTCATTCCATCTGTCCGCCGTACGGAAAATCGTTTGAAGGCTCGTAGCTCCCAAACACTTGGAGCTAATAAATTGAAATTTTTTAAGTGAAAACTTCTTTAGGCGCGTTGAGCGATTTTTGGATGGGGTAAATTTCATGAATTCGCGTCACCGTCACGCATTCGCGTCACCGACATGCTAATATTAAAGTGAAAACTTCTTTAGGCGCGTTGAGCGATTTTTGGATGGGGTAAATCTTATGAATTCGCGTCACCGACATGCTAATGTTAAAGTGAAAACTTCTTTAGGCGCGTTGAGCGATTTTTGGATGGGGTAAATTTCATGAATTCGCGTCACCGACATGCTAATGGTAAAGTGAAAACTTCTTTAGGTGCGTTGTGCGATTTTCGGATGGGGTAAATCTCATGAATTCGCGTCACCGACATGCATTCGCGTCACCGACATGCTTATGTTAAAGTGAAAACTTCTTTAGGCGCGTTGAGCGATTTTTGGATGGGGTAAATCTCATGAATTCGCGTCACCGTCACGCGTCACCGTCACGCATTCGCGTCACCGACATGCTAATGTTAAAGTGAAAACTTCTTTAAGCGCGTTGAGCGATTTTTGGATGGGGTAAATCTCATGAAGTCGCGTCACCGACATGCATTCGCGTCACCGACATGCTAATGCTAAAGTCAAAACTTATTTAGGAGCGTTGTGCGTTTTTTGGATGGGGTAAACGAAAGAATCGGAAAAATTCGCCTAGAAAATCCATGAGACATATACAACAATTTTTATTCGAAAATATGATGATTTATACAAAAGAAGGTTCTGAAATACTCGAAAGAAGATTTGGTGAAAAATTTGACGATTTACCTATGATATTAAGTGGGGACTTCAATATTAATTTTGCAGATGATAAAAATCTAAAATTAATTGAATTTTTAAACGAAGCATTAGGTTTGACTATGTCAAATGATCAAAAATTCAGCACTACAAATTATAAAACGACAATCGATGCAGTTTTTACAAGATATCTACATAAATTCCAGTCAAAGGTTTTTATTTCCTATTTCAGTTACCATAAGCCTATTGTATCCCTTTTAGAATGTAATGAAATGGTTGAAAGAACAAATATTCTAAGAATTGTGTAAATTGATGATGATAATGATCCAATCAATTAAAATAATGTTGAAAATCAAGTTCATTAAAATTCACATAAATACAAATACTATGTATGAATAATATAAATGTATATTAATTATTATATGAATTAACTTGTGGTTATATTTTGTATTTGGATCGCGCAACCCATCATATGTTTTGATCAATAAATAAACTATATTTAAAATTGTATATAATTGTTGTTCGGAGTGCCGATAGACGCGAAAACCATACTAATTTTTGATACTACAAT
The DNA here is from genome assembly GCA_949128065.1 of Beris chalybata. Taxonomy (NCBI): domain Eukaryota; kingdom Metazoa; phylum Arthropoda; class Insecta; order Diptera; family Stratiomyidae; genus Beris; species Beris chalybata. The sequence continues at coordinate 6,180,519 of OX421898.1, forward strand.
TAATTTGAAAATCCAAAAAAAAAAACACTTTAATTTCATAGTTTCAAGTTTTCACTTCTGTCGGCAGTCCTAATGACTGCACTGTTTTCTTGTTTCGCATGATCTAGTCACGAGTTGTAGCGTACACCGCAAAAAAACCTTTTTTCGATACGCCTGCGGAAATTTGCTGTGAACGCTTTTTTTGTAAATATTTTGAAATGAAAATTTTGAAAGATGTAGTTCAGATGTTGTATTGTTATATAAAAATAAAATACAAAAAATCTAGCATTAACGGTATCGTCTAAAACAATTCTTGAAAATATGCCTTATTTTCACCGAATTAACCTTACCCCGCCCTTAAACTGTCTGGGTAGTTATTTTTTGTTGCTAAATAAAACCAAGAACGGAAAAAAAACTGTTTCATTCAATACTTTTTCAAATATCAAAATGATTATTTTCGTGCATCATTATTTGGTGCGATTTCGCATTGGTCGAGTAGGCATTTCTGTTTAACTGTTTCGGAATTGACTATTTGTATGGAAGGTCCTTGACAGGACGCAGTGCGAAAATCGCGAATAGCGGATTTTGAGAGCGCATAAATCATAAATTCAGCTGGTATAGTTATTTGGTGTAATTTTTGCATTTGGAGAATCTCGACCTGCGAGTTGAATGGGAGGTCCTAGAAAGGACATAGCGCAAGAATCAAATGTAATGAATTCTGAGAGCGCATAAATATTACAAATATTGACGCCAAAAAAGGTTCTGGCCCGGATCTTATTCCTCCCCTATTCCTATCACTGTCATTAGGGATTTTCCCTTCAGCCTGGAAATCGTCGCATCTCACGCCCATTCACAAGAATGGTGACAAACGAAACCTTGAAAACTACAGAGGTATAGCAATACTATCAGCCATACCGAAATTATTTGAAAAAATTATGCGATAAACTCGCTAACGTTATCAACCCACTTCTTAATGACCAACAGCACGACTTTAGAAAAGGGCGCTCAACCACGACTAATCTAATGATTCTTGTATCTGATACACTCTGCGCACTGGAGAATGGGCACCAAATCGACGCAATATACACTGACTTTAGCAAAGCCTTCGACCAAGTTGATCACAATACTCTAATCTTTAAGTTAAAAAAGATCGGTATAGCAGGACCTCTACTTGACTGGCTTAAGTCATATCTGAGTAATAGTACTCAATGTGTTAAGTTCCAAGGCTTTATTTCCAAAGAAATATCAATGTCTTCTGGTGTTCCCCAAGGAAGTCACTTAGATCCTCTTTTGTTCAATATCTTCATTTCAGATCTATCAGAAGTATTGGAAAGTGTTTCACATCTTTTATACGCCGATGATCTGAAAATATGTCATTCCATTAGCTCCCCCGCAGATGCTGTATTTCTGCAATCCAAGCTCTTGGCACTAGATGGATGGTGCAGTCAAAATAAATTAAAGCGTAATGTCGGTAAATGTCACGTGATTAGCTTCTCACGCAAAGAATCCACTTATCACCATAACTATACCCTAAGTGGAAATGACTTAAATCGGGTGGAGCATATTGAAGACCTCGGCGTGCTACTTGACAATAAACTATGCTTTAAGTCTCACTACAACAGAATAATCTTAAAGGCCAACAAACTTCTTGGTTTCATTAAAAGAAGGGCTAAAGAGTCCAAAAATATTTGGGTGACTAAATCATTATTCTGTTCCCTTGTTCGTCCTCTGCTGGAATATGCATGTCCCATTTGGGATCCCTTTTTTCAGATATATAGCAGCAGAATAGAGTCAATCCAGAAGCAATTTCTTCTGTTTGTTCTGAGGGACTTGTATGACCCTAGAGACTTTGATAACCTTCCACACTACACAGTTAGGCTACATCTGTTAAATCTTTTACCGCTCAGCTCTAGGAGAACTATGCTCACATCCTGTTTCACCTTAGAAGTTTTGAATGGTAATATTAAGGTTGATCACCTTACAAATAAAATTCGACTTAATGACACTGTCACGCTGACGAGACATTCAAAACCTCTTAAGGAATATCCCCATCGTACTGATTACGGTCGAAATTAACCTATCAATAGATGCTGTAGAACATTTAACAATTTTAGCGTACATTTCACACCTCCAATAAGTAAGCCAACATACAAACTTAAACTTCGTTCGATCTTATCAGCTCCTCCTCATCCCGTTTAACCAACCAACCAGTGCGTCTAATTGAAGTATATTAAACTAATTAAATTAAGTCAAATTATATTGTATTAATTTAGATTGATTTAAGTTAATTTTGAATTTTTAATCTTTATATAGGTATATCTTGTTTGATAAATAAATAAATAAATAGCGCATAATTCCTGTGTATTTATTTTTTCAATTATTTAAAATGTTAGGGGTGGGGGCAGGGTCGTATTTCAGTCTTTCCAGGGTGGGCAAGATGTTATGAATGTATGTATTTTTATATATAAATCTCCATATGTAATATGTAATATATGAAAATACCAAATTCAGGAAAGGGCAAATGCCCCCCCTGCCCTCCCCCCTCAAATGACGTCCCTCGGTGGGGGGCTAGCTTGCCGTCTACTCAGCCCCCCTACCTTTAAATGATTTATCCTTACTAAACGAAAGGAGCGCAAACATTTTTTTCTTGGTGTTTTGGAGAGCGCATAAATAGCGCATAAATAGCGCATAATTTTATTGTTTTTGAGAGCGTATAAATAGCGCATAATTCTATAATTCTATACTTTTGAAGCGTCAACTTAGCATCGGCCGGTCCATTTTGACGGTTTAGCTGAGCTTTTTATAAACTGTTATAATAGCAATGCTATGCTGTGACGTCAAGATAGACGTAGATGAAGCAAGGAATTGAGGAACGACCTAAGAACAAATGTCGAGACATAAAAGATGTGTACAATAATTGTACAGTAATTGGCAAAAATAGATGCAACAACGTTTGGTATATAAAATTTCATTATTCTCAAGTTTTAGCGATATTCAAATTCAGGGGGAGGGGAGGTTTTGCAAGTGCCCCTTCTTGCCCCTACCTGTTGGCGCCCATGAAAAGATCCAACTGATCGTACCACAAAAATTTAAAGACATAGGCCGCTATTTACAGTCGTCATAAAGTTGACTTTAAGTTAATGCTGACTTTAGTGTCTTATTAATAATACGACATTAAAGTCAGCTTTAACTTAAAGCCAACTTCATGACGACTGTGAATAGCGACCTCAGACTCTCACAAGTACATAACTGCATTAATTAAAGGTGCGGTTGTCTTCTTTACAAATCAGAAAACATATTTAAAAAATAAAATAATTTGCGCCCAGGAGAGCTAAAAAAACTGCCAACAGTCTGGGCGTAACTTTACTATTTTTTCGGTAGAAGTTCGGAACGTGTTTAATTCGGGGATGCGGTGTATGTTACTATGTGACTGAAAACCTAACAAAAATCTGCCAACAGTCTGGGCGCAACTTTATTATTTTTCAGGCAGAAGTTCAGAACGCGTTCAATTCGAGGATGCGGTGTACGTTACTATGTGAATGAAAACCTAACAAAAAGTTCGGGAAGCGGTTAGAAAAGGGTGTAACATATGAATTAAATAATTGGGTCATATTCCGGGATGCGGTCTAGAGGTTGAAAAAAACAAAACTTAAAAATAGGTTATTATTAAACAAACCTGGGGAAGTAAAAAGATATTCGATATCGGATCAGACCTGAGAAACATGGTGGAATTCATGAAAAAGTATACAACCAGTTTACACCCTCTTAGGGGTCGAATTTCAAAAAATCTTGAAAACGCATTCTAGGTATTCATATGAAGAATCCGTAGATTAAAAATGAGTTCAATATTTCGAAAGACCTAGTAGATATGACGAAAATCGTGAAAATATATGCATTTTATATTAATTGATATTTTTTTGCCCCCCCCCCCCCTGCTGAACGCCAATGAATATTCGAATTTTTTCTCATCAAAATTACTTTTCTAGTTAATTTACATATACGTACCGAGTTTCAACTTCTTAGCATAAGCCGCTCTAAAGTTAGGAAAAACACCCCCTCCACCGTACCATACTACCCTAAAAAAGTTTTATTTTTCCACCATGCCACTACTATAGCTCTATCTAAATATCAAGTTTCAGCTCTCTATCATTATGGGTTCTTAAGACATAAGCATCGGAACTTTCTCCTTCTCACCCTTCCCTACCCATATCCTCTACACCCCCAGCCCAAATTTTTTTCCCTACAAGGATTCCATTAGGCCTACTTCTGGTAAAAATTTGAAACGTCTATCTTACACTGTTATTGAGATATGAAACGTGTTATTTTTGAAAAATTACTATCCCTTCCATTTCCGTGCTCCCCCGCCCCCTTCAAAAATTCTACTTTGGTCAATCTTTTTTTGTTAAGCTTTACCCACCCCCGTGAGCGTCTACCCGCACCCAAAATTTTTATTTCAGTCTAATCTCCTAGTATAACTACAGATATTTGTTAAGTTTTAATTGCTTGCTATTAACGGTTAAGGAGATATGGATTTTAGAATGTGTCGATCTCGACTTTTTTGCGTTTCGGACGCATTATTTCCCCCTCCAATCCCACAGCCCTTCACCCATATCAGCAATTTTTTTGCAAATGGGTCCACTATCAAAGCTCTATAGAAAATCCAAGTTTCAGCCTCCTACCATAAGCGGTTGCTAAGATCTAGAAACCAAAATTTTTCGTCTAAAACGCTTTCCTCACCTCCCCGCTCACACCTACACCCCTCAAAAAATTCTATCTTCAAGGGGTCTACTATATCTATTCATAAAAAAAAATCAATTTAATAACTCCTAGGGTTTGGGAACTATAATTCCTCAGATGAGTTTGCGTACGGCATACGGCGCACAGACGGACTGAAATTTTTTATTTCTTTTTTGGTGTTTATTAGTAATAAAACGTGTAAAAAAAATTTCAGGGTTGCAAATTTTTTTTAAAAAAAAATCGATAACAATACTTTATTATTAAAATAATAAAGTAAAACGAGTTGCATCTGGAGGGTTTTTTTACACGTTTTTGGCCACCCCCAATTTTTTGTCGGATTTAATTTTGGTTTACATTTTTGAGCAGCTGTTGAGCTCCGCTTTCATTTGGTGTTTGGGAAATCTGAAAAAATCTGTGCCTTAAAAAAAAGAGACTGCTATCAAGTTTTTTTTTTAAACAATTTTTTTATATTTTCTCTCTCTTTGTTTTATTTATTTTTTGCTTTTTTGTTGTTTTTTTCGAATTTTCAAATTTTCTTCAGCTTGTCGTAAATTTCGCACTTGTAACTGTGTCGTCATTCATTTGAGTTTTTTTCTCTCGTTAGCTTAAAGTCATCATATATGGCTAAAGTGTACAAATAGGTTTTTTTTTTTTTAACTGTAATTTTGTTAAAGTTAATGTTAAACTAGAAAATTTTCCATTTTTCTTGTCCTCTACTTCGTATAGTTTGTAATTTTTTTTGTTTTGTTTTATAAAAAACAGAATAATAAAATTAGATTAAAAAAAGAGGAATGATGTGCTCATTGTTTCTTTTTTTTCCTTTTTTCTGTTTTCTTTTTTTTCTTTTTTGTTCACTAAAAATATTTGTGGCACATTTTCGTTAATTTCTACTCTGCGTATAAATGCAAAAAAACGGTCAAACAGACCGCGGATTCCATCCCCCTCCCTCCCTTCCTCGAACTTTCTCGACATCAATAACAAAATAAATACAAAAAAGAAAAGAAAAGATCAGGAAAAACAAATAAATAAATTATATATAAATAAATTAAATTAAATTAAATCAAAAAAAGGAAAAATAATCAACAACTTTTTTTACGGGGTATTAATAAATAAATGCTTAGCCATTTTGTATATATGTGTGAGTGTTTGTGTGTTTTCCTTTGTGAATATTTGTGCAGTTTTCTCAAAACTAGAAGAAAACTCAACTCCACCCTATTTTCCCCGCCCCCCTGTAATCTACCCATACCCCGACGAAAAAAAAGGTAAATTCCTTTTTTTTTGGTGTCATTCGTTTTCCGCTACCCTGTCAGCAATAAAAAGAAAAAAAAATTCAAATTCAAATTTCTGATGACCCCGCCCTCGGCTGGGCGACTCTACTGACCCGATCCGGTTTGTAAAGATGCGTGTGCGGCAGTAGAAAAGTGGAGCCAATGTCACGTTCGGCCATTGTGCTTGCCTCCTGAAAAGGGCGGGAAAAAAAACAAAAACATAATTAGAAGAATTGGATCCCTTAAAGATTCGAGACTGTGGGAGGGGTGCTTACGTCATTATTTAGCTGCGAATGTTTTTCGTAAACGCTACGAAGGGATTTGGTTTGCGGTTGTATTGTCGTCTCGTCGAACGATCGAGCTTCTGAGACGGTCCTGTAGGGAAAGTAATCAAAGTATTCAAAGTAATCAAATCATTCAAAGTAATTAAATTACAATTCGGTATGTTGCATCGTGTCAAGCCATGCGTCCATTGGATCCAGGAAACCTCCAGCGTTGTCGTTGCTGCGAAAAAAAAAAAAATAGGAACGAGGGTCGGAGAGGGGTCGGAAATTAACCAAATAGAGCTCATTCTATACTTTTCACTGCCCGACTGCTTCTTATAGCCGCCATATTGCGAATGTCCGTCGCTATTTAAAGCCGAGCTGCCGTTGTGCATTTTCGACAGCTTCTGTATCAAGTGACTCTTAGTGTCGAGCGTTGCAGTGGCAGTGGCGTCCTGACCGACAGTGGCGGACACTTCAAATCCGGCCGATACTAGGGCACCGCCCGTTAGCGAAGCAAACAACTGCTTGTTGTTGCTGCTGCTGTTGTTGTGATTGGTGCTGCCCGATGAGAGTTTCTTCGGTTGCAGTGTCGGCGATAGCTAGACAAAGGGTGGGAAGGGGGGGGGGGGATTTGGGTTGAAGTTTAGATTTAGATTGAAAAGAAACCGGCGGGAGATTTAGGGGGTTTTTGTACCTAAGCTTCGGCGTCCAAGTAGCTTAGAAGTTTAGCTTCGGATGCACATGATGTTGCCACCTGGGCGCCACTGTTTTCCATGTGGGAAATTGGATGGTATTTGGCGCGCGGGATCATAACTGTTAGGGAGCGATCGTTTTGATCAAGCAAATTGCATCGACGCTCGGCTTCCGTGAGTTTGGCCATTGCGGCATTGTGCTGTAGGCTGCTGACAACGCTTAGCTTCTTTTCTGCGTCTTTGTTGACGTTTTTCTGGAAGGGGGAGAAAATATCGGCATTAGTGGAGTGCACTATTAGAAAAAGCTACCTTCCTTAAAGCCTTGCTGATCCTCGGAGCCTCTGTAAGGCACTACTAGCAAAAAATCATCATAAGGCTTTGCCGAAGCTATGTCCGTACCTTGTAGCCTGGGTAAGGCATGAAAGCGGCACGAAAACGGCACGAAAATGGCACGAAAATGACACGAAAATGACACGAATACGACTTGCCTGTCTCAGTTGCCGTAGTAGGGCCTTATGGAAGCTAGTTTGTTAGTAGGTGGAGAGAGAGCGTCTCGGTAGCCTCGATAAGGCCTTGTGGATGGTAGTTTATAAGTGGGGGGGAGAGAGGGCATCACCGAATTTGCAACACACACTTACCTTGGCGAGATACGGCATCGTCATCTGTGAGTTTTACGTAAACACCTGCCACGAGGGCTTAATTCCACTGTCCTCATCGGACATGGATTGATTTTGGGACCACAATCAGAGCCCCTCCAATAAAGGTGGTACCAGTTTACATAAGAGTGCAAGCTCTTACATTCATACTGGTGGATGCGAGACCTATCTAAATCGCCAGATGTTTTTGAGCATAGGTTCGATAGTCGTCGTCTGTGAGTTTTACGTGAACACCTGCCGCGAGGGCTTAATTCCACGGTCCTCTTTGGACATGGATTGATTTTGGGACCACAATCGAAGCCCCTCCAATAAAGGTGGTACCAGTTTATATAAGAGTGCAAGCTCTTACATTCATACTGGTGGATGCGAGACCTATCTAAATCTCTGCCGTTCTGTCGGTCCCGGCACCCGGTTGACACGCAACTCCACGTCGAGCTTCACAAGGAAGCTCTGCCCGCTTGGGCATAACCACAGCCACCACGTTGCTCCCCTTGGGGCCTCCCCAGTGTCGGGGGTGGAAGCTAACCTTCCATGGGCTCCCCGACTCCCGTGGTACCAGAAATAGAACCTCCGGTCAGGATTCGTAGCTTAATAACACTACTACCAAATGTTTGAGTTACTTGCGACTCGGGACTGGTGACCTTCCTCATCGGGTACGTGGGGTAGGCACTCCCCAAAGGCTACACTGGAATCGGCATTATCGCCTTTAACACAGCGTCGGTATCAAAGGTACCACCTCCCTGCGTCAGTAAACCATAAAACATAGCACAATACCAGCTTAAGATCCCACATATAAAAAAAAAAAAAAAAAAAAAAAAAAATCCAGCACCAGCAACGAGGCCTCTACCCTTCAAGTAGGGATTTTCTCCTGGCGAAGGCCAGACGCGCAAATTCATTTAATTTCACGAAGCTTTCACGGGTTGCCAGACATTTATCAACGACATATACACGATTCCCACATTTCACCCCATAGAGTTCAAGTCACGCAAGTCATCATACACAATACATTCACACAACACATGCTTCCAGTCTTCAACGAGGGAATTGCATAGGCTGCAACCTTCGGCCACCGATCTAGCCATCTTGAAGAGATAGCAATTCAGGCCACCGTGCCCGGTGAGAAGGAACCCCAGGCTCAGACAGAAGTCCATTCCACGGAGCCCCCAGGCAACGGACACATCACCAATAAAACCATAGGTAACACGACCTTTAGTGCTCGCATCCCAGCGATTCTGCCATCTTGCTATAATGTTCTCATCCAGACGGGCAACCACCGCGCTGCTACTCAGTCCGCGGACTTCGGCATCAGTGACCCAATCGGTCGGCGACAGCGGTAGTTCTCTCCTAATTTTATAGGCTATACTTCGACAAAGTACCTCCAGGTCCATCGGGGGAGCACCCATGGGTACCTGCATGGCGTCAGTCGAGACCGTCCGGCATACAGGTAGACATGCATACATAATGATGCGCTGGCATGCATTCATCAGATCTACTCCGCGTCTAGTTAACATGCAGTCAGCAAAGACAGATGACCCGTAGGTAGCGCATGCAAGGAACAAACCACTGTAAATAATTCTGACAGCTTTCCTGCCGAGGCCCCATTCATGTCGCATTACTCTACGCAGCTGACCCACCAACGCAATAATCCTCACTTTGAGGTCATCCAAATGCCTGTAAAAATTCATCCGCTCGCCCATTCTGACCCCCAGGTACTTGACACAGGTCGTGTACCGGAGGGTCATCCCATTGGCTCTCACCGTTGGATGTCTATTGGACGAAAGCAATCCCTTTAACAACATTACCTCAGATTTTTCAGCGGAGATGTCGACCTTGACTTTTGCGCTCCATGCCTGAACAATTTTCAGCATGTCGGAGCTTTTGGATTCAAGCTCCAGTCGGGATCTGCCTTCCACGAGGATGAGTAGGTCGTCTGCAAACGCGCACACCTTAACTTCAGCAGAGAGTTGCACCAGAAGTTTATCCATTACTAAGTTCCATATAAATGGGCCAGCAATGGAGCCTTGTGGACATCCCCGAGTCACGTCTCTCCAAACACACTCATTAACTCCCTGAACAAACGCCCTTCTCCCAGAGAAATAGCTTGACCATAGGCCAATTTCCTGGCAGCCATACACTCGGAGCTTCTCGATAACGACTGTCCAGTCAAGGTGGTCAAAAGCACCCCTGAAATCGATAAAGATCCCAAGGACGTAACAAGCAGGGCTGTCTTTAACACATTCCTTAACATATCTCCACGCATCTTCGGTGGACCTACACGTGCGAAACCCGTACTGTCTATCCGATAACCTATCTGCAGTAACCATCTTGGATCATGTTTAATCTTATTCGGAGACTTCAGCAAGGCCACGACCCGGGCGGTCTTCCAAGCAGTGGGGAACAGATTTTCACGGGTGCACTTCTCGAGTATACATTGCAGGTATTCAGGCGCGACCCGCCAGATGTTTTTGAGCATCGCACCAGTTATGCCATCCCATCCAGGCGACCTACCGGACTTAATCCGGGCCATCGCTATTTCGATCTCCCAACGCTCGAGCTCAGGTGCAGGGCCAGTACCTTCACGTGCTTCAGGTCGAACAGGGTGTAGCATGGGGTCCGCGTCAGGGAAAAAAGACTCGAGAAGCGCCCTAGTCGATTCACCCCACGTAGCCATGGTGTTTCCACCGATCTTTATGCAGGATGCAGAGCCGATTTTATTGTTTGACCTAAAAATCTTGTATACAGACCCCCAGGGGTCGTTTGCATTCCGGCCAACGAATCTTCTCCAGTCTTCCTCCTTGCTCTTGACCAGCAAGGCTCTATACTCGTACATTGCACGCGTGTAGGCGAGCTTCAGCTGGGCAACATTATCCCTACCGTCAATTCTACCCTTTTGGAAGGACTTTCTGAGCCGTCTGACGCTTCTTCGTTTCATACCGAGTTCTCGCGTCCACCACTTCACGCGTCCGGGATTAAGAGTACGTATCCTAGAGAACATGGCGTTATTCACGCCATCAATAGCGCCTTGCAGCGTGGCAACTTGGTCATCAAGCGACAGGGTTTCGAAATTGATCAACGGCAGCATGTCTGCTGCCTCTCTAACCTTTACACGATAATCCTCTCAATTGCATCCCCTCGTGTACCAGCCCTTTGTGGCTGGTGTCTCCTGAACACTCTCAACCCAATTAAGGATCATAGTGATCAATATGGGATTGTGGTCGCTCACGCTCCAACCATTCAAGACCCTCCATTCATATTCACGGACAGTTGCAGCTTCATTCACACAAGTGACGTCAATATCACTGACTCCCCTAGGCCCATCAAACGTGTACAACTCGCTCGGTTCGTTCAACACATGCATCCTATTTACAATCATCCATTCGCTCAGCACCTCACCCCGACGTAGGCCGCGACTACTAGACGTCCGTCTAGCAGTCTTACTAAACCACGTCGGTGACAGTGCGTTCGAGTCCATTCCAAGGATGGTAGGTAACCCGCTCACCAGTAGCAGCACCCCATCCAGATACGCTAGATAGGGCTCTATTTCATCGCCATGGGCACAATATACACTAACCAAGTACATTTCACCAAAGGTACCCTTAACCCACACACATACACCCCATTCATTCGTCAGGTGTTCAACCTGCATGCACACAACATTTACATTATTCACAACAATTGCCGTTTTACCGGTACCAAAAACACGCATATAACCAGGTAGGCCTCTGACCCGTCCGTGGACGGCCCAGGGCTCCTGCAATAAGGCAAACGTAATGCCACTCTCAGCCATCCATGCACCAACGTCTAACATAACCGCCTTCGATCACTGACAATTTAGTTGTAGTACTTTTAAATCCATTCTGCTAGTGTTGGGCCTTCCTCCTGTCCAGCCTAGCAGCAAACAGCGGGCACTCAGAAGGGGAAAGTGCGTGATCTGCGGGTATGCGCCGTTCGGCGCACAGTCTACAATGTGCGGCCTGGTCACAGGAATTAACCCTATGGCCAACAGTGGAACAGCGAAGGCAAACATAATCGATCGATGGGCATTCCTTAGCGAAGTGGTCGAATCTATAGCATTTAAAGCATCTGGGAACGAAGTCATTATCCGCGCGGAGCCTGTAGCCATCGAAGCCAACATAAATTCGTTCACGGGTCACAAAAAGGCGGCTTATCGCCTCAGTGAACAGGAAGACAACATTGGACACGGCATCGAAACCATCACGGATTCGGCGGCTAACTATTCCCAGCCCACCCTGGAATTCTTCCAGTGAGCATTGGTCTTTGAGGTTTTTCTCGTAAAGCTCTGACAGGAGTTCGTCGTTGGTGTGGAAGCAATGGACATTGATCGCCTTAAGATCCATTTTTATCGGGACTGTTGCTTCGAGACCACAGTTGGCATGTGCAGCACTGGAAATTACTTTTTCTCTTTCAGCCTCCGAGGCCACTCTAACCGTCACTCCATTCCCAGTTCTGAATGGGTTGAGACCATGGACACGTACCCCCAGCGTTGATCCCACCTCTTTCCGGAGAACGTTGGCAACTTCCAACGAGGTAGCATTCGAGTTCTTGGACTTGACCACCAACGCCCAAGTTTCTTCAGGCTTGCGGGGCAGCACCCCCTTGCTGACCGTAGGCACTCTACGAGCAGTTTCAGATCCGACCGAACCGGACGTGGCTACCGCAGGGGCTGAGAGTTCCACGATTGGATTCCGATGTTTACTCGATTTTAAAATAGCGATTTCACCCTCTAACCTTTCGAGCTTAGCAATCAGCCGGATTACTATTTCCTCGTACCCCTGAAGTCCTATGAATACTCTCTTCAACATTATTAGAGGGATCTTCTCAGTAACAAACTCGTCTATGATCTCAATACCTATCTCCTTCATTCGAGCTAGGACTTCCGCAGTGTCGCGCATCTCAGATACCTTCTTATTAGCATTGCCAGCTTCGCTTACAACCTTTACCGGCGGAGTGTCGACCGGCGGAGTGTCGGTCTCCATGTCATCTCCACCTGACAGCGACAGAGGCTGATCAACAACACCCCCCGCACCTTTACGAAACGCCAAAGGCCTTCCACCGGGACCTGGTGTCTTCCTATTATCTTTAAGTTTATCAATAATTTGCTTAGCATTAGGCGTTCTTACTATAGCGCCTAGGTCCTCCTCCTCTTCCGAGCTGTCAGGCCCAAGTGCAGTCTTCCGACTACCGTCGGGCAACTCCAGGCTCGAATCCGACTCACTATCCTCTTCGCGTTCCAAACTTAAAGCTTTCTTTTTGGTTTTCAAAGAGGCCGGGCCTGGCTTCAGACCACTCATATTTAGAATTACACAATAAGAAAAAAGAAAAAAATTTTGGATTTTTTTTTGTCTCCCCCTCAAAATTTCCCCCCCCCCTCAAATTTTCCCCCCTCGGAGGTCCATCCCTTGGGAGTCGACCTCTGCTAGTAACCGCACTATACCCTCACTCTTGCAGTAAACGCGCTATACTCAAGTCGGCCTCTACTAATATGCGCACTATACTGCACCAGACCCTTCTAGTAAACTGACTATGGGGTACGAGGCACTGTACACTACCAAGCACTTCTTAAGCAATATTTATGCGGGTGATTTAATTACTTTATGAAAAACAACAACAAAATACACAGGATTTGGTTAATCAGCTGTAACTTTTACAGTTTACCACCTACCAAAAATCCAAACCTATCCACTCACTATATATAATTCACTAGGGAACACTTATACCTCGTTCATGTGGTAGCGTAGTGTAGTGTAGCATATTATGAAATCCGGTTGATATATGAGTGTTCACGTGAAGTGAATTGACGTTTCGCACTTTTATTTTTTGTTGACAACTGTCACAAGAGGTATTTATTTTATTATCATAACCTGTTACATTCACCGTTTTATGTCTTAAATATAATTTTTTCTTTTATTATTCATTGAAATGGAATCATTAAAGGGGCTACAACTAAAATCGTAGACAAAATCCAATCTAGTTTTTTGACATTTGACAAGAAAACTGCTACGCAACGCAACGACAAGTGTTCTCGTGGGAGGATTAGCTAATCCACTACACTACACTACGCGGTTTTGCAACGTTGTAGAAAAACCACTCCGTAGCAAAATTTCGTGTGTTCACCTGGTACAACGAAGTGCTCCGTAGCGATACGTCGTTGACCAGGTGAACGAGGTATTAGAAAACAAGCAAAAACCGGGAGCACAATTCACTGATTGAAAAACACGTCAACTCAACTCGACTACACGAACGCGACTCGGCGACATACGGCAAAGTATCGGAGCTATGACTTGCTTCGCTGCTCGAGTCCTTGATCATGGCACGTTTGTCCAACTTTGTAGCCTTACCGCCACGACCGCCGACGCCACTGCGCATTCCAAGTCCCGATTTAGGCAAAATAACATTAATATCGGACATGGGTGGTTGAAGGACGCCACCGCCGCGTGCCTTTCGTCGCTTCGAGCACGTGACCAGCAAACAGAAGAACAACAAGAGGACAAGCAACGCTCCAACAGAAACCAAAGCAATAAGTAAAATCTTCAGGTTCAATTGACACGATGCGCCCGCATACCAGGCAAAACATTGACACAGCATCTGATCCGAATCGGAGTCAAGTTCGCGCGCATAGCATGCCCCATGATAGTAGCATTTCTCACAGCCGATTTGCTCGGCCGAGCAAATGCGTCCCGGATAGACGGGATTTTCCGATGGGTCGGCGAAACCTTCCTTACAGCTGCACGTGTACGTACCGTGCAGATTGAAGCAGTTCGCACTCTCCGAACAATCGTGGAACAAAGTGTTCAGGCATTCGTCGAAATCTTTGTGAAAAAGAATGAGAAAAAAAAACATTTTGGATTAGACAGAAAGGTTTGCGTCTTGGCGACTACTTACCGGAAGCCTTAAGGTCATCCGCACCACCAGTTCGTGCCGAATACAGTTCGGTACCGCCAATACTATAGTTGGTGCTGCGTAAATACTTGCGGAATACATCAATTAGACGCTGCTCATCACTATCGTCGGACAACTGAAACAAACAAACCAAACGTTTTGTCTTCGAAAAGAACCCGACTTAGTCAAGCTTTCAACCCACTTGCAAGTAGAACTCGCCAACTACACCATTTCCGTCCGATGTCCGATCAAATCCGGCCACGTGAACGCCGTGATAGATGTCGCGGAAGTCCGACTGCATGACCATACGATCCAGTGCTTCGTGCGTTAGTCCGGCCAAGTAGTAGAATCCGTCCGACTCCTTTCTCGCGAGATTCTCGTTAAAAGCGAGCATTTCTTTTCCGAATCGCTGAAGTGGCAGGCTCAATTTGTAGGTGTACGTAGCTGTAAGAAATATCGGGATTAATCGGAGCAATTAGGACGATTAAGTCCGATAAATTCTTCCACGCACAGCCCCCGAAGCAAAACCAAGGGTCGCGGGCAACGATAGCGATAAACGGGACGTTCTCATGGCGTCGATAAGAAAACGGTAGGAAAACGGCAAGAAAACGACTCTTATGATTCGAACGCGATCCGATGCGATCAAGTGCAGTGGCCGCTGGATTTACACCGTAAACGTGTTGGCACGACTTTACTTTGGAGGATTTTGGAGGATTTTGGAGGGTCTTAGATAACCTCGAAGGATCTTAGAGGACCTTAAAAGATCTTGGAGGACCTTGGAGAGTTTTGGAGGAACTTGGAGAGTCTTGAGTCTTGGAGGAGCTTGGAGGACCTTGGAGGATCTTGGAGGACCTTGGAGGACCTTGAAAAGTCTTGGAGGAGCTTGGAGGATCTTGGAGGACATTGGAAGGTTTTGGAAAGTCTAGCAGGATCTTGGAGAGTCTTGGAGGACGTTGGAGAGCCTTGGAAGAGCTTGGAGCACCTTGGAGAGTCCTGGAAGATCTTGAAGGACCTTGAAGGATCTTAGAGGACCTTGCAGGTTGTTGGAGTTTTGGAGGACCTTAGAGGATCTTGGAGAATCTTGGAGGATCTTGGACGATCTTGGAGGGCCTTGGTGGATTTTGGAAGGCCTTGGGTCTTTGAAGGGTCTTTTGGAGGTTCTTGGAGGATCCTCTTGTGGGGGGAAATAAAATCCACCAATCCACCTTCGTACGTTTACTCCTCAAATTTTGCTTAGAAACGGAAGACGCGGGCGTGAAAAAAAAACCGGTGTACACTTACGTTTACACGGCCGATCCGGGAACATTCGGGCAAATCCGGGACGACAAACGCATCGCATATGTCCGTCAAGACGCTGACACAATTCATTGCGGGACGCCTTGCAATCCGGACGACATTCGGAACTCTCCGATACTTTTGGCGGCGTTGCAATCAGAATGCCACTGAGAAGAACGTGATTCGATTCGCCGTTAATCGGGACTTCGTCACGTTCCGGCAAATTGAACGACGGCAAATTGTTGTAGTCGGTGTCGTCGAGCGTTGGATCGTTGTCGTCGTCGTCGTCTCCGCCGATAGTATTCAACGACGTTCGTGTCGGCGTCTTGGTGTCGGCCATATTAATCGAGCCGGCATTCTTTTGATCGGGCATTACAACGAAAATACTGTCCTGTTGTCCACCGCCGGCTGTTTTGTTGCCGGCCGATTGGGCCGGGGTCGGATAAAATGCCGGAGGAATTTTGTGAATCGGATACGAGGAGGGAACGGCCGCCGAGTCTGATGTTGTTTCGAAATCGGTTATCTTATTGACGACTTCGTCGGACGGTGTTGGCTCCTTTTCGGGATTGTGGTGAACTGAGCTTGGGGCGGCGGGCGTTTGAAGTCGGGTCGTTGGGGAAAGTTGAATGGTAGTCGATGACAATTGGTGGTGGAGTGTATGAATTTCTGTTTCGGTGACCGTATCCACGGCCGTTGAGGTTCGTGTTATTGTCAATATCAACGTTTGCGTTGACGGGATACCTTGACTTTCAACAACGGTCGTTTTTGTCGTTGTAACCGTCAGCGTTTTCGTATTAGTGACGAACTTAGTGGGCAAAATGATTTTGCTTACTAGACGCGTTCGTTTCGAAAAGTTAAGCGGTTTTGTGATCGTTACCGTTTCGGTGTGACCGACAACGACCGAACCGATCGCCGAATGATTTTCACTCGTTGGTGAAACTTCCGAGCCGGTTATTAGAATTTCATCGGGAATTTGTTGGAGCTCGTTGAATAGCTCGCCGCTAGTTGAGTGCAGGACGGTTGGTGTTGGCGACGTTGGTGAAGTTCGAGTCACGTTCTCCCTAATGCTGGGCGTTGGAATGATTGCAGACGAGCCACCGCCGGGCTTCTCTGTAACGACTTTCTTCTCGTTGTTGTTAAATTTACTCGTTGTCGTCATCGAGCCCAGCCACTTAGTTCGTGGCATTGGTGTAGTTGGTGTACGATATCGTGTCGAAAACCGGAGTATTGGCCTAGCCGTGCGCTCTGTTAACGGCGCGGGACTAGTAGACGGCTTCGTCCAGTCACCGAGCGTTGTTGGTGAAAAGGTTGTTATACGTGGTGTTGTCGTTGTGGTTTTCATTGACGACGTTCGCAGCGGTATAGCGGGCCGTTGCGGATTTCGTAGGTTCAATGTTGGCAATGGTGTGTTGAAAAGTACCTGAGACGGGAGAGGCGGTGGACTTAGTCCCATCACTTCTTCGGTCGTTGGTGTAATCGCTTGAACCGAGACGGATGGCGATGGCGGCGGTGGTGGTGGTGGTGGTGGTTGCATATTAACGGAAAGTTCGGGTAGCGTAGCCGATCCCGTTGTTGATGTATCGTCGAGATTATTGATTACACCCAAATTATGGGGATTTATGCTCTCCTTGTAGTCGAATATCTCGGACGAATCCTTCTCCAAGTCGTTGGTGATTGGTGGCTTGATGTAGTTGTTGCGATTAAACGGCATTTCGGTTTGTGTTGTTGTTATATTGCGGGTAGCATGGCCCCCGTTGGTGTTATCATCGTTTAGGACCTGCGGTCTGTCGATTGGCAACGAAACTTGAACGTAATTGTGAAAATTGTCGATAGCGCCGCCATTGATTATTTCGTTGGTTGACGGATCCGGTGAGCTCTGGTCCGTCGGCTTCCGGAATCCCGAACCGGAACTACTCGGGACCGATGGTAGGCGCGATGGTCGCAAGGTCGGACGAGTCGTTGGTAGGAGTGGCGGTCGGAACTTTTCACCAATCGAAATAAAGTACGGTTTTGTGTTCGTTGTTGGTGATTTCGGTGTTGGTGTAGTCGATTTCGTGTTCGGTCGCAATGTTGTTGATGTTGTCGTCCACGCTGCATTCGTTGTACTCTTCATTTCCATGTGGTGAAGCTCGTTGATTGCGGACGCCGAGGGCATATTTAAAAATGGCGGAATATTGTAGCTGACGGTTTTCGACGTTGTTGAAGTCGGATAGTCGATATAGTGGCCGGGAATGACGGGCAGCGAGTTCGATTCCTGTATAACTTCGCCCTCTTCGTTCTCGTAGTCGTCGTCGTGATGCTGATCAGTTATTTCGTCGTTGATTGACGGTGCTTGAGAGTGCTCCACTGGTGAGTTGTCGTCGCCGACAAAAAGCGGTATCGATTGTGAAGTTGGCTGCGGATAGCGCGGACCGTACAAGTAATTCTTATTAAAGGCAAAGTTGTTGTTATTGCCGCCGCTCGGTGTGTAATGATATTGCGGACGTTGGTGAATGAATGTCTTCGTTGGTGTAGCCGGGCCCGAATTTCCATTGATCGGTGGCGGTTCCATTCCATGAACTTGATACTGCTGATTCGGATAGTGGTGATCGTGTTGCGGCGTCAAATTCACATTGACCTCGTGATCGTAGTACGGTATGTTCACGTTGTAGTGTCCGTTCTTGTGAACGCTTTGACTATGTTGTCCGCGTATTGGTGTAGAGTGAGGAAATTCGTTTTCCTTCTTGAACGTAATGGGTGGCACGTGTACGTCGATATTGTGACTGAGCACGTTTGCGTCTAGGTTTATGTGAATCGGATGATTCGCGGATTCACCAACTCCATTGCTATTGGTACTACTACTACTACTACTGCTCCCTAATCCATGATACGAGTCCGATCCGGCTATGATATTATTCTGTGACGTTGGTGAATCGATACCGATTACAGTGTTGGGATAGGGCGACGGCTCGTCAAAGTACTGACCGTTCTTATGAAGTTCAGCCGTACTTTCGATGATCAGAACTGGAGCGGTATTGCCGTGCGGTATCACAACGTTTGCTACTTGCGACGGCTGAATATTCACCAGCATTGGCTTCTCGGTGTTGCGATGCTGCTGCTGCTGCTGTTGGTGAACTTTGGTTACATGAAACGCCGGCAAATCGGTACTGAAGACTTCCGGAATTCGTTTGATTTCGAGAATTTCGTTGTTGAGCGATGGCGGCGGCTGACGCGGATATTGGTGCTGTTGATGTTGATGATATATTGAATGCGGTATTGGTGAAGTGTGTATGAAGTTTGTGGGCGCTTGATTCTGATAACGATTGGGCAGCACTATGGATGGATGCGATTGATGATAGTTCTTGTAACCGGACACTGATGCGGCTATTGGGGAAGACTGCTGCGCTGGTGATGGTGGTGGTTGTTTGGGTGGACGAATAAAGTTCTGTTGATATGGCAAGAGCGGTATAACATTCGGTGAATTATGTTTGGGTGGAAGATCCTGTTCGGGGAACGGTACACGCGGTCGTACACCCGCCTGTTTGCCAATTATTACATCAGAATTTGCCGTAATTACTTCGCCCGGACTAATTGGAATACCGCCGTTCAACAACGGCGACTCATACGTTGGCTTGCCAGCCGTAAACTCCAACTTATTGTTACGATTCGATTTTTCGTCCGTGTGCATTTGCCACTTTTGTTGGTGTTGATGCGGCCGTTGCGGTTTTGGCGGTGCAATATGCAACGAAGCGGGACTTGGCGCACGATTACCGTTCAACAGTTCGTTTGTACTACTTCGGACCGGAATGTAGATTGGTGAATGCTGTTGTTGTTGTTGAAGCGAACTCAAATCGTTTGCTGGCAACGTTGATGAGATGTTCTTGAGAAGATTCTTGCTACTGATCTCGTTCGTATACGGTCGCAATCGTGTGAGATTCTTACGCGTTGGTGAACCGAAATTCGTTTGTATTAGACCGGCCATTGCATTGATGACCGGCCCCAAAGCGGTTAAACCGTTCAAATTCAACGAACCGATTAGATTCGGTACTTGAAAGCCGTTCTTGTCGTTGTCTTTCTTCTTGTTCGCGATTTCGGACGGATCAAGACCGTTGGTGAAGTGTTGGTCGTTATGTTCGGAACCGCCGCGTCCGAATCATCAACCGCATTATCGTCGTCCTTAATTGTTTCGAACGCAGGCTCGGTTTCGCTCTCCGACGCTACAACTATGTCGTCATGGTCATGCTGAACCGATTCTTTGTCATCGTTCGCATACGTCTGGGTTTGTTGTTGGTGAAGCTGCGTACCGAGCATATTCATTGCGGTTATTTCCAACGTTTGTCCACCGATTAGTGTTGCCAGCGTTGTTATAAGTGCCGTACTTGCGATTCGCAACTGATCGCGAAACTTCTCCAATGCACCGCGACTAAGCATATGATTCGGTATCGATTCGGTTATAACATTCTCAACAACACGCTTATGCGACTTCACCAACGTGGACGATCGCGTTTGATACTGTGCCGACTTGAGTACGGTCGTGAAGTAGGTGAAGGTCGTCAAGTAGGTTTTCGTCGCGTAGATATGAAGACGACTGTTCGCGTTCGATGGTACATCTTCGGCCGCATCTAGCGCAATATACGACGTCATAACGGACGTCGTACTTTTCGGTGGTAACGACTCGGTTATGACGACTTGCGTTAGGACGTTCGATGTCGAAACGATCTTCTCGATGTCGGTATCGTGCAGCGTGCGGGTCATTGTGATCTTGCTGAAGTAGGTATTGGTCTCGTGGATTGGTGTAGCCTCTTCGGACGGTTGTAGAAAAGATATGTAGTCTTCGGGACCAGTTATTGTATTGGTGACGATATGTTTCGATGAGACGACAAGCGGCAGTTCACCATCGACTATTGTATTCAGGTAGGTGTACGTTGTGTGAAATACACCAATGGCGAATTCGGGGGTCTGAAAAATACACCAACGATTAGGAAGGGAAATCGGAAGTGGCAAATTTTCATGGTTACATACACGTGATAGGGTCACGCCTGACGTTGATGTTGGTGTAATTTTCATGTAGTTTTGCTGTTCCGTTGCAATATTCGATATGACCTTCTCACGACTCTCAACCGTTGTTGTACCGTCCTGAAGGTACGTTGTCAGGTACGTGTACGTTGTCAGTCACGTTTTCGTCACGAACTGATTCGGTTTGATCGGAAATTGAAGATTCTCCTGTAAATTGCCTCGTGGGTTGGTGAAACATTTGCCATCATACATACCTCACTCGGTGCAATCATTATCATTTGATTCTTGAGCGTGCTGGGTGCCAATGTCATTGGTTTGTACAAGTTGCTCGGCAAGATTCGTAGAACGCTGTGACGATGAACGGCGGCTGTCTTACTTTTATCACCGGCAACAATCACTTCGACGCCATTGGACATAATTCGTGTGGCTAGGTTGTAGCGTGCCTCGTCACCAACGACCGTTGGTGTATCCAATTGAAACACAAACGGTTGAAAGTTGACGAAACGGGCACTTTCGTCGCTATTTGACGACGACACTGTCTCGTATTGTGATGATTGATGAATAATACTTTTCTCTCGATGAATGATTGGTGATGTTGGTGAAATGTAAAGGTCTGTGTTTTTCGAAAGGGGGGAGGGATGATTTCATCGAAAAAAAAATAAGCCAATTGCTTTTTTTGTTGTTGTTTTTATAAAATATCAAAAATATATTAAAAAATATCAGTTTTTTTTTTGTTGTTTAAAACTCTTATATACATTGGTGATTAATATAATAGAAACAAATTTATATAATACAGGTTGTTGGTGTGTTGGTGAAGTTATAAAATAAAGGAAGAAGTTTTCATCTTGTAGAGCAATTGTTGAGAAGAAAATTAAAAATAAAAAAAACAGGTTCGATAGTCGTCGTCTATGAGTTTTACGTGAACACCTGCCGCGAGGGCTTAATTCCACGGTCCTCTTTGGACATGGATTGATTTTGGGACCACAATCGAAGCCCCTTCAATAAAGGTGGTACCAGTTTATATAAGAGTGCAAGCTCTTACATTCATACTGGTGGATGCGAGACCTATCTAAATCTCTGCCGTTCTGTCGGTCCCGGCACCCGGTTGACACGCAACTCCACGTCGAGCTTCACAAGGAAGCTCTGCCCGCTTGGGCATAACCACAGCCACCACGTTGCTCCCCTTGGGGCCTCCCCAGTGTCGGGGGTGGAAGCTAACCTTCCATGGGCTCCCCGACTCCCGTGGTACCAGAAATAGAACCTCCGGTCAGGATTCGTAGCTTAATAACACTACTACCAAATGTTTGAGTTACTTGCGACTCGGGACTGGTGACCTTCCTCATCGGGTACGTGGGGTAGGCACTCCCCAAAGGCTACACTGGAATCGGCATTATCGCCTTTAACACAGCGTCGGTATCAAAGGTACCACCTCCCTGCGTCAGTAAACCATAAAACATAGCACAATACCAGCTTAAGATCCCACATATAAAAAAAAAAAAAAAAAAAAAAAAAAAATCCAGCACCAGCAACGAGGCCTCTACCCTTCAAGTAGGGATTTTCTCCTGGCGAAGGCCAGACGCGCAAATTCATTTAATTTCACGAAGCTTTCACGGGTTGCCAGACATTTATCAACGACATATACACGATTCCCACATTTCACCCCATAGAGTTCAAGTCACGCAAGTCATCATACACAATACATTCACACAACACATGCTTCCAGTCTTCAACGAGGGAATTGCATAGGCTGCAACCTTCGGCCACCGATCTAGCCATCTTGAAGAGATAGCAATTCAGGCCACCGTGCCCGGTGAGAAGGAACCCCAGGCTCAGACAGAAGTCCATTCCACGGAGCCCCCAGGCAACGGACACATCACCAATAAAACCATAGGTAACACGACCTTTAGTGCTCGCATCCCAGCGATTCTGCCATCTTGCTATAATGTTCTCATCCAGACGGGCAACCACCGCGCTGCTACTCAGTCCGCGGACTTCGGCATCAGTGACCCAATCGGTCGGCGACAGCGGTAGTTCTCTCCTAATTTTATAGGCTATACTTCGACAAAGTACCTCCAGGTCCATCGGGGGAGCACCCATGGGTACCTGCATGGCGTCAGTCGAGACCGTCCGGCATACAGGTAGACATGCATACATAATGATGCGCTGGCATGCATTCATCAGATCTACTCCGCGTCTAGTTAACATGCAGTCAGCAAAGACAGATGACCCGTAGGTAGCGCATGCAAGGAACAAACCACTGTAAATAATTCTGACAGCTTTCCTGCCGAGGCCCCATTCATGTCGCATTACTCTACGCAGCTGACCCACCAACGCAATAATCCTCACTTTGAGGTCATCCAAATGCCTGTAAAAATTCATCCGCTCGCCCATTCTGACCCCCAGGTACTTGACACAGGTCGTGTACCGGAGGGTCATCCCATTGGCTCTCACCGTTGGATGTCTATTGGACGAAAGCAATCCCTTTAACAACATTACCTCAGATTTTTCAGCGGAGATGTCGACCTTGACTTTTGCGCTCCATGCCTGAACAATTTTCAGCATGTCGGAGCTTTTGGATTCAAGCTCCAGTCGGGATCTGCCTTCCACGAGGATGAGTAGGTCGTCTGCAAACGCGCACACCTTAACTTCAGCAGAGAGTTGCACCAGAAGTTTATCCATTACTAAGTTCCATATAAATGGGCCAGCAATGGAGCCTTGTGGACATCCCCGAGTCACGTCTCTCCAAACACACTCATTAACTCCCTGAACAAACGCCCTTCTCCCAGAGAAATAGCTTGACCATAGGCCAATTTCCTGGCAGCCATACACTCGGAGCTTCTCGATAACGACTGTCCAGTCAAGGTGGTCAAACTTAAAAATAGGTGATTATTAAACAAACCTGGGGAAGTGAAAAGATATTCGATATCTGATCAGACCTGAGAGATATGGTGGAATTCATGAAAAAGTATACAACCAGTTTACACCCTCTTAGGGGTCGAATTTCAAAAAATTTTGAAAACGCATTCTAGGTATTCATATCAAGAATCCATAGAATAAAAATGAATTCAATAGTTCGAAAGACCTAGTAGATATGACGAAAATCGTGAAAATATATGTATTTTATATTAACCGATATTTTTTTTTGCCCCCCCCCTTCTGAACGCCATTGAATATTTGAATTTTTTTTTATCAGAATTACTTTTCTAGTTAATCTACATATACGTACCGAGTTTCAACTTTCTAGCATAAGCCGTTCTGAAGTTAGGGAAAACACCCCCCACCACCGTACCATACTACCCCTAAAAAAAAAATTATTTTTCCACCATGCCACTACTATAGCTTTATCTAAATACCAAGTTTCAGCTTCCTATCATTATAGATTCTTAAGATATAAGCATCGGAACTTTTTCTTTCTCACCCTTCCCCACCCTCACCCTCTACACCCACACCACCAAACTTTTTTTCCCTACTAGGGTTCTATTAGGCTTACTTCTGGTAAAAATTTGAAACATCCATCTTACACTGTTATTGAGATATGAATTGTGTTATTTTTGAAAAATTCTAATCCCTCCCACTTCCGTGCTCCTCCACCCCCTTCAAATATTTTACTTTGAGCAAGCTCAAAGTAAAATCTTTGAAGGGGGCGGGGGAGTACGTAAGTGGAGGGGATAAGAATTTTTCAAAAATAACACGTTTCATATCTCAATAACAGTGTAAGATGGTTGCTTCAAATTTTTACCAGAAGTAGGCCTAATAGAACCCTAGTAGCGAAAAAAAATTTGGTGGTGTGGGTGTAGAGGGTGAGGGTGGGGAAGGGTGAGAAAGAAAAAGTTTCGATGCTTATATCTTAAGAATCTATAATGATAGGAAGCTGAAACTTGGTATTTAGATAAAGCTATAGTAGTGGCATGGTGGAAAAATAAATTTTTTTTTAGGGGTAGTATGGTACGGTGGTGGGGGGTGTTTTTCCTAACTTTAGAACGGCTTATGCTGTTAAGTTGAAACTCGGTACGTATATGTAAATTAACTAGAAAAGTAATTCTGATAAAAAAAAATTTGAATATTCATTGGCGTTCAGAAGGGGGGGGGGCAAAAAAAAATATCGGGTAGTATCAAATGCACATATTTTCACGATTTTCGTCATATCTACTAGGTCTTTCGAAATATTGAATTCATTTTTTTTCTACGGATTCTTCATGTGAATACCTAGAATGCGTTTTCAAGATTTTTTGAAATTCGACCCCTAAGAGGGTGTAAACTGGTTGTATACTTTTTCATGAATTCCACCATGTTTCTCAGGTCTGATCAGATATCGAATATCTTTTCACTTCCCCAGGCTTGTTTAATAATCACCTATTTTTAAGTTTTGTTTTTTTCAACCTCTAGACCGCATCCCGGAATATGACCCAATTATTTAATTCATATGTTACACCCTTTTCTAACCGCTCCCGGAACTTTTTGTTAGGTTTTCAGTCACATAGTAACATACACCGCATCCCCGAATTGAACGCGTTCTGAACTTCTGCCGGAAAAATAATACAGTTGCGCCCAGACTGTTGGCAGATTTTTTATAATAAAACCGAATTTTGTTTTTCTGGTCCAATTAGTTTGTCAGATATCGTAATCTAAAGTTTTTCACCCCCCACCCCCGTACGCCACTACCCCCACCCAAAAATTTTGTTTCAATCTACTCTCCTAGTATAACTACAGATATTTGTTAAGTTTTAATTGCTTGCTATTAATGGTTTAGGAGATATGGATTTTAGAATTTGTCGATCTCGGCATTTTTGCGTTTCGGACGCATTATTTCCCCCTCCACTCCCACACCCCTTCACCCATATCTGTTTTTTTTTGCAAATGGGTCCATTATCAAAGCTCTATAGAAATTCTAAGTTTCAGCCTCCTAACACAAGCGGTTCCTGAGATCTAGAAACCTAAATTTTTCGTCTAAAACGCTTACCCCGCCTTTCCCCTTACACCTCCTCCCCTGAAAATAATGTCAATTCAAGGTGTCCACCAAGTCTATTCTTAGAAAAAATTTTAATTTAATAGCTCCACCGGTTTGAGAGCTACGAGCCTTCAAAGATTTTGGGGCGGTCGACGGGTACGGCGTACGGCGTACAGACGGAGTGAAAATTTTTATTGCTTTTTTCGCGTCTACTAGTCATGAAACGTGGAAAAAAAAATGTTGAGGGCAGAAAATTTTTTTTTTTTTAAATTTTTTTTTATTAATAATACATTAAAAAAACAGGTTCGATAGTGTAGAAAAGTTGAAGAGTCGAGAAGAATTGTTGGTGAAGAAGGTTTGGTGTTTTTTTTTTGTTTGTTTGGATTTAAATAGAGAAAAGCTAAAATTGAACGACCGATTAGATCTCGTAAACAAAATTTACAACAATAGTGTCGTTGGTTTTACGTGAACACCTGCCGTAAAGGCTTAATTCCACGGTCCTCTTCGGCAGGCCCGTGCGCAGGAAAGTATGATGGGGGGGGGGGGGGGGGGGGTTTTATCAACTTCCCCCATACTAAATGTGATGACCTAAAAAAAAAAAAAAAAGGTCCTCACTTCCCTATGAAAATAGGCCAATGGGGGGGTTTGAACCCCCAAACCCCCCCCCCCCCCCCGTGCGCACGGGCCTGCTCTTCGGACATTGATTTTGGGACCACAATCGAAGCCCCACCAATAATAGTGGTACCAGTTTATATAGGAGTGCAAGCTCTTATATTCATACTGGTGGATGCGAGACCTATCTAAATCTCTGCCGTTCTGTGGGTCCTGGCACCCGGTTGATACGCAACTCCACGTCGAGCTCCACAAGGAAGCTCTGCCCGCTTGGGCATAACCACAGCCACCACGTTGCTCCTAGGGGCCTCTCCAGTGTCGGGGGTGGAAGAAACCTTCCATGGGCCTCCCCGACTCCCGTGGTACCAGAAATAGAACCTCCGGTCAGGATTCGTAGCTTAATAACACTACAACCATATGTTTGAGTTACTTGCAACTCGGGACTGGTGACCCTCCTTATCGGGTACGTGGGGTAGCCACTCCCCAAAGGCTACACTGGACTCGGCATTATCGCCTTTAACTCAGTGTTGGTATCAAGCACCACCTCCCTACAACAACATGACTGCACAACTCATACCTCAAAGACTCAGGTATTCCTTCCTAGTTTGGAAGGCAATACGGGCAAATTCATTCATTCTTTCAAACGTTTCCTTCGATGTTATACATTCACTCACATCATACGTACCATTCACTAATCTTATACCCATCGCATTCAAATCTCGCCAGTCAGAGTATATCACACATTCAAACAACACATGTTTCCAATCCTCAAGCGCTGCCCCACATAACATGCATCCCTCAGTGATTGAATGATTCAATCCATACAAATACGCATTCATACTCCCATGTCCCGTGATGAGGTAACCCAAACTTAGGCCGAAATCAAATCCAAGGGCTCCTCTGGCAAAACATACATCCTTGATATACTCGTAAGTCACTCTGCCTTTGTCACTTTCATCCCATCTAGTTTGCCACCTAGCCATCATACGCTTATCAAGGAGTTCGCCGCATAACCGACGACTCCTTCCATCCACCTCAGCATTCGATACCCAGTCACTCTGCAGCAATGGTACGGCCCTTCGGATACTGAAGGATAAACTCCTACGGAGCACCTCCAGGTCCAAAGGTACAACACCCATAACTACCTGCATGGCATCAGTCGAAACTGTACGACATACAGGCACACATGCACACATTACCACTCGCTGACATGCATTCATCTTTTGCTTCCCGCGTTCAGTCAACATACACTCAGCAAACACTGACGATCCATATGTAGCTTACAAACAGACCGCCATAAATGGTCCTGACCGCCTTTCGGCCAAGTCCCCATTCACACCTCAATATTCGTCTTATTGAGCATACTAGTGTGAGCATCCGATCTCTTAGCTCAGATAGGTGCAGATAGAAATTCAGCCTTTCGCCCAATCTGATCCCCAAGTATTTGACCTGAGTCACGTACCGGAGAGACCTGCCATTATACACTACTGATGGATGTCAATTCGGCGACAGTCTGCCCTTAAGCAGCATTGTCACCGTCTTGTCCATGGAAACATCGACACCCTCTTTTACACTCCACCTATGAACTATTTCCATAATGGCAGCACCTCAACGCTCAAGGAGCAGACGACTTCCCTCCTCGATGAAGATAAGCAGGTCATCGGCGAAGGCACACACTCTACATTCATCCGATAAGTTCACAAGAAGCTCGTTCATCATCAGGTTCCAAATAAATGGGCCTGCAACTGTTCTTTGTGGGCATCCCCTTGTTACAGTCTTCCACACACAGTCACGCACTCCATTGACGAAAGAACGTCTGCCTGAGAAGTAGTCTGACCAAATGTCAGCCTCCCGGCAACCGCACTCCCACAACTTCTCTTTCACCGCTTCCCAATCTAGGTAGTCGAATGCGCCCTTGAAATCAACGAAGAATCCAAGAACGTATTTGGCCCTACTGTCATTCACACAATTCTTCACATACATTCATGCATCCTCAGTAGACCTACCGGCGCGGAAACCATACTGTCTGTCAGACCACGTATTGGCAATCACGTCCTCCAGTCTACGGACCAGAATCCTTTCCAGGACCTTCCCCATAGCCGGGAGAACCGAGATACCCCTGTAGGACCCAGGATCACTTCTGATCCTATCCGGTGACTTAAGAAGCACCACAATGCGCGCTATCTTCAAGGGAGCCGGGAAGACACGCTCCTCAAAGCAACGCTTCAGCATACACAAAAGGTAGTCAGGAATGGTCTTCCAGATGCTTTTCAACATCTCCCCAGTCATTCCATCCCATCCAGGTGCTTTCCCTGATCTGATCCCAGCCATTGCCACATCAATCTCCCAGCGTTCCAGCGCCGGTATTTCTACGGGCGCTGCCCCGCCGTCAAGATCTGGATCCGGCCGAGATCTAGCCTCAGGAAAGAAAGCATTCAGCAATGCCTCTACAGAATCGCTCCATGTTAGCAGCGGCCTGCCGCCAACACTTAGTGCGGATATGGCATACCTTTCGCCTCTACCCCTGCAAACCCTGTATGCCCCCCACGGGTCATCGGCATTTTCCCCAACAAAATTTCTCCATTCATCCAGTTTTGAGCTGGCAAGTAAGTCGCGATACTCATGCATACCTCGCAAAAAGGCGAGAATAAATTGGGCAACATTCTCACTCCCACTTAATCTAGCACGCTGGAACTTCTTGCGGAGGCGCCTGACATCTCTCCTTTTCCTACCGAGAGCTGCAGACCACCATCTAACCCCTCTTGGATTCACACTGTGAGTCCTAGTAAACATCCCATCATTCACTCTCTCAGTTATGCTCTGGAGGGCCAGGATTTGGTCGTCCACACTCATCTGCTCGAAGGCAGCGAGTGACTGCTCAGCAGTGGCCTCCAAAATTCGCTCTCCATATACCGTCCAATCACACCCTTTCGTACGCCATGCTCTATTAGCAGGCTCCACATTTGCTTCCACAGCCCCACCGTAGACCAACTTGATCTCGATGGGGTTGTGGTCGCTCAATCCCCAACCATTCTTCACCTTCCATTCATACCCGAATACCATTGCTGCCTCATTCACACAAGTGACGTCAATATCACTGACGCCTCCTGGTCCATCAAAGGAATACCATTCACTCGGTTCATTCAAGACATGCATACTGTTACTAAGTAACCATTCACTCAAGACAATGCCATGACGCCGACTTCGGCTACTGTAACGACGACGAGGGGATTTGCTGAACCACATCGGCGATGTGGCATTAGCATCCATACAAAGAATAATGGGGAGAGTACCAACTTGTAGCCCATCTAAGGCCGCGGTCCGAATTACGCTTACAGTGCTTACATTACCAACAGTGCTTACAGTCGGTCCGAATTGTATGCGCGCTTACAACGCATATAATTCGGACCGATCGTATGCACACAAATGTCAGTTGTGTTAGTAATTTTAAAATGAGCTTTAAAAAAGTGTTTTTAGTAGAAACGGTAATGGAAATGTGTGACAGCGATAGCGATCTGGAGATGATATCTGGCTCCTCATCTTCATCTTCTTCAATAATATTGTTATAACTAATTTTTCTGCAATATCGCGAATAAATTTTAGTGTTTTTAAATTTTTAACCGTTAATGTGACAGATTGCAAAGGCTTACACACAGTGCATATGCTCGAAACCGTGAGTAGTGTAAGCGCCAGAAAATTTCCCCTCCATGCAAATTGTATGTGTTGTGAGCGTTATTCGGACCGAGTGTGAGCGCGCTAAAAGCGCAGAAAGCGTAATTCGGACCGCGGCCTAAGTATGTTAGATAGGGCAAGAGGTCATCACCAAACATGCAGTAAACGCTCACAAGACACATCTCTCCAGAGGCACCTTTTACCCAAACACACACACCATACTCACTCGTCAAGTGCTCAACCTGCATACATTCCACATTTACGTCATTCACAACAATGGCGGATTTTCCACCCGCCGAAGAAAATACACGCACATTTGATGGCAGGCCCCTGACCCGCCCATGGACGGTCCAAGGTTCCTGCATCATCATCATCAATGGCGCGACAGCCCAAATCGGGCCAGGGCCTGCAGGATACATTGTCTGAATCCAATCTTTTCCGAGGCTGTAGTCCTGCTTTCGGAACAATAGGTTTTTTTCCGGGGATGGGTTGTTAACCCATCGCTCAACCCCCAACCTGGAGGACCAGGTCTATAGTACATAGACGTGTGAACAACTTTCGGTTATGGTGTGCTGGAGTTCTCACAGCTATGCCGCGAGTCCAACTACACCAATTTTTAGACCTACTTCCTGAGACGCACTGGTGTTCCTGGCCATTCAGGATGTGTTCACTCGCTCCTCCTTATCTCAACCTGGGCTTGCGACCGGCTATGGCGGAGTTCCTGCAGCAAGGCAAATATGACGTCACATTCACTCATCCATGCACCAAGATCATGCATAACTCCTTCCGCTCTTTGACAGTTGAGCTGTATGAGTTGTACAGCCATATTAGTGGTTTGATTTACTCCTCAACAACCTAGCAGCATACACAGGGCACACGGGCGTCATCATTCGATGATTCGCCGGTTGCCCACGAAATTCGCAATTACGGCAGTGCGGTGGCTTAGTGCACCCAGCAGACTTATGTCCAGTGGAGGAGCACCTAGCGCACACGTCTTCGGTAGCCTTACAATCATTGATGCCGTGGTCAAAACCGAGACACCTGAAACAGGAAAACACGTCATCATGGGGCCTAACTCTGTACCCCGAATAGCCGATATAAATACGGTCAGCTGCCAGAATATGACCGATGATTTCCTCGGTGCCTTCAAAAATAGCATTCGACACCGCATCAGGCCCCTCAATGATGGGACGGCGAACAATTCTGAAACCAGCTTTGAACTGTTCTTCTGTAAACCTATCCTTCATATTGTTTTTGTACACTTCGGTAAGAATCAATTCGTTAGACATAAAACAATCTACATTCAGAGCCATAATTTTAGGTCCTAGTTTACTTGGCACCGAAACATCAAGACCACACTCGTCAAATTTATCAGACTTCGAGACTTTAAGTCTCTCCGCCTCAGAAGGGAAGCGTATCGCAAAACGACCACGCTTGAGGTCGGTCACCGAGTGAACCCGTACCCCAAGGGAAGAGGCGATTTCTCTGTTAATTTTCTGCGCAATTTCTTGCTGCGAGGTATTAGAGTCTTTACTTTTAACGACCACCGACCACGTTTCTGCCGGCTTCGCTCTAGCTCTCCGTGGTACAGCGGCAGGGGGAATAGTAGTGGGCACAGTAGAAGCAACAGCACCGGCCCGAGCAGTCGACGCGTACGATGAAGGGCGAGCGGGTGCAGCGACAGATGGGGAATACCGGGTTTGCTGCTTGGTATTCGTATCAACCTTGGCCCTAAGGTAGGCTATCTCTAAGTTCGCCTGCTTAAGCTGTCCATTCAGACGCTCCACTTCAGCGATTTCACCCGCAATCACCTCTTCATATGCTTTCACCTGAGTTAATGCAACACGGACAAAATCAGGTGATCCACCTTCGTCGACAATAAGGGACGCAAGCTGCGTTGCAAGGTCCGACATTTTTCGGAAGGCTACCTGCATCCTAGGCTCCTTCAACCGGTGTGCCCTTACGACGAGGACACTAGCAACCGACTCCATATCCGAATCGACTTGTATCGAAGCATCAGACATTCTACGTCCAGGGCTCGGCGAACGACTAGCTAGTTTTCGGTTCGGATTGAGATAGTCATCATTGTAACTACTGTCCATGTCATCTTTATTTTTCGTCCTGGTTCCCTTAGCCTTTTTTTTTTTTTTTTTTTTTTTTTTTTTTTTTTTTCAAAAAATTTCCCCCCCCCCCCTCAAAATTCCCCCCCAAAGTTTTTTCCCCCTCTGAGGTCCTACACTTGGAAGTCGGCCTCTGCAAATTAGAGTCACTGTATAAGAACTAACACAAACATCCACTATCTTGAGTACGGACAATGACCGCTTTTGGTACCTTTTTAGTACTCTTAAACCCTGCAAACTCCAAAGTTCGCAGGTTTCTTAAATGGCATAGTTTAAGTGTGTATACGTGTAGCAGATGGATTTTGATTAACGTTTCACGGAATCGAGATACATATGTCTCATGAAATGTCAACTAAATACTGCGTTTATCCACTTTAGTGGAGATAAAAATGAAAAATCGAACAACTGCAAAAAAATTTCAAATGTACTGGTTTCAAATGAAACACACATTGTCCGTACTCAAGATAATGGATGTTTGTGTTAGTTCTTATACAGTGACTCTACTGCAAATAACCAAACTATACCAGCACTAGGTTCTTCGAATAAATGCACTATACCCAACAGTACCAGGTACCACTAGGTACGTAGCACTATACACTAATGCGAGTATTTTAATTACTTCTTGCAAAGCAACAACAAAATGCACTGAAAACACTGAGACCACTATAACTTCTAGAGTTTTAATCACACAGAAAATCAAAAACCATCCACGCGTCGGGCACATTGGGGCGCACACAGGGATAACACTTTCAGAATTTTAGAACACTGTTTAACGCTTCTAATAACTGAAAAACCGCGAGCTATTCTGCACTACGACCACACTCGACGGCTGCTATATCAGCAATAATAGATAGGGACAGTAGGAATCTCGTTAATCCATTCATGCGCGTCATTAATTAGATGACGAGGCATTTGGCTATTCTTTACGACACTGGGTCGCACTTTCCACTTTGATATTAGGGAGTGGTCACACAGGAATTTTCGTCATTCATATAAAGAGCCAGCTTACAGGTCTCCCGAACTTCGCTGAACTCTCTTCTCTACTATCTACTTTCTATTCATATAACCCGTATGTTGCGTAGCCACACCCTCAGGTATTGACTTGGAATAATTAGCAAAACGAGGCCTCGGTTCTACCGAGGACACAGCTATTAGCCCAGTCAACGTGCACCACGTGTTGACTGGTTACCAGGGAAAACCACGTGGAGGTTGCTGCTCGGTTCCTTTGTGGGCTTACCGACTCGCCGCCATGATGTTCCGGTCGAACAGTCATGACTCGCGGGGTTGTATTCATGTTATTTACATTTGTCAATCCGCTATCCAACCATTTTTGGGAATTTAAGACAACACTAACAAATGAAAACACATAATCGAACTAAGTTCTTGTCAAGTTTGGGTAGAACGGACAATTTATAAATAAATAAATATGTGTATGAAGAATATCGATTCTGTTAAACAGAATTTCGTCAGTCTTGCCTTAAACATAAGCCATCCCAACAATGCTGCCTGTCCGTTCAATAAAATACTTTAATACTATCCTTATAGTAAAGTCACAGCATTGTTGTTCGTTAATCTATGGTACATATAGTATAGTTTGTTTATGGTTGGAATGTATGATGTTATTGTGTTTGCCGGGTCTATCCGTCATCCTGGGAGCGTCGAGGAGCGTGAATGGTGTAATTATAATCCATAATTTGGTGGTATATTTCCATTGAGGATCTTAAGTAAATTAAGCTGATGGTTTTCAGCGTGCCTTTTTTAACGATGCCTAATTCCTTAAGACCCTTTATGGTGTCCTTGGGCATGGCACCTCGTGTTCCCACGACGATTGGGATGACATCTCCTGCACAGAAAAAAAAGTGAATTGTCATATTGAACATTTTTCACGTTTATTTGGAAAATATGAAAATTTATTGTCTAAGCAACAATTACTTGTTCAATTGAAAGTTAAAATGGTTAAGCCAATCAGATTTTTCGAAATGCGTGAACGCGATCTCTTTTAAAAATCTCGTTTGATATGAAATAAAGAAATAGCGGCTAGGAAGTTAAGTGTTTTCGTTCATTTTAACAATCATATCGTTTAAGATGACAGCAATTTTTTTATCAATAGTTTTGCGTTCAACTTGACCACGAACGCGTTCAAAATAGATGCGCTACGCTATTTATCAAACACATAAACGTTTGATTCAACCACGAATACAGTGAAATGAACAAATAAACAGTTTATATTCGATTTACTAAGAATGTGATTTGTTCAGTGTACGTGATGTGAAGAAGGTTTAAAAATGGATATGAACAGTATTGAAGTGGTTTTTGTTGAAAATTTAGACGCAACAAATCAGGACAGTGATGGTTTAGCAAAGTTGCTTCAAAAGTGGGATTTATCAGGCATATATGATCATTTTAAAGGTTAGTACACAATTCCTTACATAAAAAAATTATAAAGTTTGCGTGATTATAAAAAATTATGTTCTCGTATTCACGAGAGGAAAAGTTTTCCGAGAAATCGAAGCTTAAAATTTAATTTAATTTCAAGGAGCTGGAGTGGGCATTGACGAAATAAGATATTTAAACTCCAGCGATATTGACAAAATTTTTCCGAATTATAGTGAAATTGGTATTAAGGCCAAATTTCGAGAAAAATTACGGGAATGGAGAAAAGATAAGGTTATATTAATTTTAAAGTACTATCTTAAGTTCCACAATTTTGTTTGGTAGGATGATGACACGAAGTCAGTTGACTCTATTGTCCGCAATTGGGTCGCAGAACTTCCAAGCACAACAACCTATTCGACAACAAACAGTGACTTGGACAGGCAACCTAGCATAGAGGTAAAAATAAAAATAATTGAAAAAGAGAATAATACTTCATACTCCATAACTTTAAAATTTTCTAAAAGGTTAAGATTGAAGAAATTCTCCTGCAAACCATAAAAGGAAAGTCTGCATTAGAACATTTCAGATATAATGGAAATTTAAGACCAGCGCATCAACAAGTTATCGCTAATTGTCTCATCGATCATTTGACTGCCAAATATAAAAAGCTAAGTGTGAGCGATTTGAAATATTTAAGCACCAAAATTGTCGAAACCTTTCCAGGAGAAAACACGGTAACTATTTTGAGGTTATATATATAGCTTTTCTTTAAATATTAAAATTTAATGACTTTCAGGATACTTATTATCTTCCTAGAAATCATAATAGGAAACACCCACATGGGAAGTTGCATGATAGGTATTTTAATACGAGAAGTCGTACAAAGAAATCAGTTAAAGTTTCATTCGATCGGGAATTTGATGGGGATTTACCACAGGATAAAATTAACAGCAGTACAGAGATAGATGATTCAATCCGAGAAAATCTTAAGACATGGCTGAAGTATAACGACAGTCCAATTACAGACGTAACGGAAAAATGGACCCAAACTTGTGCTTATCGCCGGACATTATTAGGTGCAAGTGAAAGTATTGGTGATTTTCTTAAGGCTTGGCCATTATATAAACATTCATGCCTTGCAAAAAATTTGGTACGGTTCATTATAATGTCAATTACTACTACTTATTCTCAATATTTTAACTATTTTCAACCGTTTTTAGATAAATATTGACTTTGAGCACCTTTACCCTCTGAAAAGCAATTTATTATATCAGGATTGGAATACTTTTTCTCAAAAAATTGTTCCATTTTTGAAGGAAAATGTACATGACAAGGAGTCAGTAGAAATACTAAAAAAAATCTGCCAACAGTCTGGGCGCAACTGTATTATTTTTCCGGCAGAAGTTCAGAACGCGTTCAATTCGGAGATGCGGTGTATGTTACTATGTGACTGAAAACCTAACAAAAAGTTCGGGAAGCGGTTAGAAAAGGGTGTAACATATGAATTAAATAATTGGGTCATATTCCGGGATGCGGTCTAGAGGTTGAAAAAAACAAAACTTAAAAATAGGTGATTATTAAACAAGCCTGGGGAAGTGAAAAGATATTCGATATCTGATCAGACCTGAGAAACATGGTGGAATTCATGAAAAAGTATACAACCAGTTTACACCCTCTCAGGGGTCGAATTTCAAAAAATCTTGAAAACGCATTCTAGGTATTCACATGAAGAATCGGTAGAAAAAAAATGAACTCAATATTTCGAAAGACCTAGTAGATATGACGAAAATCGTGAAAATATATGCATTTTATATTAACCGATATTTTTTTTTGCCCCCCCCCCCCTTCTGAACGCCTATGAATATTCAAATTTTTTTTTATCAGAATTACTTTTTTAGTTAATTTACATATACGTACCGAGTTTCAACTTAACAGCATAAGCCGTTCTAAAGTTAGGAAAAACACCCCCCACCACCGTACCATACTACCCCTAAAAAAAATTCTATTTTTCCACCATGCCACTACTATAGCTCTATCTAAATACCAAATTTCAGCTTCCTATCATTAAAGATTCTTAAGATATAAGCATCGAAACTTTTTCTTTCTCACCCTTCCCCACCCTCACCCTCTACACCCACACCACCAAATTTTTTTTCGCTACTAGGGTTCTATTAGGCCTACTTCTGGTAAAAATTTGAAGCAACCATCTTACACTGTTATTGAGATATGAAACGTGTTATTTTTGAAAAATTCTTATCCCCTCCACTTACGTACTCCCCCGCCCCCTTCAAAGATTTTACTTTGAGCAATCTTTATTTATCAAGCTTTGTATCCAAACCGAATTTTGTTTTTCTGGTGCCACTGGTTTGGGAGATATTGTAATGTTAAGTATTTCAACCCCCACCCCCGTTCGTCACTACCCCCACCCAAAAATTTTATTTCAATCTTTTCTCCTAGTATAACTACAGATATTTGTTAAGTTTTAATTGCTTGCTATTAACGGTTTAGGAGATATGGATTTTAGAATGTGTCGATCTCGACTTTTTTGCGTTTCGGACGCATTGCTTCCCCCACCACTCCCACACCCCTTCACACATATCTGTTTTTTTTTTTGCAAATGGGTCCATTATCAAAGCTCTATAGAAATTCTAAGTTTCAGCCTCCTAACACAAGCGGTTCCTGAGATCTAGAAACCTAAATTTTTCGTCTAAAACGCTTACCCCGCCTTTCCCCTTACACCTCCTCCCCTGAAAATAATGTCAATTCAAGGGGTCCACCAAGTCCATTCTTAGAAAAAATTTTAATTTAATAGCTCCACTGGTTTGAGAGCTACGAGCCTTCAAAGATTTTGGGGCGGTCGACGTACGGCGTACAGACGGAGTGAAAATTTTTATTGCTTTTTTCGCGTCTACTAGTCATGAAACGTGGACAAAAAAATTTTGAGGGCAGCAAATTTTTTTTTTTAAAAAATCGATAACAATACTGTATTATTAATAATACAGTAAAATTGAATAATGAAATCAACGAAAGTAAGATAATATTTTTTTTTGATAGAAAATATAATAAACTAAGCCAAAAATTTCAAGAGTCCAGAGACTGCATAATATCACTTTTGTTGAATGCAATAATAATCCCGTCAGCGCGACCAGTTAATAGTGACAACAATCAAAAAAGGAGGAAAAAAACAACAATAAGGGAGGGGAAAGACTCTCTTATACTACATCTAGCAAATATAAGTGACTTTCAACTAGCTTTTGAAAATATTAAAAGTCGTTTTTTTGACGAAAAAAAAACTATACAGCCACTTATCGTAGTTATAGGTAAGGATATCGCCAGCCTTATTGAATTTTATATTTATTTTGATGGAGTACAACTAAAATTTCCATGTTTTATATCATGTTTGGATACATGTTTTAAAATTTTTCAAATTTTTAATTACAAATATCCAGAACATTGCGCGGGCGTTTGGATTTTTTTTCAAAGACACTTTTTTAATTTTACCACCGAATACGACATTTCAATTCCTCAAGTTTCGGGATTAATTTCTTATTTAAAAAGTGTTTAGTATTTTTTTCCTCTAAACATGTACTTATGCACATTTTGTAAAGCTCATTATTTATCAGTTGTCGATCTTATAAATCATCTAAAATCCTTTCATGAATTGAATGCAGTTGATACATACAAATGTGGTCAATATAAATGCATGCAAATATTTTCCAATCGGAAGGCTTTTAAAAAGCATCTTTTAGTAACGCATAAAATTACTTCACAACAATGTCTCAAGGAAGAAGTTCTAAGCACTAGTTCGGAAATTCAAGAGAGCAATTCAAATTGTATTTTGAGTCAAAGCTTTGAATCATTGCAATCTGTTTTAATAGTTCCTAAAACGAATACTAAAAGTTCGATAGATAAAACCAGATTGGATAAATTAAATAACATAACTCTTAAATTTGCATCAGATATTTTTTCACAAAGCAATTTCAGTCGAAAAGATTCGGTTAGGATAATAAATAAGGTTTCAGAAATAACTGATTGCATAATTGGCACGCTTCAAAATTTGAACCACCTCGGAAAAGATTCTAATCAAAAAGTCCTAGAAATTTGCTCAAATCCTTTCAAAGATATAAAATCTGAATATCGATTTATGCAATATTTATTAAAAAAGAACTTATTTCGATTTCCTATAGTCCATACAATAAATAATGAAATTCGGGAAACTGTAAAACGTGGTGAATCCACTTTAGATGAAGTTACTGCTAACGGTTATTTTTTATCTTTACAATTTCAAATGAAAAAATTTTTTGAACTACCTGGAATGCTTCTGAGTACACTGGATAATATGAAACGTACTACTGAAGACGGATTTTATAAAAATTTTATACATTGCGAATTATTTAAAATGAAAAGATCATGTATTGGAGAAGACAAGTTAATAATTCCTTACTTTTTATACGCAGATGATTTCGAAGTAAATAATCCATTGGGGAGTAATTCTGTTCAAGATAATTTATGCGGTATTTATTTCTCTTTTCCAACAATTCCTCAACATCTTCTGTCAAATCTGAACTATATATTTGTGGCTGGTTTCATTAAAAGCAAATTTATAGCAGACCATGGGAAAGACCATTCCTTCTATTTTTTGATTGAACAAATCAAAGCTTTAGAGCAATACGGCTTAGAAATCTTTGTTGCAGACAAAATATATCAGATTCATTTTGTGCTAGGACTTATTTTGGGTGATAACTTGGGGCTTAAAGAATTATTAGGTTTTGGTAAGTCCTTTAATTGTAATAAATATTGTCGTATTTGCGACGTAAGTAAAACACATTTACAATCTGACTGTGTTGAAAACGAAAACTCGATTAGGACCATTGAAACATATACCGCAGATTTAAATAAAAACGATTTTAAAACTAGTGGGATAAAAAATTACAGTTTGTTTAACGATATACCTTCCTTTCATGTTACTGAAAATTTTTTCGCTGATGTCATGCATGACATATTCGAAGGCATTTGCCATTATGAACTTTGCCAAATTTTATCAACTTTCTTAGGAGAAGGTTTTTTTACATTGGATACTCTTAATTATAGGAAGAAAATGTTTTCTTATGGAATAACAGAAATCGGAAATACTTCAGGACCAATCCAATTATCGCGCTTAAAATCGAACAAATTAAAAATGTCTGCCCGAGAAATGTGGTGTTTCACTCACTTTTTGCCTTTGATTATAGGTGATCTTATTCCAAATAATAATCATCATTAGTATCTATTTTGTTTATTACTGAAAATTATTGATATGGTTCTGCTCGAAAAGTTTTCTACTTCAGATATTGATACTTTACGAAAACTAATAAATGATCATCACCAACATTATTTACAATTATTTGGAGCTCTCAAACTTAAGCACCATTTTTTATTGCATTACCCAACTATCATTAAGAAAAGTGGGCCACCTAAATATTTTTGGTGTTTCAGGTTTGAAGCGAAACATAGAGATATCAAGAAATATGCTCATATTATCACATCTCGAAAAAATATAGCGTACACTTTATCAGTTAAACGTTCTCTGTCATTTTCAAATTTATTAATAAATTCTACATCGTTCCCACCGGATCTTGTATTTGATGCTATTCAACTCACAAATATGTTGCATGTACCGAAATATAGAGATCTACCTCTAACAGAAGGTTTAAATTATTCTTCTGTTTATATACCAGAAAATGTGTTGTACCGAGGGACAAAATATTATAAAAATTTGTATCTAACATCTGATATTCATGGAAAATTGGGTTTATTCAAAATAATTGATTTAATTGTAAGTGAAGAAAATGAATTTTATGTTCTATGCAATGAAAATTATTTGATTAAATTTAGTGAGCATTATCAAAGTTATGAGGTTGGAAAAAACTCAAATATTGTTTCATTATTATATATTAAATTGTAAAGCATTTATCAGAAATAAACGCATTTAATATTCATGACTTTACATAAAAAACATTTCCGCTGTCGTACATTTGTAAAATTAATTTTTGCTTGTTTTTTGCACTATTATAATGTATATATACCTAATATATGTATAAGATTATGAAGAAACAATTTCATTTATTTTTTCGGTTTAAAACTTGAATAGTATCTAAGTTTATTTATTATTTATTATCGATTTATTATATTTTTCATTATGTACCTACTTATACTTTAAGAAAAATGTATTATTTACAGAACAATTTTTATACAAAAAAAAAGAGAATATATATTTTTTTTTTAAAAAATGTTTTATTTGAAATTCAGAGTTTTCTTTTCAGGAATAGAAAAATGATATGATTAGTTTAATTGTGAAAATAGTTATTCGAACAAAAAAAACGTTCAATATACTCACGTTTAAATGAAATATTAAGTTATTCTGTGTGACACGATACTCGTTTAAAATTTAACGCCATTTAAATCGACAATGACATGGTTATATTGACATAAAGTACGTTCAAATTTTTCGCGTTCAAATCGATCATAAAAAAAGGTAAAACTACCAATGAAACGTTTAATATTAAACATCGTCAAATGAACAATGCGCAATGTTCAAAATCAAACATTTTTTCGTTAGGCGCCTTTTTAAACATGAAAATGTTTATAACGAACCACATTTTTGGTCATTTAGACTACTCTTTTTTTTCTGTGTGATGTTGCCGCAAACCTTGTCAGGAGATGTGGTATGAGGCGGCTATACTTTCGGAGTTTATCCTGAGCTCCCGTCACAAGGTAATCTTTGTCCTCATGGCGGACTGTAACATCGACCACGAGGACCCTTCCCTGGCTCTGTATCACCAGGTCCGGTTAAAGATTACCTTCGGGGAGCACAAAGAGTGGCTCCTTGGTAATAACCGCCTCTCTATTATTTTTCGCAACGTTCTTAATAATCAAATCACGGATCTCATTGTGGCGGTTAATCCGTGATCCTTTGGTAGCCGTACACTGTCCCAGAATGTGTCCAAGAGTTTCCAATTGGACACGACATCTGCGACAGTTTAGGCCACCGTGCCCTCCAGCTCTGTTCAGGGCACATTTGTCTGCGCAGATATTAGCGCGCATTTTCAGTCCAGTGATTTGACGGCATGGCTTTAATAATTTTGGCTGCAGCAACCATGCATTTCCTATCGGATCATTTAGGAAGTTGGGCACCGCCTTACCCTGCGAAGTCAGCGTAGACTAGCGCTGAAACTCCGCTTTTTTGTTCTCCTTCTTAAATCTACTAATATCATGACCTCTAACGGGCCATGATAGTGGAACAGACGAAGCCACTCGTCTGAACTTCTCCTGGAAAGTAGGGTCCCGGCTAAGTGCCACCATAACCGGGTCCGAACTTTCCATAAATTTATCTCCGGCTGAGAGTATCATGGCCGTAACGGCGACCTCCAGCTTCGGTATACCCAGTCCCCCGTCCCTCTTACTACAATACAACAGACCATTGGCCGCAGATTGGGGTAAGTGGTAGAAGTCCTTGAATACAACCCGAATTTTTTGGTCTAAGTCCCGTAGAAACGAGACCGTTGGCACCGCTATTACCAATTGATACGTGTAGTGCGGAAGGATATAAGTTGCAACTAAATCCGCCTTTTGGGATGGTTTCAGCTTAAGTTTCCGGACATACTCGAGAGTTTCAAGTAGATGAGTCCAGATATCTTTCTCAGATATTCCTGCCCAAGGAGAATGTTGACGCTTCGGCTCTTTTGCCTTAGCGGGTTGGTTGAATAGACTGCCCAGGTGCTGAACCTGGACAGTGGTTTCTCCACAACGATTCTTAATCGTTACAGAATTGAATAGTTAATTCAGGTACTAAACCTGAACTATATTGGTTGTTCTCTGCAACGATTCTTGGATCGTTACAGACGTTCACAGGGATGTACGACACTGTCGGGCAATTGCTACCGATTCTATATCGGTGCAATTGATTTCGCTTGATCACACTGAGACCAAACACAAGAAAACTGAAACGACTATCCTTTGTAATTTACAAGAACAAAAAACACTGAAACGGTTGAACAAATTTAATTTACAAGAACACTGAAGCGACTATCCTTTGAGAAGATTCATAAAAGACAGACCGTCTTGATCGTGCAAGACTTAAAATCTAGCATACAAAAGTAAGAGAAACAATAACAATCAAAAATGCAAGCAATGCAAAAACATACTACCGACCAAGGCGTATAGTGACAAAATTATGCATGAAGTGCAGAGTAAACAATTATTGTCGTTAAAAGAATTTTATGTCGGTGACTGGCGACTCGCCTGGTCGTAATGGGATCCGGAAGAATGTGTGGCGCTTGCATTTTCGTGCGAATCTAAACAGAGAATATCTTATCCCTAAGTACTTCACGTGTGTACTTTCGTCGGCGAATGGCAACCGACTCCCGCACCTTAACGTTAGCATGGGGTCCTTGAGGAACCAGGAATCTTTGGTTTTGGTTATCTGGAAGGTCGAACACTTAGGTGGTGACGCCTTCATGCCCAAGCCCTCCAAATAATCTTCCGTCAATCTGAGTTGTATTTTGGTCGATTCACATTCTGTCGCAACGACTATTAAGTCATCTGCGAAGGCCATGCAACCCAGTTGACAACCTGGAGAGATGCTGTACCCATGCTCAGCTTCGAGCTTAAGCAACAGAGGCTCAAGCACGGCGTTGAACAGAAGAGGAGATAGGGGATCCCCCTGCTTCACGCCGCGCAAAATTGGAACCTCGAATGAGAAACCACCGAAAGAGATCTGTAGCGGATATATTCAAAATATTTCATTTAAATTTATATCCGAATTCAAAATTTCCAATCGAATCCAATGAAGCAAATATTCGATAACGGACACGTTCAAAAGTAGAATTTCAAAATTTATAAAACAAAGGAACCAAATATTCTCTCAGTAAAATTATATTTTAAACAATGGAAACTAAATTCGATGCCAAACTAAATTACCGAAATAATCCGGACCGATATTTGAGACCGGTACATCAAAATAGTTTTGTAAATTAGATTAGAAAAATAGACAATAGAATTATCAAAAAAACTGTAAATAGAAATTAACATTTTAAGTTAGAAAATAAATGTTAACTAGTCTAATTCGAACCACCAACGACAGCAGTCGTGCTTTTTATTTTATTAAACCAAGTATTTGGTATCGTGGTTTTTTAGCTGTAAAGTGGAGTGGACTCCACAAGTGGTGACCCCGACGTCCCAAAAGGGATATAATAGTTCACATCCATATATTAAAAATAATAAAGTGTTTTTAATGT
Organism: Beris chalybata; assembly: GCA_949128065.1. Lineage (NCBI taxonomy): Eukaryota > Metazoa > Arthropoda > Insecta > Diptera > Stratiomyidae > Beris > Beris chalybata. The sequence goes on from OX421898.1 coordinate 6,224,290, forward strand.
TTTCAACAAAATCATTCAGTTCAAATAATGAAAGAAATAAAGTTGTGCAAAATTAAACGCAACAAGTCATGCAATTAAATAAAGCATTAAACATATAACGCAACAAGTGATTAAAACACATAAATTCACAAATATTAAACACATTAAAAACATAAAATACACGGAATTCACACAAAAGTCTCGACACCCAACATGGAAACAACAACAACGTCTCGATACCCAAAATAGGGCAACAACAATCCATCGACAAAGCCACAGGAATTACAAACAGCAATATTCTACACTCAACCGGCAACATCTTAAACAACAACAAGTATACTATGCAAAGCAGCACATAAATTGAAAACATCACGGCAAATTATACAGCACAAAATAGCAACAGGATAAAATGAAATACAAAACATGAACAGATAAAGTATCAAAAATTTTATTTTTTTTTTTCTAATTATTCTTCTCAAAATTTTTTTTTGATATAAATATTACATTCCTTAAAATACATTTTACATAAATATGCAAAACATAAAATATCAAATAAAAACACATATCACATTTATAAATACAAACATTCATACGATTTATATTGAATTCTAAACATTAAACGTACCACAATAGAATTAAGACAAGATCATAATCATCAACACAAAACATAATTAAGAAATTTATAAAGCAAAGTAATTGCGAATTTTGTTTGCAACATCGAACAATTGTATATAAAATTGTTAGCAAAACTATTTCGATAGAATCGAAAAATCATAAATTAAAATTCGCATACTCGTGAAATACAGAATAATAATACAAATATACGGTATTTACAAATTTTCGCGAATTTAATTAGTATCGAATGGAAAGTACGCGAATTATTATCGATATTTTTTTTTTATGTGTGGTTTTTGCATAAAATTTATTTTCGGTTAAAATATGAATTATACAATAGCGTGGTAATGGTAAAATAACGCAAACCAAACTTAAATGCGAGGTGCGATTTCATTGTTATTATTACGACTTAAATAGTCGAAGCGATTTTTTATGGACTTTCGTCATGAGCGTGTATTTAATTCACATTCTAATACAACAAATTGAATTTCCCTCATGCCAGAAGGCGAACTTATAGTTCCTTAATTCTTATATTTCTTTTAAGTACTCTACCTCAATACATAAGAACACAAATGAAATTTCGTCATATTTCTTAAACTAAGTATAAAATACTTCACATTAAGCTGTGGACATAACATACACTAGTTCAATAGTTCAGATTAGTAGCAATATACACTAAAATGAGCAAGGAGGAAAATTTCGCGAATATGGCAGTGGATAATAACGACGCAGAAAAAGTTAGGGAAGAAAATTCCAAACAAGTTTCTGCGTACCACATAAGACTTCCTGCATTTTGGATACATTCACCATTGCCATGGTTCATCCAAGCAGAAGCACAATTTGAGATCGGAAGGGTGAAGTTAGATCTCACAAAATATAATTACACATTGGCTGCACTACCACAAGAAGTTATAGAGACAGTCATTGACACAATACAGAAACCTCCCACACAAAATCTGTACGAAAACCTTAAATCAACCCTTATTAAACGGCATACAGTAAGCGAAGAAAGACGAATTGAACAGCTATTAGGCAATATTGAGATGGGAGATAAAAAACCTTCGGAATTTTATCGTTCACTGATCAATATTGCTGGGTCTAGCGACACGTTCAGTGAAAAACTTCTTCGTAACCTGTGGATGCGTCGTATGCCACAACCGATTGCAATCGCTTTGATATCTCAAAGCGATAAGCCAATCGAAGAACTAGCATCACTAGCCGACAAAATTTGGGATGCTCTACCAAATTCCAGCTCTATATGTGCTATCGACAATAAGCCAACAATTTTCTCACTTCAGCAAGAAATTGCTGAAATCAAAGAAAAAATTGAACGTCTATTATCTTCAAATAAAGAACGCGGTCGTAATCGTTCGCGAAGTCACTCTCGAAACTTCAAAAATAAACCGAAGTCAAACGAAGAGACCTGTTGGTATCACGAAAAATACGGGACTAAGGCACAAAAATGCGTTATGCCCTGCAAATTCAACGACATACCTCTAGCTACAAAGGACGATATAATAAAAGGTAAAAAAAACTAAGTAAACCTTCTATTCGAGCGACGGACATAGGAGGAAACATTAAAACCCGTCGCCTCTATATCCGAGACCAAAACAATAAAATTAACTTTCTGATAGACACAGGTGCTGATGTCTCGGCAGTACCGCTTTATTTATTCGCTCCTTCGGTCAAAACATGCGACTACACTTTAACTGCAGCAAATGGGTCTGGTATTAAAGTGTATGGGACTAAATTATTGAAGTTAAATTTAGGTCTCCGTCGCGAATTCATACATCCTTTTATTATCGCTTCAATCAATAAGCCAATAATTGGAGCCGATTTTCTCGAAAAGTTTAATATACTTGTCGATATACGAAACAAGAGATTAACTGACAACATAACAAAATTAACCACTGACACAAATACCATTAATGCAGATACGCCAACACCATTAAATTTTAGCATCGAAAACAAATTCGAAGCAGTATTCAATAAATACCCTTCAGTATGCAAGGCACCAAATTTTAATTGCGCCATTAAGCATACAGTGCAACACCATATTGTAACTCAAGGGACACTTCCTGCAAGTCGACCAAGAAGACTTGAACCACTAAAACATAAGGCGGCAAAATTTGAATTCCAGCATATGATGCAATTAGGAATTTGCCGACCCTCTGCCTCTCCTGTATCATCACCTTTGCACTTAGTGCCTAAGAAAGACTGTAAGGATTGGCGTCCTTGCGGTGACTTCCGACGTCTGAGTGCAGCAACCATTCCAGACAGGTACCCAGTACCACACATACAAAACTTTTCAATGAATTTAAACGGATGCAAAATTTTTTCAAAAATTGATTTGGTAAGGGCGTACCATCAAATACCAATTGCACCCGAAGACGTGTATAAGACAGCTATAACAACTCCTTTTGGACTCTACGAATTTACACGTATGTCTTTCGGTTTAAGAAATGCCGCACAAACTTTCCAAAGGTTCATTAACCAAGTTGTTAATGGTTTGGATTTTATATTCGTATATATTGATGACATTCTCGTCGTGACGAAAATGAACATGCAAAGCACCTTGAACAACTTTTTCAAAGACTTTCCGAATACGGATTAAATATTAAGCCATCCAAGTGTCTATTCGGAGTTCCTGAATTAACTTTTCTGAGTCACACTATATCGGAAAAAGGAATATTACCTTCAATAGAAAAAGTTCAAGCAATTAAAAATTTAAAAACTCCAACATCAATCAAGCAAATTCAAAAATTTGTAGGTATGATAAACTATTACAATAGATTCATACCACAGCTAGCCAATTTATTAACCCCAATACATAATCATCTTGCCGAACTAAACAGACAAAAAGGTTCGAAGAAACAATTCAACTGGAACACGACATGTGAAGACAGTTTCTGCAAAACTAAAGAAGCACTCGCCAACGTGACACTTCTTTCACACCCTATAGAGAACGCCTCTTTTAGCATCATTACAGATGCATCAAATACAGCTGCGGGAGCAGTCTTACAACAACTCAACGCAGGACATTGGCATCCACTTGCATTCTTTTCAAAGAAATTATCTCCAGCAGAAATAAAGTATTCAGCATTCGATAGAGAGTTACTGGCAATTTATCTGGCAATTAAACATTTCCGATATTTTGTCGAAGGTCGAACTTTCACTATCTTTACAGATCACAAACCATTACTAACAGCAATTCCTTCCAAAACCGAACGCTCGCCCAGACAAACACGACATTTGGATTATATATCACAATTCACTACTGATATAAGACATGTTAGTGGAAAAGACAATCACGTCGCGGACGCACTTTCCCGCATTCATAGCATTGACATAAACACTGTCACTTTCACTCTCCAAAACTTGTCAGAATTACAGACAACAGACAAGGAGTTAAGAGACATGTTAGATAAGCCTACCAATTCACAATCAAAATTAAAACTACAATTATTAACAATACCTTTATCAGAAAAGGAAATTTGGTGCGAAACCAATACCGGGAAAAATCGTCCATATATCCCAGTAGAATTAAGAACACAAGTTTTTAAATCAATACATGACCTATCACACCCGGGTATACGTACCACCAGAAAACAATTAACTTCTAAATACTTCTGGCCCTCAATCAATAAAGACTCAAACAGTTGGTCAAAAGCATGCATCGGTTGCCAAAAGGCAAAAGTACACCGGCATACGCGAACAAAATTCGACAATTTCGAACCACCATCAAATAGGTTTGAACACATACATATGGACATTGTTGGTCCACTACCACCTTCAGGAGGAAACTCCTACCTACTAACTATAATAGACAGATTCACGAGATGGCCCGAGGCGTATCCGATGAAAGACATGTCTGCCATAACTATAGCTGAAACCTTCATGCAACAATACATTCCTCGTTTCGGAATACCTTCAGAAATCACACTGGACCAAGGTAGTCAATTCAAGTCAAAATTATTCGCTGAGTTAACTAAAACTTTAGGATCCCACCGAATACATACCACTGCATATCACCCTCAAGCAAATGGGTTGGTAGAACGTTTCCATAGACATTTAAAGGCATCCATCATGGCTAGAAACAATTCTACACACTGGTATGGAGAACTACCATTAGTAATGCTAGGAATACGAACTGCAGTTAGAGACGACTTACAGTGCTCACCAGCAGACCTAGTATACGGTCAAAGTCTCAAGGTACCAGAAGAAATTTTTGTTCCTACAACCAATCATGACAACGCCGAAGCCACTGAATTCGTCTCAAAATTAAAGAGATCTATGGGAAATTTAAAAGTAACAAATGCCCGAAGTAACAACCAAAAAAACGTTTTTTTTTCAACCGATCTGACATTATGTCCATTCGTCTTTCTCCGAGTAGATAAAGTTAGGACAGGTTTAACCGCTCCATATGAAGGTCCGTACAAAGTCCTTCGACGACTAAGAAAACAATTCGTAATAGAAATAAACGGGAAATCAAAATCAGTCGATATAGACCGCCTGAAACCCGCTCACATAATGTCAAAATAATTATAAAATTGCAAACTCAAGTGTAACGCGCTGCTGGTTGGGGAGTGTGTAGCGGATATATTCAAAATATTTCATTTAAATTTATATCCGAATTCAAAATTTCCAATCGAATCCAATGAAGCAAATATTCGATAACGGACACGTTCAAAAATAGAATTTCAAAATTTATAAAACAAAGGAACCAAATATTCTCGGTTCAGTAAAATTATATTTTAAACAATGGAAACTAAATTCGATGCCAAACTAAATTACCGAAATAATCCGGACCGATATTTGAGACCGGTACATCAAAATAGTTTTGTAAATTAGATTAGAAAAATAGACAATAGAATTATCAAAAAAACTGTAAATAGAAATTAACATTTTAAGTTAGAAAATAAATTTTAACTAGTCTAATTCGAACCACCAACGACAGCAGTCGAGCTTTTTATTTTATTAAACCAAGTATTTGGTATCGTGGTTTTTTAGCTCTAAAGTGGAGTCCCTGGACTCCACAGATCCTCTTCTTTATGTCTTTATAGGCGTCTGCCACTAACCCAATAACGTGCGCATGAACACCTTTTCTTCTTAATGCTATCTTGATACCCTCATGGGGTACCGTGTCGTAAGCTTTGGAGACATCCAAGAACGAGGCGATCAGATCCTTGTTGGCCTTGGAATGACGAATGACCTCGTCAAGGATCTGAACGTTGTTGAAGCACCCAGACTCACTCACAAAACCTTTCTGCCTGGGTGTGAACCGTACGACACATCTAAGTTTCTGATCAATTATACCGAAGTATAATCTACTCAGAATCGAAGATATAGTTATAGGCCGGTAATCTTCAGGAAGGTTACCGGCCTTTCCGGCTTTTAAAATTAATGTCGTCCTGTTCATTCTCCACTCTGAAGGTTGCTTTCCACAAATCATGAGGAAATTAAACAACAGGTGAAGAACTCCAACGTATGCTCCACTGCAGATCTGTCGTTTGGAAATTCCGTCATTGCCAATAGCAGTAGACTTCTTTGTTTTCGCTAGTCTACAACTGACTTCTTCAAGAGAAATAAACGAAAGGGTTGAAGACAAGAGAACAGAGTCCTCGCACTGACCCATATTTGGGATGGTAGGGGAGTGCACCTCTCCCCATAGCCTTGAATATACCTCTTTGATTTCTTCCACTCTAGAAGGGGGGTTCTCTGTCTCACCCAGCCAGTCCGTACGTTCCCGCACGTGCTTTGCCAATAAACCCCGATCCTTTTTAAACAGATCCTGAGCCCGAGCATACACAAATATCTTACGGCCTCTGCCGCCTTTCGCTCTAAGTCTGCGCCTAGACCTTGTCGCGCCACTTGAGGGTCCCTCATTCGTCTCTATTGTGTCTGTGAACATTCTGTACACATTATCAATGATATCCTGAGGGACTCTTCCTTTAAGCTGGGTAGCATGAAGGATGGCATCTTTTATACCCTCGACTACACCTTCAAGACGAGTGGGTAAGGGTTTGCTCGGGTTATAGTCCATAGTTTTCCCTTTAATTTCCTCTCGCCAAGAAGTACAGTCGGGGTCCTCTTCAGCATCTGAATCAGGAAGTGACGCATTTGGACTCCTGTCTACGCAGACGATATCGGAGGCGTCAAGGAATTCCTGATCAGAGGCTTCTTCTGAAGAAGATGAAGATTCGAGACCAGCTACTATTTCATCTTGTAGTTTTTTGTAATGCGGTTCGTTACGCTTATCGCGAAACTGTTTAACCGATTTACCAGTGAAGAAGCTCACCATTTTAGCGGCCACACGACTCTCACCGCGGAATCGTACTTCAAGCTCAAGCATCCGATCGACATCTCTAGATGAGAACACCCTCCCATCTCTGGGGGAGCGAACCGCACGTCGCGATCTGGCATCTGCAAGCGCTCTAGCCGTATTCCGGGCTTCAGGGTGTGCCCGCCTCTCGTGCTGGGATAAACCCATACGAGATTTGAATACCCCCCCACACAACTCGCAAGTCACTCCATTTGGAGGGGATATTCGTGCCCCAGTACACTTGGGCACATGACAAAGAGCCGCATTCTTTCCCTGATAGGTCTTTTTACAGGAGGTGCACTCAAAAATTATCCATCTGTGTAGGATGATATTCTTTAGCATGCGTAATCACTTCATTTATGCTCAGTGCCATGAAGTTTCCCAATCCGGCAGCCGAACATGCGACGCATATCTTCGCCGTAAAGGGAACTTCTATTTGGTAGGCCGGAACGTTTCCATTCCCTCCCTGGTTCGAGCTATGCCCGGCGGAGGGGTACCGGGTCATAGGTTCGTTCGCACTCAGATTTGTAACTGTGCCCCCTTGGCTGTTTACACGGTCGGCGGGGGCATACCGACTCGTGTCCGAGGCTTCATTATCATTGTTTATAGCTTAATGAAGTTGCGTGGATAGCTTGCTAGACTATCCACACCTTTCCCTTTTTTGTCATCGATCAGCTCGGTGTGAAAGCAGTCTACCTTCCGACAGAACTCATTACCGCAATCGCAACAATTGTCCAACGATCCGCTCCTAAACAATGCGGCTGCCGTTCAACAACAACAGCAACTTCTCCAGGACACAAACTATCGCGGCGACCTAGACTCGAACCGAATACAAAAGGTCAATCTAGATGATTTCCGGTATGTTCGCGAATCGGAAGAGTTCCCGGAACAGGAAGCACTCGAAACACCACGATCGCGAAAACCTCATCATCGTAAAGGTCATAAGCAAGCGGCAGCCGCTGTTGTAGCAGCCGCAGCGGTACCTTCACCAACACTAGAGACAAGCGTGGTAACACTATACGTTTCGGGACGCCGTCCTGGCGAATTTAGTACGGTCCTATCGACCGTTGTCGGTCAGGACAGTTCGTTACGAAAACGTCACGCTGCCTTTGTACCCGTCGGAAAATCCGCCATTGTTGACTACGACGATCTCTACAACGCGGACGAAAGTGAAATCAAGGAATATCTATTGCCGGCCACCAACGATATCGGTATTCTATCATCTAGTCAATTGCCGGCAGAAACTCAGAGTTTAGAGAGTATCGTTGGCGATGTTAGTCGATGGTTCGAATCGCCATCAATCACCAATGGATGACCAATAACAACAACAACAAAAATATCCGGTGCAATCGATAAGACAACAACTAGCGTTGGTGGCGAACAACAGATATCGGAAAATCAACATTTTTTAGTCTAATTGACCTTTCTGGGGCATTCCCACTCATGCCAAAGGTCGAAACTAAACCAGGGGAAAATCAAATCAATAGTTACACCAACAACAACACGTTAAGAATGTTTCGAAATCAACAATTGGCAATAATTAGTGTAAATATAAATCTAAATAAGCAAATTAAATTAAGACGTAAACGTAATACCATAGAGCTAAGTGATATTTATAATTCAACGTTAAAAACGATTGGTTAAACAACACCAGTTCGCAAAATGCCGGCGAAAACAATCCGTAAAGTTCTTCGGTCACCGCCGCCCCTTACCGTCGTTGATGACGATCGACAACAGTCCAACGGATGAGTCGAGTCACCGCCAACTTAAACTCAGGCCGCGCACATATGACAGTTCGTCATGAGAAATGCCTCGATTTTGCCTCGATTGGTGACGTCATGGCTCGATCTCCATACAAAATCGTCACTCATCGAGGGGAAAACGAGGCATTTTCGCTCTTCGAAAATTCAGTTGCGCGGCTTTTATCCAGAGGGCAATGGTCGAGTCAACGCCGTCACGTAATTGTCACACGACGACCAACACCAATTATCGAATTGAAAACTATCGAACAGACACCGCCAACTTAAACTCAGGCCGCGCACATATGACAGTTCGTCATGAGAAATGCCTCGATTTTGCCTCGATTGGTGACGTCATGGCTCGATCTCCATACAAAATCTTCACTCATCGAGGGGAAATCGAGGCATTTTCGCTCTTCGAAAATTCAGTTGCGCGGTTTTTATCTAGAGGGCAATGGTTGTTGAGCTTGTAACTCGTCAACGTACTTACACCTAGAGTCACTGTATAAGAACTAACCCAAACATCCACTATCATGAGTACGACCAATCACCACTTTTGGTACATATTTAGTACTAAAAACCTGCGAATTTAAAAAATGGCAGGTTTCTTATATCGCATAGTTTTAGTGTGTATACGTGTAGCAGATGAATTTTGATGGACGTTTCACGGAATCGAGATATGTCTCATGAAATGTCAACTAAATACAGCGTTTATCCACTTTAGTGGAGATCCTTAAAATGGAAAATCGAGACTACAGCAAAAAAATTTCATATGTACTGGTTTCAAATGAAACACACATTGTCCGTACTCAAGATAATGGATGTTTGTGTTAGTTCTTATACAGTGACTCTAATCACCACTAACGAACTATCTTCACCGCACATGCCAGTAGAATTTTCCATTTTGAAAAATATCCTAATCGAAAGTACAGCGAAATTTATCCCTTGTTTTGCCGAAACTAACTGGGACAGCTTTTATCGCAGAAAGTTGACACTACTGGTCTAGACCTATCCAAAATAACTGGGCCAAATGAAATCGATGATCTTATTAATAATTTCATTAACTCTATCTGGGAAACATTTGATAAATGCACTCCTAAATATAGTATTGACACAAACCCTCCAAAACAAAACATAGATGATTCGATCAAGGACATAATCAAAATGCGCAACACAGCCCGCCGTCGATGGCAAAGAACCCACGACCGTTCTAGCAAATTGCTAGCCGAATCTCTTACGAAAACCATTCAGCAAACATTTTTTGAGAATCGTAACGCGACATGGAATCTGATGCTATCGAATTTAAGAAAAGGATCGAATAATATGTGGAAAATTAAAAAAAAAATGAAAAATATAAATAACTTCGTTCCTCCGCTGCTTGGCTCAAATCTTACGCTAATTTACAACGATGTAGATAAAGCCAAGGCTCTAGCGGACAATTTTTTATCCTCCCATCTATTAGGCGCCAATCTAAGCGACAATAATACTATAAGTACGGTTGAACATACAGTATCTAATATACCTTACATAATTTCTGACCTAGAACCGAAGCATTTATTTTATATAATTGTGATGAGAAATAAATCTGTTATCCCGGATTTTCAGTTTGGGTTTATGCCACATATGTCTACGAACCATCAACTTCTCAGAATCACCAATTTCATTAAAAAGTCACTAAATTGCAAAGAATCCACCGGTCTGATCGCGTTAGACATAGAGGCTTTCGATTCGGTTTGGCATAAAGGATTGCTCTTTCAGTTGATGAGATTCTCTTTCCCAAATTTTATTGTCAAAATAATTGCTTCATTTCTTGAACATATAAATTTCAGAGTTAAATTGAAGTCAAGCTTTTCAGATTTCCTTTCAATTCCAGCCGGCGTCCCTCAAGGTTGTTGTTTAAGTCCCATACTGTATAACATCTATACTGCTGATCAATGGCGGTGCTAATAGTTTTGGCGCGCGGCGCAGTTTCTACGTTTTGGTGCCCCAAATTGTATAGTTAGTTTTCGACAAATGATGGATAGTTTGCAAGATTAAGCATGATATAAATAGAGAAGGCGGCAGGCAGAGTGTCCCCAGCTCTTATTTCGGCCCCCTAACTATTATTATTCCATAATAATACCATTTGTAGTTTGGTTTATATATCAGATAGCCCACCTCATAACAGATATAAAGGCACCATGGAGTAAAACCGAAATGCAATAAGGTACTGAAAGTGGTGAAAATGAGGCTTCTTCTGAATACAATTCGAACAAGGGCGTCATTTAAGTTTTACCCAGGGGGCAAAAATATTTTTTACTTGCTATAAATGAATGCATGTGCGTCCATATTAAGGCCGCGGTCCGAACTACGCTCATGCTTCTTACATTATTAACATTACTTACGATGGGTCCGAATTGCTGGTACGCTTATGCCGCTTTCAATTCGGACCGATAATGAGCACACCGTTTACTCACAGTACCTATTCTCGAACCGGTTGGCAGTGTGAGCGCCATAAAACTACCCATTGTGAGCGCAATTCGAACCGAATTCAAGAGCGCTTAAAGTGCAGAAAGCGTAATTCGGACCGCGGCCAAAGATATGTAGTGTATGCATGCGGGAAATTCTCGAATTACTCCCCCACCAAATGACGTTCCTAAATCCAACATCTGTTATTGAATTTATGAAGGATTTACGAAGGAATTGAAAGATCTTCAAAATTATTGTTAGAATTAAGGACCTCAAAAGGCTGGTGATAGTACACAGATAAACTTTGTTCATCAATTAACAATGGAATTTCAATATATGCATTTTATATTTATTATATTTACAAATAATTTTTTTTGTCCTCCTTTCTGAACGCCAATGAATATTCAATTTTTTTTATCACAATTACTTTTCTAGTTGATTTACATATACACACCGAGTTTCAACTTTCTAGCATGAACCGTTTAATAGTTAGGAAAACACCCCCTACCCCCGCAGCATACTACCCCTAAAAAAATTATATTTTTCCAACATTCCGCTACTATAGCTCTATCTAAATAACAAGTTTAAGGCTTATATCATTACAGGTTCTCAAGATATAAGCATTGGAACTTTTTCCTTTTCACCCTCCCCCCCTCTACACCCACAACCACAAAACTTTTTCCCTACTAGAGTTTAATTAGCGCTACTTCTGGTAAAAATTCTAAGCATCTATCTTACACTTTTCTTGAGATATGAAATGTGTTTGATTTGAAAAATTCTCATCCCCTCCACTTCTATGCTCCACCTCCCACTTAAAAAATTTTACTTTGATCAATCTTTATTTGTCGACTTTTATACCCAAACCGAATTTTATTTTTCTAGAGCAATTGGTTCATGAGATATCGTAATCTAAAGTTTTTCACCCCCCACCCTCATACACAACTACCCCCACTCAAAATTTTTCTTGATTCTGTTCTCCTAGTATAACTACAAATATTTTTTAAGTTTGAATAGTGTGCAATTAACGGTTTAGGAGATATGGATTTTAGAATGTGTCTATCTTGCCTTTTTTGGGTTTCGGACGCATTACATTTCCCCCACTCCCACACCCCTTGATCAATATTGACAATTTTTCTGCAAAGAAATTCCAAGTTTCAGCTTCCTATCATTAGGGGTTACTGAGATCTGGAAACCAAAATTTTCGGTCTAAAACACTTCCCCCTCCTTCCCCCTCACACCCCCACAACTAAAAATTTGGTCACTTCAAGGAGCCTACCCCGTCTATTCGTTAAAAAAAATTCATTTTAATATCTCAAATCGTTTGGCAGCTACGAGCCTCCAAACGATCTTGCGTACGGCGTACGGCGGACAGACGGACTGAAAATGTTTATTGCTTTTTTCGAGTCTAATAGTTATGAAACGTGAAAATAAAAATTTGAGGGTAGCAATTTTTTTTTTTTTTTAAATCAATCACAATTCTTAATTATTAAAATAATAAAGTAAAAGGTTATCCAAAGTTAAATTTTTGAGGGGGAAGGGGAGCATAGAAGTGGAGGGGATAAGAATTTTTCAAAAACTACACGTTTCATATCTCAAGAACAGTGTAAGATAGATGCTTCAAATTTTTACCAGAAGTAAGCCTAATAGAACCCTAGTAGGGAAAACAATTTGGAGTGGGGGTAGAGAGGTTGAGGGTGGAGAAGGGTGAGAAAGAAAAAGTTCCAATGTTTATATCTAGAAGAACCTATAACGATAGAAAGCTGAAACTTGGTGTTTAGATAGAGCTATTGTAGTGGCATGGTAAAAAAATAATTTTTTTTTTAGGGGTAGTATGGTACGGGGGTGGGGGGTGTTTTTCCTAACTTTTGAACGGCTTATGCTAGAAAGTTGGAACTCAGTACGTATATGTAAATCAACTAGAAAAGTAAATCTAATAAAAAAAAAATTGAATATTCATTGGGGTTCGGAAGAGGGGGCAAAAAAAATTGTAAGTAAAAATAAAATGCATATATTTTCACGATTTTCGTCATATTTACTAGGTCTTTCCAAATGTTGAATTCATTTTTATTCTACGGATTCTTCATATGAATTCCTAGAAAGTGTTTTCAAGATTTCTCGAAATTCAACCCCTAAGGGGGAGTAAAGCGGTTGTATTTTTTTTCATAAATTCCACCATATCTCTCAGGTCCTGATAACTTTTTTTTGCCCCCTCTTCTGAACGCCAATGGATATTCGAATCTTTTTTTAACAAAACTACTTTCCTAGTTGATTTACATATACACCGAGTTTCAACTTTCTAGCATCAGCCGTTCCATAGTTAGGGAAAAACCCCCCACCCCCGTATAACACTACCCCTAAAAAAATTATATTTTTCTAACATGCTAATACTATAGCTCTATCTAAATACCACGTTTCAGCGTTTTATCATTATACGTTCATAAGATATAAACATCGGAACCTTTTACTTTTCACCCTCCCCACCCTCACCCTCTACACCCACATCCCCAAATTTTCTTTTTCTGCTAAGGTTCTATTGGGCCTACGTCTAGTAAACAAATTTAGCATCTATCTCACACTGTTCTTGAGATGTGAAAAGTGATTTTTTTGAAAATTTCTTATCCCCCCCCCTTCCATGTTCCGCCATCCCCTTAACAAATTGTACTTTGAGCAATCTTTATTTGTCGACCTTTCTCTTCAAACCGAATTTAATTTTTCTAGAGCAATTGGTTCCTGAGATATGGTAATCTTAAGTTTTTCACCCCCCCACCACCGTACTCCACTACCCCCACTCAAAAATTTCTTTTCAATCTTTTCTCCTAGTTAAGGTACAGATATTTGTTAAGTTTGAATTTCGTGCCATCAACAGTTTAGGAGATATGTATTTTAGAATGTATCGATCTCAGCTTTTTTGCGCTTCGGACGCAATATTTCCCCACCCCCACTCCTTCACCCATATCAGAATATTTCTTGCAAATGGGTCTACTGTTGAAGCTCTATAAAAATTCCAAGTTTCAGATTTCTAGCATAAGCGGTTGTTGATATCTAGAAACCAAAACTTTCGGTCTGAAACACCTCCCACACGTTAGTAGATTTGGTATACCCCTTTAAGTGAACACCTTTTGAGGGATCACACCCGCATCCCTCAAAAGGTGTTCACTTAAAGGGGTATACCAAATCTACTAACGAAAAAAAAATTCAAATAAATAGCTCAAATGGTTTGGGTGCTGCGAGCTTTCAAACAATTTTGCGTACACCGGCAGATGTACGGCGTTTCCACAATCCTCACTCACAAATAGTTTCCAAAAATTTTGCATGTACTTTTTTGTACAGCAAAAATAAAAAAGAGTGTATGACCTTCTGCATAATGGAATTCTTCTTTTGCATGAAGAAACAGAAAAGCGATCTGCTTCTCCATACCGCCCGTCCTTTCCCATGCACCGTGTGCGAGGAAAGGAAATGAACGTAGTGAGAACTGTCCCAGCAAGCCAAAAGTGTAGAATTGTCGGATGTCCGAATAGTCGAAAAGAATTCGGATGCCTACTTCGTACCGAATTCGAAACGGTATTGAAAATCCGACTCGTCTGAATGATTTTGATTAGAAATTGGAAAAATAATAAGTACGATATTGAATGATGATATCTGTACGAATTCGGATGCACGTTTTGTATCGAATGCGTTACACCACAAAAGATCCGAAATGTCTGAAAGAGTTCGGAAAGAAATCGGAAAGTGCCAAGTTGGCATGGCGTTCTGCACCGTGTCTGCGCATATTTTTCTATTGTTTTTCAGGAAATTGAAGTGATCGGACGTGTATCGCGTGAGTTAAGCAATTAAAATTAAAGTAAATAAGTGAAATTTCGAAACCGTAAGTAAATATGAATATTAATTTTTGTCATTCCCTTGTTATCTCTTCCTTAAACGATGCAAACTGAAACGACGTAAACTGGAGTTAAAATTTTCATGTGACAAGCAAATTTAGAATTTCTCCAAAGTCCAATAGACAGATGTATATAGATTTAGGTTTATTCTTTAGGTACATTTGCTCGCGTCATCCTAAATTGGCCAAAAGTATTCTGGTGATTTTTTTAATTTTCTGCAACTTTTACTTTATTATTTTAAAATAATAAAGTATTGTTATCGATTTTTAAAAAAAAAAATTTGCTTCCCTGAAATTTTTTTTTTACACGTTTTAATTATAGTTGCCAAACCGTATGAGCAATTAAATTGATTTTTTTTTTTTGGATAGACATGGTAGACCCCTTGAATTGACATTTTTTTGAGGGATGAGGGTGTAAGGGGGAAGGTGGGGGAAGCGTTTTAGACGAATAATTTTGGTTTCTAGATCTCAGCAACTGCTTATGGTAGGAGACTGAAACTTAGAATTTCTATAGAGCTTTGATAGTGGACCCATTTGCAAAAAAATTGCTGATATGGGTGAAGGGGTGTGGGAGTGGAGGGGGAAATAATGCGTCCAACACGCAAAAATGTCGAGATCGACACATTCTAAAATCTATATCTCCTAAACCGTTAATGGCAAGCAATTAAAACTTAACATATATCTGTAGTTATACTAGGAAAGTAGATTGAAATAAAATTTTTGGGTGGGGGTGGTGGCGTAAGGGGGTGGGGGGTAAAATACTTCAGAATACGATATCTCACCAACTAATTGCACTAGAAAAAAAATTCGGTTTGAGTATAAAGCTTGATAAATAAAGATTGCTCAAAGTAAAATCTTTGAATGGGGTAAGGAAGCATAGAAGTGAAGTAAGAATTTTTCAAAAATATCACTTTTCATATCTCAATAACAGTGAAAGATAGATGCTTCAAATTTTTATCAGAAGTAGGCCGAATAGAACCCTAGTAGGGAAAAAAAATTGGGGGTGGGGGTGTAGAGGGTGAGGGTGGGGAAGGGTGAGAAGGTCAATGTTCCAATGTTTATATCTTAAGAACCTATAATGATATAAGGCTGAAACTTAATATTTAGTAGTGGCATGTTGGAAAAATAAAATTTTTTTTAGGGGTAGTTTGGTACGGGGGTGGGAGGTGTTTTTCCTAACTTTAGAACGGCTTATGCTAGAAAATTGAAACTCGGTGTGTATATGTATATCAACTAGAAAAGTAATTCCGTTAAAAAAAAAATTGTAACATTCATTGGCGTTCGGAAGGGGGCAAAAAAAATTATCACTAAAAATAAAATGCATATATTTTCACGATTTTCGTCATATTTACTAGGTCTTTCAAAATATTGAATTCATTTTTTTTCTACGGATTTTTCATATGAATACCTAGAAAGAGTTTTCAAGATTTTTTGAAATTCGACCCCTAAGAGGGTGTAAAGTGGTTGTATACTTTTTCATGAATTCCTCCATATCTCTCAGGTCTGATCAGATATCGAATATCTTTTTACTTCCACAGGCTTGTTTAATAATCACATATTTCTAAGTTTTTTTTTTCAACCTCTAGACCGCATCCCGAAATATAACTAATTTATATAATTCATATGTTACACCCTATTCTAACCGCTTCCCGAACTTTTTGTTAGGTTTTCAGTCACATTGTAACATACACTGCAATCCCGAATTGAACACGTTCCGAACTTTTGCCGGAAAAATAATAAAGTTGCGCCCAGACTGTTGGCAGATTTTTTTTTTTAAATTTCAACTTGATCACAATAAATTATTATTTAAAAAACAATAACGAATAAATGTAGGAAGCAATATGCTTTGCCTTTACTCTATTTGTAAATTAAAACATTTCAGATAGGTACCTACATATGTCTCGTCAAGCAATTCACAAGAGTCTAAAAAGAGAAGTACGAAAGATTTTTCAACTTGTTTATGATGACCAGGCAAGTAGTGCAATTATACAATACATAAATGTATTGACAGAAATTAAAAACATTAAATGGAAACATTTCAGACTAACGAAACAACAGCTGAATCGCAAGAGAATATTTCTGACATTAACATGAATACTATTTCAAATTCTATTCATATTTCCAATATTTCTACTACTAAAGCGTCAAATGAATCAATTTGGGAAAGAGAACAACAAGAAGAGCAAAGGGATGAAGATATGTCATGTTTGGAAGCTGTTGAGCTTGGAGATGTAGAAAATATTAGAAAAGAGAGAACGGAGAAATCACGGTTAAATGACGATCCTGTAAGTCTTAAAACGTTCCTTGCCAAGTGGAGTATAGAACACAGGATTCCTGTCCAAGCCATGCATGAACTCTGACTTAAATTACACTCCAGCCACGGAGACCTTCCGCTTGATGTTCGTCAGCTCAGACAAACCCCACAATCAGCACCAATTGTGGAAATGGGCCAGGGATCATATTTTCATTATGGCCTACCCAATGCATTAACAGACTTCATGACGAAGAGTGGAGGGCAAGTAACTACTCAAGAACTAGTAATTAATTTTGGTTTCGACAGATTGCCAATTTTTAGAAGTAGTAAGACGCAGTTATGGCCAATTCTAATGCGCGTAAGCGGCTTAACAGGTGTGTATCTTGTGGGGTGTTATGCGAATCAGAGCTTAAATGATATTACTATTGTAAATAAATCTACAAAGCCACCAAGTTCTGATGAATATTTCAAATACTTAGAAATGGACTTAAAATATATTTCGACGAATGGATTCAATTTTAAGAAAATATTGTACACAATTAGCATAGGACATTTCGTATGTGATGCACCAGCCCGAGCAGTCGCTTTAAACATCAAGATGCATTCTGGATATTTTAGTTGTTCAAAGTGTACACAGCGTGGTCAATCATATCTCAAACGTATTGTATTCCCAGAAATGGAATTAGTACTTAGAACAAATGAATCTTTTTCCATGCGCTTACAGCCAAATCATCACAAACAAATGCAGAATTTAATGTTTGAGCGTCTAAATATCGGCTGCGTGACGCAATTTCCTCTCGACTACATGCACTTTTGTGTGCTTGGGGGTAATGAGACAATTGATTAATATTTGGGTGAAAGTTCGAGGACGAAAATCCTTTTGTATGTCCCATGAGCAAAATTAAATTCGTATTCAATATTTCCATGGGTAAGTAATTTCCGAAGGAATTTAATCGAAAACCACGTTCTCTAGATGAGTTGGACCAGTGGCGGACCAAGCTAATTTGCCGCCCGGAGCAATCCATCGACACTGCGCCCTTACAGAAAATTTTTACTTAACAATTGCATAGTAACATTGATTTCTCAATCGCACATTTATAATATGTAACTGCAAAGGAAGACCACATGGAAGAAAGGAGAAAAACTTAAGATTTTAGAGTTGTCCATAACGATCAAAGCTAACTTAAGTTTCCTGGAAAATTAAGATTTGTGAAGTTAAGATTTGTGAGGTTCTACTGTATACTTCATACATATACCATATGTGACCTGGTTTATGAAAAAGGGGCTTACGTGTCAAAAAATTGTTCACTTTTTTGCCGATTCGGATAGAGTTTGAGACGCATGGTGAAATCAGGAAAATCATAATTTCATCACTTGCCTCATAATCAAATATTTTTTTCTTTCTACGAGATCGTAGTGTGGATGGAGGTGGAAAATCGGTTGCAACACCTAACTCAGTTGCTAATTTTGTGCCTGATTCAATGTAAGAGTGAAATTTTTCTTCATTTCTCATATCTTCAATGCATTTTTTTGTTGCTTTCAACATAGCAACTCCAGTAGCAATGCTTATTTTTGGATTTTGTATATATTTGCTTGCGATATTTATTTGTTCTAATATGTCATACCATATAAGCAAGGAACTTATGAATTTGAAATCCATTATTTTATTGCCTAGGGATTCAGCGATGCATTTACTTTCCATTTCAGCCTTTTGCGTTAACTCGATCAAGGCATCATAAATATTCCCCAACTGAGTTTTAAGTGGTCTTACGGCGTCTATTCGGCTAGACCATCTTGTAGCACTAAGAGGTTTCAATGATAAGTTTTGCACGTTTGCCTTTAAAATATCCCATCTCTTAGTGGAACCCGCAAACAAAACGTATATATTTTGAATAGTGTTAAAAAAGAAATAGCTTCAATTGTTTTCTGTTATTGAGCGTTGGAAAAATATGTGAATTTATCTGTATCGGACCTTTTTCGAGAATTTTTTTAATTATTAATTGATTTAATGATGGCCACTTACCGGGGTCGTCGAAACATTCGATGATGATATCATTTGAATGATTGTCATCAGCAAGATCATCTGAAACACTTACTGCCGGTCTGTCGATCAGGTTAGCGTTTATTTCAATTATTTCTGTAGCAGAAATTTGTGATTCGACCGCAGGAGCTGGCACAGAATGAACTTCGCTTGGCAAATTAAATAAATTAATTGGACTTACCGATATTGAGCTGGATGCTTTAACATCCAGGAACCTACGTAAAGTACCTTCTTGATTTCGAGTGGCCTGTTCTTTTATTTTCGCAACTTGCGATACTGGCTTCCCGATAACTTTTTTCTTTTTAAATGTTCAGACATGATTAAATAAACAATATCAGCAATAAAAATAAACTTATTATGAAAGAATACAAAAGATAAACTACAATGTGCAATTTCACACCTGAAATTTCGCGCCATACACTTTGGTGTGGGTTAATTTTTCATACGCTGCCCTTGTTCCTCGTAGCTAACCTAACCCTACACGTCTCCATACTCTGCCATCGCCACAGTTATCGTCACGTCATCGCCTCAGTTATCGTCATCGCCTGCGGGAGCAGAGCGCCCTAGTCTATGTATTGGCAGGGCGTCTTTTTTTCTAAATAGCAAAAACTATAACTATATTATGCTTTTGTATGCGTTTATACTTCACCTACATTCATACCCTAAGTATGCGGTTATACAATGCATGGCGCAGATCGCCGTAATGTATGTATTGGATGGGGCGAACATTTTTTTTTAGATTTTTAGGCCTAGAAGTGATCGTGGGAGACAAAATACAAACAAAAACGACAAATTCAGAGGACATGGTTGGGTTTGCACATTACAGTTTATCTTTTGTATTCCTTCATAATAAATTTATTTTTATTGCTGATATTGTTTATTTTGGAAAAAAAACTTTTGAATCTTCTATAATGCCGCCCTTGGAAAGTGCCGCCTGGCGCGATTGCTCCACTTGCACCTTAGTAGGACCGGCCCTGAGTTGGACAGATGGAAAGCAACTGAGTTCCGAACCTTTTTGTTGTACTCTGGGATAGTGATATTGTGAGATATTCTACCACCTGCAAATTATGAGCATTTTGTTAATTTGCATGCTGCTATTCGTATTCTATCAATAAAGGAATTATGTGTTGCGAATATAAAAACAGCGCGGCAACTACTAACAGAAGTTGTACAACAGATCAGGCCCGTGCGCAGAAAAGTATGATGGGGGGGGGGGGGGGTTATCAAGTTCCCCCATACCAAATGTGATGTGATAACTTACAACATTCATAATTTGTTACATCTGGCTGACGATGTTACTGTATTTGGACGTCTAGGTAAATTCAGTGCATTCCCATATGAGAATCATTTGGCTAACTTGAAAAAGAAGATTCACAAGGAAAATCATATTCTCGCTCAAGTACATAATCGAACCTTAGAGGAGAGCTCATTATATCTCGAAGTCCAGCAACAAGCGGATGATTGCCACCAAACAATATATGCAAGATTGGTGACAATCTGTATGAGATATCAGAAATATTCGAGGTGATGAACATGCCATTTGTGTCAGGCAAACAAATTACATCCTTACAGTCAATTACTAGCCTGGTCAGAATTGACGTTCCGTTTGAAGTGTATGAGGCAAGATCGGTTGAGCGAGCCGATGAAATCAGCACGTTTTCAACATCTCTAATTACATCAAAATATATAATGCTACAACCATACAACTCTAATTCAAATACCTCCTACTTCTTTCCTCTTCTGCCACTTCACTAGGCAAACCGACATACATAATTCTACGGCCATGATGCAGACAGAAGATCTATTTGAAGGCCAAGCATCTGATGATCAAGGTAATTTGAATTACATTGCACTACAATACCATATTTCATTCATTTGAAAAATTTACATTCAGATTTTACAACTCTAACAACACTCCAGCCACATAAAAGTTCGTTTCCCATAAGTAGGTTTTGTTATCAATATTAGTTCTATGTAATAATATTTAATGGTATCAGTTTTCACTACTGATAATCGACAACCTCTTGGTAATTGCCAAAACGAAAATTTGCCAAGATCCGAACAAACTCAAGATGGCTTATTACGAGGTAAACATTTAATTATTGATTCGTTTTAGTTTACATCAATTCTTCAAAAACCATTAGATATTTACCACAAACTAACTGCCATAGAAGTGAGGCAAGCACAGGAGTTCCAATCGCTGCGAAACGAAAATAAGCGTTTTCAGGACGAAAACACGAAATTAAAAGAGGGCTTCAACAATTTGTTAACACAATATGTATCCCAGTTCGGACTGTTGCGAAGAACAATCGAAACGATCAAAAAAGAAAACATTATTTTCGAGACAGATAGCTTGCCCTCATTTCCGTTCACTTCAAAAGACGCCATATTGGCGTTCGAAAATCAGTTGAAAAATGATGAGAACGTTAAAGAAAAATTGGTAAGTGATATTTAATTGCTTTTATTAAACAGAAACTCTATAACTTAATATATATTACATTTACGGCCAAGGATGCAGTCAGGTTCGTCAGTGAAAACCTCAACATGATTTTCGGATCTGTTGAACTGACTACGGGCTTGGCGTGGACCTCGGCGAACATGAATATTGGCGTTAAGGATTTTAAAATTATCGAGATTATTAGAGGTAAGTTCAGATTTGTATCCTTAGAAGACTGTATTTAAAATATTTCTTTTACAGAGTCCTGTTTAAAAATGTTCGAAAGGGAAACAAGAGACGGAGTCAACTGTAATATAAAAAATTTTTTCCACAATGCCAAGGATAAGTTCAAAAAAATCCAAGAAGAGGAAGATTTCGGCATGCGTGGAATAGGAAGGATTTTAAGTTTTCCATATGTGTGCTTTAAGCCATCGCATCTAATAATTAAAATGTTTTATGAATAATTTTTTTTTAATTATGTTGGAATGGTTTTTGTCATTTATTTTGTTTTTGAAAGAATTGTTTTTAATTTTAAGTAGTTACCCTATATATACTATATTTATTTTCCGAAAATTCTGTCTCTATTTCAATTATTTAGTTTTTCATTGAACTTATGAAGCTGTTATCGTCCTGTACTAGTAATAATTCGTTACTCGGGCTAGGGACGTTTCTCATTTCGAATCGAAATCTTCCCCACATTTCATACAGAAACCTTCCCAACATTTCGTATCGAAATCTTCCCGAAATTTCGTACCGAAATCTTCCCGACATTTCGTACCAAAATCTTCCCGACATTTGGTATCGAAATCTTCCCGAAATTTCGTACCGAAATCTTCTCGACATTTCGTACCGAAATCTTCCCGACATTTCGTACTGAAGTCTGTGCGAGACTTCGTACCGAAATCTATCCGAAAACTCGGTACGAGTTCGTTACTACATTTCGTTCCGACATCTGTCAACCCTCTCATACAGTTTCCGATTCGACTTCCAGACGAAATCCGCTCAGAAATCGGCATCCGACACCGACAAGGTGGAGCGATTTCGGAACGAACTCGGAACTTTTGGTTTGCTGGGGTGAGAAATGTCAATGCGTATTGTACCTACGAAGAAAAATTCAAAATCAATCAAAGCAAGCATTATCTCATTCATTCATAAAGTTCAATCAACACGACTTCCCATTGGTTGGGGTTTTGTGCTCTCGCGCTCTCCACACTCACTCATTTTGTTAACACTCGAGTGCGGAGTTCGCTGTCGACCAATGGGAAGCCGTGTTGATTGAACTTTATGAACGAATGAGATATGCCTGCTTTGATTGATTTTGAATTCTTCAAGAAAGAATGAGTGTGGAAGCGCGAGAGCACAAAACCCCAAAAAACGGTATATGCTGCGCCATCTTTTGAGCTGAGGTGAAGTTATTCGTGATACTACTATAAGATATAAATACAATGCTATAACTCAAGTAATCTTTTAGCTACGAATTCGGAAATTTATACAAATTAGTTTCGAGTGAAGACAAAGTTCAAGTTTACTAGTCAGTGAAATCCTTTTACTCCTTCTGGTACCTTCCATACAAAAAATCCTTAAGACAAGTGTTCAACAATATTTTTCGATAGCTTTTGAACGCTTCAAACTATAAGTTTGAAATTTTGTACACATTAATTTTTGAATGGTTCCAAGGAAAAGGATGAATATGTAAGAAATCGAGTGAGTCCTTGCTCCGCCTCCCATATGAAAATCCTTCAAAAAGGATATTTTTTTCCCAGTTCAAGATATGAAATTAAACAGTGAATATTGTCTTTTAGTTTTGAGTAGCAATTTAATGGGACTCCTTAATGAAGGACATACAACATACACACACGTAATACTTCTTCATCCCCAACTTCAATATACATCGGAGTTCTGTATCATCTAGAGTATTACGATTGGCTTGCAGCCGATCGTGACTGCAGTATGTTTTATTGTATATTATTGCTACTCTGTAGACTTGATAAATTTGAAATACACGGTAGATCAAGATCCGTGTCGTATGTTGATCCTTGTGTCGCCACCGCGCCGCGCCTTTCCAATAAAATTTATTGCCCAAGGTATGAATTCAGTTTATCCGTGTTGTAAGTGCGGCATTTGAAACACAGGCTTTCTTTGTTGTATCGACATCTGGTAGCCAAACATTTTTAAATTCACCTTCCCTTTTTTATGTTTCTTGCGAGATCCTTTTCTCAAAATTAATTAGTTCTTTTACATTTTTGGCCGCGTCGCGTATTCTCTTCGTGGTAAAAGCTCATTAGGTTATATACAGTCTTGTGCACTTTTTCAGACATATTATAGGAAAATATTTAAGAGAAAATGGCAGATAGAAATTTCGAAAATGTTGCGGGACCCTGCACTCAGCGTACCTCTCGATTTGAGCAACGTAGCCGCCGATACATTGGTTTTAGTTACACATTTGGTTTGCAGGCCCTGGTCAGATTTCGGCTGTCGCGCCATTGATGATGATGATATATTTGATATCGTAACTTTATCATTAAATTGGTTCTTGATTTCGTCTAATCATATAGACAAAATTTCATGGAATACCCGATCGACGGATGAAAAAATCAATGAATTCATTATTCTTCTCTGATTCGGAAGAAGATCCATATAGTGATGAAGATGATGTCAATTGGCAGCTTCCTCTTCAAGCTAAAGATTCTGATATCGAAAATTTGGAAGACGATAGTGAAGAAGATGAACTCGATCAGCTTCCGATCAGTCAAGTAAGAACATGTTTACTGCTAAAGATTCAACGGTTTGGAGGAAAACCCCAATGCTTGTAGAACTTCGAATGAGAGCACATAATGTTCTTCGCGGACGAGAAGGTGTCCGAGCGCCTTACACTAATCTAACTCGCCTTGAAGTATTTAATAATATGTAAAATGATATAAAATAAATTATTTTGGAGCAGACAAATCGGAAGGCGTCCAGTGTCATAGCAAATTAGAATAATAGTAACGGTCAGTCTGATCCAAAATCATTTGATCCTCTAACAATGGCGAAGCTAGATAAATTTGTTGGCACGTTACTGAGCTTTGGAAATCGCATACTCTTCCACGCTACGAAAAATTAGCGAAACCTATTTGCGAACAAGGAAGCCTATCTGCGATCATAAAAAAGATTCCTGTGACGTGTCTCCATTGCGTAGACTGAAGTATACATCTTCCGAAACTATGGATGCCTTATAATTATAATTTATAAACCTTACCTTAAATTCATGTTATTTATAATGTATGAAATAGACGAAAAATAATATAAATATGTACATAAAAGACTATTCATTTCTATGGGTACCGGGTACCGCTGCCGGTAGATATAGGGGTTCACCGAAAACAAAGATAAAATCTCCCGAAAACGTGCTTTAAATATACTACTTGTAGATGGCCCGGACCGATGTCCCTGTTATTATACCAGGAGAAAAATTAAACCAAAAATTGTAGAAAAAGGTACCGGGTACCCGCCGTTGGTAACATAAGAGTTAAAGGTTCCCACACACTGACGCTGCGAATATTTTGCAGCGTAATATTCGCCTTCACTTAATTACATGGTAACTAATGAGAATGACCACACCGACGCGGTGCGTATTCGCTGTTGCTGCGGTTTTGCAGCGTATTTATTCGTGGCGGATTTTGTTCGGCCGCGTTTTTTTCGCTGGTCGCTCCGAAGTGTCAAAAATTGAGCAACTTATAGGTAGAACTCGTTCGTCAATATATGATTTAAATGACTTGGCGGATGATAATTACAAAAACGTTAAAAGAAAACCATATTTCTATCTTTCTAAGTTGGTGTCATGGACCACTTTCCAGTTTTCTTGAAAACAAATTATTATTTGAAAGCGAATTTCACCGCGATTGAACACGCTGTAATGTGGGCATATAGACGAATTTCGCAATCGCAGCCAAGGGCGCCCATAGAACTTCTTCCAGGGGGGGGCTGTTGGGTCGTCGTTGCGAACCGACTGGGTTGTTGGGTCGTGATTGCGAACCGACTGGGTGGTTGGGTCGTGATTGCGAACCGACTGGGTGGTTGGGTGGTGATTGCGAACCGACTGGGTCGTTGGAAGAGCTGTCAAAAAGCGAAAAGGAGGTGGTGCACGCGGTTTTTGGGCGGTCGGAGTTTTTTGGTGTAATTGGGCCGAAAGTTATTTTAACTCAAGGAAAATCCTTCGTCGTCCGTGTATTTTACGCCGGGAATTCCTGTCGCGTGGTGGATTGCTCCTTGGCGGACTCCGGCGATCAAATTGGTCTTATTCGATCGTGCCGTGCGGTCGGAACGGCAATATTTCTTGGGTGGGTACGGTGCGTGTTGCAGGAGTGTGGCCGCTGCGGGCTGAGATTGGGAGACCGAAAGTTGAGGAGTGGATGCGGACCGGCCGCAAAATGTGTCAAGGAATTGAATTCGGAAAACGGATCTAGCGAAAATTACCCGAAAATGTGGTGATAAAGTAAACATTTTTTTTTCGTGTAAATACCATCAAGAAGCATGCAATGGTGTGAAATGCAGCAACTCTAATACGAGTGTAGCGCGTGTGTTGTACAAGGCAGAAGAAAAGTGCTGCCAGGTCCGCACCACGAAAACAAAAAAAAACAAATGATTTAATCACGTTGAAAAGTTTTTTTTTCAATTTGAGTTTTTTTTTCGGCTACGTTTTGTGGTGCATCGCTTCTTCGGGCGGGTTTCGTTTTCGTGTTGGTCATTCGCATAATCGACAAAGTGCAATAATTTGGAAGGAAACGAATCATATCGAATAATGAAGGATTGAGGAATGAAACGAGTTATACCGAATGATGGATATAAGTGAATTAAACGAATTATACGAATAATAGAAAAATTGAGGAATGAAACGAGTTATGCCGAATAATGGATATAAATGAATTAAACGAATTATACGAATAATAGAAAAATTGAGGAATGAAACGAATTATACCGAATAATGGTTATGAACGAAATAATTGAATTTTATAACAAAAAAAAAAAACATAACTAAATGAAATTACATTAAATAAAATTTAATAAAATAATTAAAAATTGAATTAAAAGGACATGACGACAGGACAGACGTACAGAATTAAAAATAACTAAAATCAATTAACAATAATTTAAAATTAAAAAGGTGAACGCGCTTACATCAATGGGGTGAGTTTGGTTTTCTCTATTTTTTTATGTATTTACATTTTCTTTTGGTCTTATTTCCTTTGCATATTTTTTTTCTAAGGTTTTTTTTTGTTAAATTTTTTTTGGTAGGCTAAAAGCCCATATAAGAAAACTATGCATTCTTGCTTAATGATGTTTAAAGGCTAGAAGAGCCATACTAAAGTGAACCCGAGCGTTTAGCTCCTTTAGCCCCGAACCTCTAAAAGGGGCCACGACACAAAATGCTTACAGGACAGTCGTGGCTGAGGTAGGGTGGGCAGAGCAGGGCGCTATTAACACCAGAGCGCCCTGACAAATCGCGGAGCCGCGCCATCCAACCGCTTCTTGGTCTTTCACGACCAATTGGGAAAATAATCCCAATTTTTACCTACCCTTGGATAAGTCGGCGCTTACAATTTTTGTTGTCCAGGCCTAGGGTTTAATGGCCTGAGTTTAAGCAAGTACCCCCCCCCACACTGCCGTAGCTAGTCCCGGCCGCCAGCAAGAGCGTCGCACCAGCTGAACTCAGCCACCAATTCGGACTTAGGTGGAATTGGCCCTTCTGTCCCGAACCTTCTTTCTCCTTTCAATTATTTGGACTTTTTCAAGTCAAAATAATTCTTCCAAGGCCTTAAACACAACAGGGCAAGCCAAAAGTTTTATTAAATAACGCCCCACTCCATTTAGAATCTGAACTTATGGTTGAAATTTTTAAATTAAGATCGTTAACGGGCATAATCGTTCTACTCCTTCAGGTCCAAACAGAGGCCTTAAAACATGCGTTCAAGAATATGATAACTTCGGAACGCTTAAATCGCTCAAATCCCAGTCATGAAGGTGCTTGTACACGAGCAATTTTTAAAACAATTAATTGTCCGACGAATATTGCCAAAACTAGTGGAGCGACTAGTGGAGCGATTAATGGAGCAATACAGGGCAATATCATGCTAGTTGCGGCAATATTTCCACAATGTGGCAATGTTTTTATAGATTGCTGATATTTCTCGCCCTATACTCGTAGTTTCTGTATTTGCGAAAAAATGTTATCCCTTCCACTTCCATGCTTCATCACCTCCTTAAAAAATTTTACTTTATTTGTCAAACTTTATACAAAAACAGAATTTTATTTTTATAGTGCAATTGGTTAGTGAAATATTGTAATCAAAAGTTGTTAACCCCCCCCCCCCCCCCCCTCTTGAGGTTTACTTTTCCAGTAATTCTGCCATATCGCCCAGCCCTGATATGATATCGACTTTTTTCTTCACTTTCATGGGCTTGCGTAATAATCGCATAAAACTAGCTTTAAACACGTTTTCACGAATTCCTTAATTTCTATTAGAAGTGGTAAGAAGTTGAATTGGTTTTTACTTTCTCGTGCTGTCTTTTTATTTATCTATTAACTCTTTTCAGGATTTTTGAATATTACACCCCCAAGTGGGTGTAAGTAGGTTGCATATATTTTCACAGATTCTTACATATTGCTTAAATCTGATGATATATTAAATTCCTTTTTAATTCCTTTGGTTTCCTATATAAGTGCCAAAAAGTCAATTTCAGTATTTTTAGATATTCAATCCTAAGGGATGTAAGAGGGTTGTATGTTTTTAAAGCTTCGACGTATTTCTTAATATTGATGAGATATTTGATCGCTTTTCACTTCCACAGACTTTTTATATAATCGCCTACAAACCCATTTCACAATTTTTCGATATTCAAGTTCCTAGGGTTTGCATATGTTTTCACAATTTTTGCCATCCATTAGTTCTGATCAGATATGAAATTCGTTATTTCTATTTTAACTACCTATGTATTTTTATTTTTAAAATAAAATCAATTTTCCAAGAAGAGTCATAATCTCGAAACAATTGATGATATACTCCGATTTTGATCGCTCCCGAACTTCGACCTGAAAAATAATTAAGTTTCACCCAGACTATTGGCAAATTTTTAAATCGATAACATTACTTTATTGTTAAAATAATAAAGTAAAATATATTTGATATCAGTGGCAGAACCAGGATCTTACTGTTGGGGTGTCAGAATTTTTTTTAATTTGTCTATTTCATTTGATAAAGTTCTGTCTGAATTTAGCTACATAGCTGCCCTTAGCAAAAAAAGGGTCACCTGAAGAAGGGGTCATATTGTTTTCATCTAATTATGGGTTATTCCATCCAAAATCGCCAAAGTTGTGACCTTACCATTTCGGATTCTTTTCAAAATTTTGTACTTGAAGAATAAGTGAAAAAAATAATTGAAATTCAAGGTTTGGTTTCTCATTTTTTAACTAACAAAAACAATAACAATCTTTAAATAAGCCCGACTTTATTATTCAAGGATAAAAATTACCAGAGATATGAACTTTCAAAGAGGATTCGGACATCGTTTTTGGGAAATTTTTAACATACTATAACTAACAAAAAAAATGAGATAGAAGCCAAAAAATTTAAATCAAACTTTTTTTCACGAATTCTTCGAGTACACAAAATTTCAAAAGAATCGGCTATGATAAGGTCACACTTTTGGTGATTCTTGATTAAATTACCCTTTTTCTATAAAATAATTGAGAATCACTATAATGCTCTTTAATTTTTTTGACCATTGACATTCCAATTTGATTTTTTGGTGAAAAACAGTATAACCTTCAAAATATAAAAAAAACGTAGGTATTTGGAAATATTCAAGGATAAATGAAAAAAATTTTAGTTCTTAAAGTACAAAAACGTTAGAAAAAAGTAACGAAAAATCTTATAAAACATAGGCTTGGTCGTTCGAAATACACTGCGGTCTGCTATGTTGTGCCAGATTCTTCTTCAGTACGCGGTCTTGGTCAATACCGAAAAAAAAGAATTGACCGTTCCGTCGGGAAGGCCCGCACAAATTTCACTGGCGATACGTTTCTGCGGCGTGATCTCAATTGAACGCTGCATCGGTTCGCCTCGTCCTCCTCCGAATCGAGCGACTTCCGTAAGTTCCGTCCGCGTACAACTTGTCTACGGTGCAATGTTCCCACGGAACTGCACACTATCGTGCGACTTCTATTCCATTCTTAAGGCAGTCACCCCGTGTGACGGTTTCCAAAAATAGATTTTTTTGTTTTTGCATAAATTACATCCAAATATAGTGACGAATATGTGATATTCCGAAATTTGAAGCCGTTCGGAAGTTACAGGCCGTTATATTCTCTAAGCTCCTTTGTTGCTTCGAATATAATGAAAAGTTTAGTCGCGTTTTTCTCAAAACGGTAGTTTTGAAATTGATCTCGAAATTTATCGAATGGATTTCTTTGAAATTTGGTAAACCTAGGCCGCGGTCCGAATTACGCTTTCTGCGCTTTTAGCGCGCTCACACTCGGTCCGAATTACGCTCACAACGCATACAATTTGCATGGAGGGGAAATTTTCTGGCGCTTACACTACTCACGGTTTCGAGCATATGCACTGTGTCTACGTATTTGCAATCTGTCACATTGACGGTTCAAAATTTAAAGACACTAAAATTTATTCGCGATATTGAAGAAAAATGAGTTATAACAATATTGTTGAAGAAGATGAAGATGAGGAGCCAGATATCATCTCCAGATCGCTATCGCTGTCACACATTTCCATTACCGTTTCTACTAAAAACACTTTTTCAAAACTCACTTTAAAATTACTGACACAACTAACATTTGTGCGCATATGATCGGTCCGAATTATATGCGTTGTAGGCGCGCATACAATTCGAACCGACTGTAAGCACTGTTGGTACTGTAAGCAGGCCCGTGCGCACGGGGGGGTTTTGGGGGTTCAAACCCCCAACCCCCCCCCCCCACCATTGGCCTATTTTCAGGGAAGTGAGGACCTTTTTTTTTTTGCTTAGGTCATCACATTTAGTATGGGGGAACATGATAAAACCCCCCCCCCCCCCTCATACATTCCTGCGCACGGGCCTGACTGTAAGCACCGTAAGCGTAATTAGGACCGCGGCCCTATTCAGTACTAGTATATACAGTCTCCAAACTAGGATAATTGTGATTCATCAAGCCGCTTTTTTCTGCGACCTGAAGAAGTCGTGAAAACACACCAAAATTGACGATAAAAAGTTCAACAAGCTGTCAAAAATTAACTGTTCAATATTTATTGATAATCCTAGTTCCCAGACTAGTTCAAGCTTCACAGATTAAAATGCCTTTTGATTTCTTTATTTGAGATAAGAAGAACGGCCGCAATCATGTCTACCGAAAACAAGGTTTTTTAAAAATGGGTGGCTAAGTTGGCGTATACCTGAGCAATGACCGACAATTTGGGGTTGAAAAAATGCTTAAGTGTGCTCACCATGTTCATATAGTATATGTCAGTGGCGTGGCGTCCATGGAAGCAAGGCAAGCATTGCTTCCCTTACACTTTGCTGAAAAATAGTACATCTAAAATACCCATTTTTCCTTCAAGCCAATCTAATTAATTTTATTTCAATACAGCCATTGTTAGCTTTAAGTTTCCAACCATTGTTGTAGAGACACAAGCCTAATCACAAACAAGTACTACTAATGTACATGTAATCAAATGGTTCACGCGCAGAAAAATCGTAAGAAAAAATTTTTACTTCACACATTTTCACAGTCTAAATAAAAGTTCGTAAGAAACTACACGCGAAAATCGCACACAGCCGACTTGGCAGCACCACGGCAAGCGAAAAGAAACTCAGAAAAACACCCCGCGGAAAAGCAATGCACGTATGAGCGTTGAAATCAGTTCTCAGTAAACTCACTGTGACGTCACACACACTCTGCAAGGTAGAAGCCTCGGTGGAAGCAATGAGATATGTGCATCTCTGCACAATCTGCACGGGTCGTACTTCGTACAACACGTTCTTGGCTGCAACGGAGAAGCTTGCAGCGAGCAGAGATCTGATCAGAAATTGGTGCTACCAGAGTAGGATTGAAATTGAATTCTGATTGAAATTTTGAATTGAATTGCGGTAAATAGTTCAATTGTACATATTTCATTTAGTTCTTAGATCTCAGGAACCACTTATGGTATGTTAGGATGCTGAAACTCGGAACTTATATAAAAGTATAATAGGTAGTGGACCTGTCTGCAAAATTTACGATAAGGTTTGAGGCGTGTGGGAGTGGAGGGAAAGCAATGTCTTCGGAGTGCTTGAAAGCTGAGTTTGAAACATTATAAAATACGTATCTTCTGAATGGTTGATGTCAGAAGATTGAAACTTGTAGTTGTTTTAAGAAATAATAGTAGCAGGTTAATCAAGAGTTAAAATTTTTGAATCAGAAGGTGGTCAGTGGGGGTTGGGGTAAAAAACTTTGGATTAGAAAATCTTTCGAATCAATCAGGAAGGTATAATTTAATTTGTGTATATAGGATATGCGGAGAAGCTCATTGAATATAAAATTTATTATATAAGAGGTAGACCACAAAAGTGGGGCCATTTCTAAAATATTTCATTTTTATATTTCAAGAACCGTACCATATATGATCTTAGAAATTTTATAGGAGTTAGGTCCAGTACACTTCTAACTGGGAAAACAAATTCTGGAGGTACTGGTGAAGGGGCTGATGGTGGGAGGGCGTGGAAAGGAAATAACATCCATTTTTATTTTTGAAAAACTACAAAACGTAGAAAGGTAAAAAATTACTACATAGAGCTAATAAAGAGGTATCCTAGAAAAAAATATATGGGTGGTGATTTTTTATATCTGAAAAACGGCTTATGAAGAAGAAAGTTGGAGCTTAGTATATGAAGTAATTAAAGAAAAAAAATTATTTTTATTAGCATAGACGGTGTGCAAAAAGGTTGTGTACATTTTCAAGAATTTTTATATACACAGTAAAAAAAATTTCGATCTTTACAATAATTATCGCATTAAAATGTGCTACGTAACGTATGTAAATTTAAAACAGAGTGTAAATTTAGATGGATATCTATGTAAAATGCACTATTACATGTAAGTTATTGTAAATTTACTTTGAATGTATAAAAAATACCTCTGAATTGTAATGTTAATATTAAAAAATATTAAAAATATATTGCCATTTGTATTTTTACAATTTTTAATTGTAAAATAAGCCAAGCAATATGCGTGTACACACATACAATAGAGCACAATTCGCAGCCCATTGTATTTCTGGCTTTCGCCTTTCGCACTTATAGGCAAGTTGCGCCGCAGGGGCATGTTGAGTGTATATGTGTAAATTGCTTTTAACACAGCAAAGAACACTGCCAACGAGAACCGGTTTGCAATGGCCTGATGGGGATAGAGGC
This sequence comes from Beris chalybata, assembly GCA_949128065.1. NCBI lineage: Eukaryota > Metazoa > Arthropoda > Insecta > Diptera > Stratiomyidae > Beris > Beris chalybata. Next base: position 6,257,423 of record OX421898.1, read on the forward strand.
TCGTCTCTCAAGGGCGAGTGTAAGCGCACCATCGCTTGTTGCTTATTTCATCATTACGTGCAAAGAGCTAATAGCGGTCAGCGGTCTTTTTTCGTTATAGTGCAAAATAGAAATGATGCAGTGCTTAAAGTGTCAATTATCGTTTAAATCAGTAGAAAAATATAATCAACATACATGCAAACACAGGTTTGATTCCAATTTTACTTTTTTTTGTAGATATGATCAATGTGGACTTCAACATTCGTAGTACTCCACGTTCAAATCACATGTTTTTCGGAAACATTTCGTAGGAAAGAGATTTAAAAAAATTGAATGTAGTTCAAATGTTGCCTTTTCGTTGACTTCATCAAATAATATTTCTTGGTAGTGCCGTGATTGCAATAAAATATATACAGTGAAATCCAGTTTCCTAAGTCATGTTTTCCGTAAGCATAATGACGCACCCGTGTTCTGCAAGACTACGTGAATTGCTTAGCGCAGGATTTTCTCGGACTTGATATTAATATTCTGACGAGCGGGCAAGAATCGAAAATCGTTGCAATCACCACATCCATATTGCCCGTGCTGAAAGAAGTATTGGATTATTTTAAGGAGCTGTAAGAAAACATGTTAACACATGCATTTAAGGTGAGTTTAGAGAGTGTTGACTCCGTCGTTGGTTAGAGTACCGAAACCTTTAATTACACCGATTATTTTTCAGCCTATTATCACTCAGTCATTGTCCATATTCTCCAGTTATGGAAAGGCTAGCATTGATATTATAAATAAAATATCCGATTTTGCATTAAGTGTAGATACTGAAAAATTTACAAATCCAATTAGGTGGTACTTACATTCGAGATATGCTGAGTATCTTTCTACAGTCAACAACTAGGTAAGAACGTCGTAGTTAGAAAATTCAGGCACTTTTCCGCATCTTTTACTATAAACGTATATTTTTCAGAAAGGCATTAACAACTTGCCAACTAAAATCGGTGGAGAAAATACTTCAAATGTTGCTGTTTGTTGTTGAACAACTTAGTACACCTTCATCCCTAATTCCACCAATTCTGGACTTGGCATTAGATCATGTACTTCCTTTATTGCTGAACGACAATAATCTTGTTTATCATTCCGACGTGGCATACATTCCTTACTCTTTATTCAACGGGTAAGTAGTCTTCTATCTGAAGAATACAATCGCCGGTTTTCTGGTCTCGAAAATACGATTTCGGAATTATATTCTCTACTCTAATATCAAACAAAATTTTGCAGAATTTTGCACTATCGCTGGTCATATTTCTATAAATCGCAAGTTTTACGGGGATTTTTGCCGGGCGCAAGTGATTTCATGATGCCATCCGACGACACACCGCAACATGCCGAACAATTCTTAGCAATTTTAACTTCGTACGGTCGCGCACGGTCGTCAACGGAAACGATCCGCACATATCCCGAACCGTTTTAACGTCGCATCAAAGTCTAAATGACCAATGGAAACTATATCATTGTAATATTTTTGAAAATTTCTTAATTTACACTGCATCAAACAGTAAAAAACCTGAAATTATTAAATATTATATATAAAAATAAATTTAATGTAACATAAATATGATCTCACGTTGTTAATGAGAAGATGGCCTAAATTTCAGTTCGTTTTCTTCTCATTAACAACGTGAGATCATATTTACATTACATTTAATTTCTTAATTTACACTGCATCTGTTTAAAGACACAGTATTGCACTGTGTTTGGACTTGATTGATAAGTTGACTATCTTCTGAGTATACGTTTTATTACACTAAAGATAAATTACATTTTGTTCACCTTATATACACAATTATTATTTAATGTTTACTAAATTATTATTATTACTGCTAACGTAAAATTAGGCTAGATATATTGTGTAACATTAATTGGTATCGAGTCATATTGTAATTATTAATGAGCACACAAAATCTGGGCCATAGTATTGCTTACCGTCAATTGTTATATTTGTACACAACAATTCATGATATGCAGTACTATGCAGTTATTGCCTAAGAAGTGAATCAGCTCATACGTTGTTTACCAACTGATCCACTTCCTAGGTGCTCTGTTGACCCTCAACATTCTCCCCGATTGTGCTGAGATCATCCATTTCTACTATGAACTCAGACTTTCTCGTTCTAGGCCGGGGTTGTGGGGTTTTGCGACAAGTCGTAGCCTTTTGTCGTTTCTTCACTTTGCGTAGTCCGATAAAGATGCCGACCGTAATGATGAGTAGAAGTATGCCATAACTTACTGAATAGTGGTGAATGTCATGCACATCCAAGGCTCCAGGTTTTTCCTCCTCATCTCGTAGTTCTTTAATCGCTTTAGTAAGGTTGATAATAGTCTCTCCACTGTTGTCGTTGTTCGCACTCTTCACTTGATAATTGCTGGTGTTCATCTGTTGGGTAAGTTGCTGTGACAAATTTGTTGATGGAATGAATGATGCGTGAATTTCTCCGACTCCTGCACCTTGTGATCGTAAAGTCAACTCTGACAGCTTTATAATGCATTTTGGTTGAAGTTGTAATATGCCGCTCCCTGACAATTGTCCTGCTACCACTTTCTTCCCGCAGATTATATTGAACCCATATTCTTCGTCTAATACAAATATCCATGAATTGGCTGTGTGAAGCTGGATCCAAGTCTTTGAGGGTTCTACTTCATATATTTGGCATGATGGCGCCAATATCTTGTTGTGTCGAAGCAAATTCATCTCGCAGTTGCTGATGTTTGATTGAAGGGTATAAATCGGATGCTGCTGCTTGCAGATTGTGCTATCTCCCAGAGTAGTACAACCTTGTAACTCGGTTATGGATATGGGATAGTACTCGTCTCGATGAAGATTGACGATTATATACTCTGCCTCAGGACGAATCACTGCATATTTACCTCCATGTTTAGTTGGAACTGGAACGACATGAAATAGCTCCATTTGAGTGTTGAGATATAATGGAATTTTTATGTCTACGATCACGTTTGTACTTGTGATCCGAACTTTTGCTGTCATCAGTTTGTAGATCATTAGCAGAGAGTTACCTTCTTCGTTATCTCCAGGTAGAACTGTGTTCGGTGGTATATTCTCTCTTATGATCCTTAGTTGTTCTTCTAGTTGTGTTGGCGTTAGTAACAGTGGGCTTAGTTTTCCTGCCTGTGTATTGGCCACAACATTCATTACTGCACTTTGTAAATGACGATAATTTGAGATTGTCATCATTGTGTATGCTATCAGAGTGAACAGCATTTGATGTCTGTCTTGTTCCCCAGTAACTTGACTCTGAATATCATGTATATGTGCCTCTATTGCCTGCAGACGATCAATCGTTTGTTCCCTGTTTCCTTGGATAATATTGCTAGTCGCCTCTAATATTGACGTCTGGTTTTTTAATAGCTGCAATAGATGAGCCTCATTACTTCTCATCTTCAGGATATGCTCATCGTATTTCTTTGCATCTTCGTGATCCAGCACACCAAACAGATTGTTTGCTATCGTTCCAACGATATCAAATGGTGATCTTTTACTTCTTGGACCTCCACTGTTATGGGTGTACAGCATTTCATTGTTAGCTTCGACCTCTTCCAGCTGCCAAGTTAACTGTTTCAATAAAAGTTCGCAATCCATGGTACTTGCTCCGCTGCTACATAGTTCTTGTAGTTTCTTCAGTCGAGTCCGCAGGTTGAATTTTTCATACTGTAATGGTAGTAAGTCAATGAACACAATCAATTTCCACTCATCGACCACCATGTTGACCTGTGTCAGTTTTTTAAAGAAGATTCCTGGGTTTGAACTGAATGGTATAACACTGTATGGTATTAGTTCTTCAGGCTGTTCTGCACCTCTTCCAAGTTTTATTAACCACATGAGGAGTAAACATACCATAAATCCTCCCCAGCGGCTGACATTTCCATCTGCATTCCTTTGGATCTCTTCCTATCTTGATAATGCTCTCCGTATGGTCTCTTGTTTAATGTCTCTGGTATCAATGTCCTATGCCATTGAACTGGTTTAATACGCGTTGATTTTTGTTTGCTGGAAGTGATAACCAATCTGGCATGTTTTACCGCAGCCTTGAATTCTTCTTCAGTCGCCTTGCGCTTCGTTGACTTATTAGATGTATCCTTTTCGCCGCATGTAGTACGTTTGATTTTACCTGAGCTTGCTGGCTGCAAAACGCTAGTCAATACTTGGGTATCCTTTACTTCTATGATTTCTTTTTCGTAGTTTTCAGAAACCGGTAAAAGGCAGATCTTCGTTATTGGCCGTTTGATTACGTTATTTTTCGTTTTTACCTCTACGCGTGTGAGACCATCTGTTCCTGGATGGGTTTCGATTATTCTTCCTAATATCCACTTGGTTGGCGGTAAGTTTTCATCTTTAATAAGAACGATTTCATCTTTGTTGATCTGTTGTTCTTTCCTGACCCACTTTGGTCTCTGTTGAAGTCTGCGTAAATATTCTGCATTCCATTTTTTCCAGAAGTCTTGTGTCATTCTATCTAAAAGCTGCCACCTTGTCAGTAAACCAATCTGTTTCTGTGTTAAATCCTTTGTTGGTGGCGCGGTAAGTGCAGCTCCGATCAAGAAATGACCTGGAGTTAAAATATCGATATCCTCTGGATCCTCCGTCAGTGCACAAGGAGGTCTTGAGTTCAGACGTGCCTCAATCTGAACTAATAGTGTCTGAATTTCTTCAAAAGTCAGCGTGTGTTCACCAATAACTCTCTTTAAATGATATTTGACTGATTTTAAACCAGCCTCCCACAATCCACCGAAGTGTGGTGCTGCAGCCGGCGAGAAGTGCCAACCGGTAAAAGGCAGATCTTCGTTATTGGCCGTTTGATTACGTTATTTTTCGTTTTTACCTCTACGCGTGTGAGACCATCTGTTCCTGGATGGGTTTCGATTATTCTTCCTAATATCCACTTGGTTGGCGGTAAGTTTTCATCTTTAATAAGAACGATTTCATCTTTGTTGATCTGTTGTTCTTTCCTGACCCACTTTGGTCTCTGTTGAAGTCTGCGTAAATATTCTGCATTCCATTTTTTCCAGAAGTCTTGTGTCATTCTATCTAGAAGCTGCCACCTTGTCAGTAAACCAATCTGTTTCTGTGTTAAATCCTTTGTTGGTGGCGCGGTAAGTGCAGCTCCGATCAAGAAATGACCTGGAGTTAAAATATCGATATCCTCTGGATCCTCCGTCAGTGCACAAGGAGGTCTTGAGTTCAGACATGCCTCGATCTGAACTAATAGTGTCTGAATTTCTTCAAAAGTCAGCGTGTGTTCACCAATAACTCTCTTTAAATGATATTTGACTGATTTTACACCAGCCTCCCACAACCCACCGAAGTGTGGTGCTGCAGCCGGCGAGAAGTGCCATTGGGTCCCATTCTTTACCATCTCAGAACAAAGTTCGGAGTTGTATTCATTCACTTCCTCATGTGAATAGGATGTCAAAATTTTGTTTGCCAACACAAAGTTCGTCCCGTTGTCGCTGTAGATATTCGCTACATTCCCTCTTCTTCCAGTGAATCGTTTATACGCAGCGAGAAATGCTTGTGCCGTAAGATCACTGACAGCCTCCAAATGAATGGCTTTCGTAGATAGACAGATAAATACAGATATGTATCCTTTATACGACTTCTGTCCCCTTCCTTTCGTTGTCCTTATGTGAATTGGGCCCGCGTAGTCTACTCCAGTGTTCAAAAATGCTCTCGTCATCTGCACTCTAGGTACAGGTAAATTACCCATAAATTGCGACATCGTTCTTCCCTTTTGGCGTCTGCATATGATGCATTTGTTGAGAATTTGCTTCACTGAAAGATATCCTTTAACTATCCAGTATTCATTCCTTATGTGTGATAGAGTCAAGGTATTCCCGCCATGTAACGTCTTCAGGTGAGCCCATCTGATGATCATCGTTGTCAACGAACTTTTATATGGTATAATAATTGGATGTTTTGTGTTGTACTGTAAGGTTGCGTGGTGCAGTCTACCACCCACTCTTAGCATTCCCTTTTCATCCAAAAAAGGAGCAAGAGGTAGTAACTTGCTTTCCTTACCGAGTGGTTTCTTCTGTTTTAAACTTTTCACCTCTTCGCTGAAGTAACACGATTGTGTGAGTCTTATTACGATCTCTTTAGCCTTTTCAATCTCGACCACACTAAGTGGTTCATTTTTCCTTTCGTTTGCTGCTAATCTTGTATGTTTTATAAATCGCCTTCAATACGATACTATTCGAACGAATCTTTCGAAGTTTGAATATCGTGACCGTAATTCCGGTTCTTCATTTACTCGTATTTTTGACGTGTGTGCAGTCACCTTCCTCACTTCCAATGTTGTTTCAATTTTCTCCATACTTTTCTGTGGTTTACTGTTCCGAAGCCATTCTGGTCCATTCCACCATAGCACATAGTCTTCCAAGGCAGCTGGATTCATTCCCCTTGATGCGCTGTCTGCTGGATTGTCCTTTGTCCGAACATGATACCACCTTAGTGATTCGATGATAGCCTGAATTTCTGCCACTCGATTTGCAACAAACGTCTTCCATTTATTTGGTTCATTGCGAATCCATGCTAACACCACTGTCGAATCTGTATATGCAAACATCTCAGCATTGTTTAACTCCATTGCAATTTTTACTTGTTTCAATAAATGGGACAGTAGCACCGCCGCACATAGTTCCAACCGTGGAATTGAAATTTTCTTTTTTGTTGGCGCAACCGTTGTTTTGGCTGCTAGTAACGTAACCTCAACTCTGTCTTGCTCTGTCCACACTTTGGAGTATACCACCGCTCCATACGCGTTTTCGGAGGCATCTGCGAACCCATGAAGCTCACACTTTCGGCTAGGTCTGTAGTGGCTCCATCTGCTGAGTCTGATGTTTTCTATTCTGGGTAGTTCTTTCCTGAACTCTACCCACCTTGCGTTAATACTCTCCGGAATTCGTTCATCCCACACAATGTTTGTCAGCCATATTTTCTGAAACATTATTTTTGCCTCAATGATGATAGGCGCCAACCATCCAAGAGGATCATACAACTTCGACATATCTGACAAGAGTTGTCTTTTCGTATACCTTGGCTTGGACTCCTCGAGATTAACTTTAAATTCAAACTTATCTGATGCTGGATTCCAATGTAATCCCAATGTTTTAATGGTTTCATCTACATCGATCTTCTTCGGCGAGATGCTTACATATTCTTCTGGGAGGTGACTTAGCAATGATTTGTTGCTACTTGCCCATTTTCGTATAGAAAATCCACCTTATTTTAGCAGCATTATAATCTCTTCTTGACACTGAAGAGCTTTTTCCACGGTATCGGCACCTGAGATTAGATCATCCACGTAGAAATCGCGCAATGCTGCTTTCGCTCCTTTTGGGTACAGATTTTTGTCATCCTTCGCCAGTCTTTGTAATGTTTTTACTGCAAGATATGGTGCTGACCGTGTTCCATACGTTACAGTTGTTAGTTTATACTCGGTGACGGGTTGATTTTCATTGTTTCTCCAGAGTATCCTTTGATAATCCTGATCTCTCTCATCTACGATGATCGGTCGATACATCTTTTCAATGTCTGCAGAAAAGGCAACGCGATGCTTTCTCCATCTCATCATAATCGAAATTAATGTTTGCTGTAGAACTGGACCGTTGTGCATCTTTTCGTTGAGGCTGATTCCATTACTGCTTTTCGCTGAGGCATCAAATACCACCCTGAGTTTTGTCGTTGAACTGTTCTCATTAACTACCGCGTGGTGTGGCATGTAGTATGATTGTAACTCGTCTTCTCCTGTTTTGTAGGCTTCTACAGCTTTCATGTGGCCTAGTCGTAAGTACTCTGCCATAAATTTTCTGTACCCTTCCGCGAGTTCAAAATCTTTTGAAAATTTTCTTTCCATTTGACACAGTCGTGCGTATGCTTTACCTCTGGAAGATCCGAGCTGGTCTTGTATCATGTTATCATTAAACGGAATCCGCACTGTGTATCTCCCGTTTCGAGATCTTTTTGTTGTGCTGTCATAGTATCGTTCACACTCCTGTTCTGCTTCTGTCGCTTGCCTTTCTGGTGTCAAATCTTATAGTTCCCAAAACTTCTTAAGATCACCTTCATCGGTTGTTTGTGCAATGAAGCAGTTGATGTGGGGTTGAGTCGATGGATTAGTACGTCCAGAGATTATCCATCCTAGCTCAGTACGCTGTGCTACTGGACTATTGAATCCGCCTTTTATTATTCCATTTAATATTAAACTTGGAAACACGTCCGCTCCAAGTACCACGTCTATTGGACCAGGAACGTCAAATGTTGGATCTGCCAGTATTACCTTTCTAATATGATTGATCACCTTCTTTGATGGCTGCTCGAGTGGCATTATGTTTGTTAACTTCGATAATACCAATGCCGTGCTTGTGACTTCAAACTTAGATGGGAATCTTGGTTGTATAATAAGTTGTACGCTGAATTTCGCTACTCCAGCCGATGCTGCTCCTAATCCAGTGATGGTAGCATGTACTTTTGTTCGTTTAAGTCCAAGCCGTTGGACAACATCTTCGGTAACAAATGATGCTTGAGACCCTTGGTCAATGAGAGCTCTCAATAACTCCTCTTTACCATTGTTGGATATAGTTTTGAATAATGCCGTAGCCAATATGACGTTATTTTGAATCACATTGCTTGTCGTAAGTGATTGAACTTCTTCTTCCCTTGATTGTTGCTTTGATGGTTTTTCTTCTTGATGATTATTGTTAGCATTGGAGTCATGGAGTGTTGTATGATGTAACCTTTTACAATTCTTACAATGATTCTTACTCCGGCATACTCGTGCAATATGCCCAGCTGTTAGACAATTCCTGCACAGTTTGTGCTCCTTCACAACGTTGAAACGCTTAGATACCGACAATTCTGAATACTTTCCACATTTGAATAGTGGATGTTTGTCATGACACAAGGGACACTCAGTATCTGTTGATGCGTGATACGTTTTAAATGTTCTTGTCGACAGCTCCTTCGCCCCTGCGTCTTTCCTGTTGAAATGTTTTTCCCCTATTGCTTCTAAAGCCTGGAATCTGCTTTCGAGAAATTTAAGTGTACTTTCCAACGACTGAATTTCCTTTGATGACACTAACGATTGCTCATATAACTTGTGCGTCTCCTTATCCATTTTTTGCGTAATTATGTGGACAATCATTGGACTCCATGTACTAGTTTCAATGCCCAAATTCTGTAATGCATGCGTACATTCAACTGTGGTATCGTGTAGGCGCTTAATAGCCGTTGATGACTCATTTACTATCCCTTGTTGTGTTAGTAATGCTTGTAACTGAATCGAGACCAGAATACGTGGATTCGCGTACCTTTCCTCGAGAATTTTCCATCCTGCATTAAAGTTTGCGTCTGTTACCTGCAGATGGCGAATCAACGTTGCTGCTTCTCCAGTAACATTTGCTTTGAGATACTGCATTTTCCTTGCTGGGCTCAAACTTGTGTTCTCCAGTACTATTGACTTAAACAAGTCGTGAAATGATTGCCAATTTTTATATTCACCGTTGAACGACGGAATATTCAGTGTGGGAAGTCTTAATTCTTCAGATGTAGACAGTGCCGGCTTTGATTCCATTTTATTTTGCAGGCTGATTGACGTTTCGTAAAACAGATTCTCCAATGCCTGAAATTCTACACTGTTTTCATCCCAATCTCTTTCGACTGCAACTTCTTCGAACGATTCAACAAGACTATCCCAGTATTTTGTCATTGCTTCAACTCTCATTTTGAAGAATGTTCTGGGTCTATTTTCACTTAATTCGCTTTTTATATTTTCGACGAGTCTTATGAACGATTGAGTTTTCACTCTTAGTTTCCGCTGCACAACACTCACCACCTCTGGGATACTGTATGCACCTCCTTCGAGATCTGGTCTAGTTGTATCTCCGCCTGGCTGTTGTTTAGTAACATCTTCACCTTTACTACGATCCTCTTCTGTGATTGACTCCTTTGTGGTTGCTGATTGGTGCGCTCCTCATCTTTGGGTGCACCTTCCATTGCTGCTATTCTCTTCTGGATGTCTGCTATGGTTTTTGACATTACATCTCTCACGTTCTCATAATATTTATTTGCGAAATATTCATGAGTTCCATGCTGCCCTTCATATGTCAAGGCAATTCGATGATTGGCGTCGAATTCCTTGAAATATTTAATCAGATCCGAGAGCCTTTTCTCCAGATACTCCCTGGTTTTCCTGGACTCTCCATCTTTGTTGTAGTTTCGGATGAGGATTTGGGCTAATTCTCCAACTCCTTTCTGGTCTTGGGCGATATCCTCCATGTTATCGCGTCTGCTCCTACTGTATGATAAATACAGATTTGATGAAAAGTGTTGAACTTTTGCTGGTTTCTTCGCTAGGTGATCTGTGCTGCCGCGCACAGAAAATTTACGGCTTGTTTCACCTAGTGCTCGACGGACCAATGTTTAAAGACACAGTATTGCACTGTGTTTGGACTTGATTGATAAGTTGACTATCTTCTGAGTATATGTTTTATTACACTAAAGATAAATTACATTTTGTTCACCTTATATACACAATTATTATTTAATGTTTACTAAATTATTATTATTACTGCTAACGTAAAATTAGGCTAGATATATTGTGTAACATTAATTGGTATCGAGTCATATTGTAATTATTAATGAGCACACAAAATCTGGGCCATAGTATTGCTTACCGTCAATTGTTATATTTGTACACAACAATTCATGATATGCAGTACTATGCAGTTATTGCCTAAGAAGTGAATCAGCTCATACGTTGTTTACCAACTGATCCACTTCCTAGGTGCTCTGTTGACCCTCAACAGCATCAAACAGTAAAAAAAACTGAAATATTATATATAAAAATAAATTAAATGTAATATAAATAATATAAATAAAAAATAATATAAATTTTAAATATTTTGTTTGCAAATTTACAACCACAATTTGTTATTACATTTTGCATTGTAAACATATTTATAATACGTATGTAATCTTACCAACCGAATTTAATTGGATTATACAACCACAATTTGTTATTACATTTGGCATTGTAAACATATTTACAATACGTATGTAATTTTACCAACTGAATTTAATTGGATTAGCTATAAATATGTAAAATTAAATTCGGTTTTAATTTTACAGTTTTTTGATTGGCAACAAATTGCCAACGATAAATTTTTTTTACTGTGTATTGTGTCTAATGAGATATTTAATTCACTTTTATTTCTATTATTATATTGAATCGAAGAAAACTCTAATGCAAGCATTTTTAACGATAGAATTATTTTATTATTATTATTTATTTCTATTGACTCTTCTATTCCAAAAAATACGTAAAAAATAAAAAAAAATTTGCCAATATGTAGGTACTATGATCGAAACTTTATAATTTTTTTGATAGAAGTCCGGAAAGCGTTTAATGATGAGCTAGGTGTAGGTGAGTGCGACTGACAACCTAAGCACCAACGTTCTAAATAGCCTCCTAGATCCCTGCTGGGTGCTAATGGAGGAGGTTCAATCTATGGTCACTCCATGTACACAAGACACTCGCTAACATGGTCTGGCCGTTGATTACATTCGGCGTTTTTGCAATTCGAAATCGAATTCGAAATTAGCAGCCGATAAGTATGTGCGTGTGCAAATATGTGAACCTAGTAGGTGGACATGAACAGCTGTTATATGACAGTTTATTTACAAATTGTCAATGACAGTTTGTTTATTTATTTACGAACTCCTAGTGAGCCTGCATTCCCACTTTGGTCACGATAATTTCAAAAGTAAGCGGCAAAGGGACGCAGTGAGGAAAAGGAAAATTGGAAAGTAAGATCTAGCAGTTTCAGTATCAAAAACTTATTAAACTGTACTTTCAACCACCAGGAAAAAACGATGTTTACATTTAAATGCCGACTGGTGCCGGAAAGTCACTATGCTTCCAATTACCCTGTGTACTTCAAGAAAACCAAGTAACACTCGTCTTCTCGCTGCTCCTCGCTTTAATCAAGGATCAAATCGATCACTTGGCCAAACTGAAGATTGCTGCGAATTCGATCAATTCAAAAATCGGTAAGCGTGAACGAGATCGAATTCTGAACGATTTGAAAAGTATTCGACCGACTATAAAGTTTCTATACATTACACCGGAACAAGCCAACACGGAATCGTGTAAAGCCTTGATATGTTAACTTGTAAAGCAAAAGAAATTGTCGTATATAGTTGTGGAGGAAGCGCATTGTGTGAGTCAGTGGGGTCACGACTTTTGTCCTGATTTCTTAAAGCTCGGTACTTTGCGTACACTTTATCCGGAAATTCCATGGATCGCTCTAACTGCAACCGCTTCCAAGCAAGTATTGGACGATATACACGACCAATTAAAGCTGAAGAGGCCAATATCACAGTTCAAGACACCGTCCTTTCGAGAAAACCTCTTCTACGATGTTGTTTTTAAGAATACTATTCAGGACGACTTTATGCATTTACAGTTGTACATTGAGGGTTGCTTGGGCCAAATCGATCCGAGTCTGAAAGGTAGCGACAAACCGTGCGGCATTGTGTACTGTCGGAAAAGGGAAAGTGTCGAAAGTTTGGCTTACGGCTTGACCAAATTAGGAATACCGGCTGTTGCCTATCATGCAGGTCTGAGTACATCAGATCGGACACAAGTTCAGGAAGATTGGATGTCCGGGAAGAGTCCGGTTATTTGTGCTACAGTCAGTTTTGGAATAGGTGTCGATAAAGCGCCGGTACGGTTTGCCGTTCATTGGAATGTTCCTCAAATATGCCTAACTATTATCAGGTGCGATTTGAATTTGAATTTTTGTCATTATTCATTTTAATTGTTGTCTGTTGCAGGAGTCGGGAAGAGCTGAACGCGATAGATTGTTTTCATACTATCAAATATATTATTGTCGTGACGATGTAAAGTTTAAAAGTTTTCTACTACAAGCTGATATTAACAAGAACAGCAAGCAAACACGCATTGAACAAGCGAAGTTAGCACAGAAGAACTTTGATACGGTCATTGATTATTGCGAGGGTTTTCGATGTCGCCATAAACTCTTTTCCGACTTCTTTGGTGATCCGCCTCCGCTGTGCCGGGATAGATGCGATATTTGTAAAACTCCGAAAATCGTTTCGAAAGCTATCGATATGTTCCACAAGTTATCTATGAAGGGAGTCTATAAGTGCAACATAGCTATGGACGACTGTTCCGATTTATTTGAAGGTAAGCTTTCTTTAGTAAACTATTTCCTTTGCTAATGAAAAACGAAAAACAAATGAAGGAGCACCTATGTTGGAATAATAATTAAATACTATTCAATTACGATTTTTTCTAACAAAATATAATTTTTTAACGTAAGTTTTTATCTTCAACTAATGCGTACTACATTTTATTTTTATTAGGCGGAAGAGCTGCAGTCCAAAAGAGTGAATTGGAAGACTATAACGAGGACAACGATAATAGCCAAGAAGAAGATCAAGCAAGATTAAAGAAAGAATCAAAATTTTTCATTCAGAAACAGTTTGCGTTGCGTAAATCAATTCACGCAGAAAGGAAGTTAGAAATGCAACCCTCAGCTCATATATCCAAAGCGAAATGTGCATTGTCTACCACTGCCTTTGTTGTAATATAATTTAATAAAGCTGGAAAAATTGCATTTTATTGTTTTACTTGAAAGTAGCAGCAGACGATAATAAAAATAAATTTAAAATAAAATATAATTTTAATATAATAAAAGTACAATTTAACGTCTACAAGAAGGCTAAATTGATGGTGAAGACGTTCTGGAAAACGACGGGAACCAACCATCACTTGGATTTAAAAACTGGAAGACGCGGTCGTTCGATCGACGTACAAATATAGAACAGTCTTTTACGTCAGGCCGATGTTTGAGCTGTGCAATATGGGATCGGAGACAAGAGCGAAAGCTCTTCAATTTTGTCTTGAAATACATCCTCTGGATCTTATTCGTTGTGATTTGATTCGTGCACTGAGATTATGCCATATGAAATCCTGACATTTAGGAAATGTACCAAATTTAATGTTGAGGACCGGTCCATGAGTGGATCTGTTTTATTGAAGAATTAATTAAGTTAGTACTATTAAAACAATTTCATTGCAACTTGTGTATTATGTCGGCTGAATGCAACACTGGGTTGGTTCGGACAAGAATCAATAGGGTAGGCTCTGATTGGTTGTTAGCCCAGTGTTGTAACTGTTGCATTCCTAGTCAGTTGTTAACAGCTGGAGAGCACTCTCCATTACCACAATAATGGTCGATTTCGCTGGCTGCAGAAATCCAGTTGCAAGCACATAAAACTTCCAAAATCGACGTATTCATCAAAGAACCTGGGCATCTCCGGACGGCCATACATTCAACCTGATACACCACGTCCTTATCCAAAGGAGATGGACGTCCTTAATACTAGATGTACCCTTAAATCGGGGCGCTAATTGTGACTTCGATCACTGTCTCGTAAAAGCAACCTATCGATGCTGCATATCCGCAGTTTATCATCATAAATCTGCAAATTCGATAACGATAAACTGCAAGATCTCTTCACTCTAGCTCTTGAATACGCCGTAAGAAATATATCGTTTGAAGCAACAGGGATGCTCACTACTTATTAAACCCACCTGAATTGTACTTAATGCCGATGATATCAACATCATGGCGCGATATTTTCTCTTGGCAAAAGAGACACTGGTGAGTTTCGAGGAAGCTTTAAACGAAATTGGACTGCGTATTAACGAAGAAAATACAAAAACTATGACCCAAACAAGGAAAAGGACGCTAAACGGACAAAATATCACAACATCGGCTTACTCGTCTGCCGTAATACTTGGCGGAGCGGAATGCAAAAATGCAGACTAATTAAGGAGCTCTACAGGAAGGGAATGAAGAAAGATGAATGCGATAAATTTGTAAAGGTAAAAAAATTTATTAATCTTGTTTTACAGTTATATGAGAATTTTATATCCGATTTCAGCTGTTCAACGACGGCAGTTCCGGAGGAGTTTGTCGTATCTGAACGGTATGTCTTATCGGAAGATGATAGCACTGCAGTTCAAGCTGGATCTCAAGTTGTGCAACAAAATATTCATTTTTTTAACGTACCCGAGATGTAATATAACCTTCCGGGACGTGTAGATGAATATGACTATAAACAATCAAAGTTCTGTGGTTTATCGTTCAAAAATTTTGCGCAATTAAAAGCTCTTACCTTGCTTCCAGAAATGTATTTTCGTCTGCAACATTTTTGATGAAATTACGAGCTACTGTTAATGCAATTTGTACCGACTCTTTCATAACATCGCCTAAATGACCGGTTAAATGCAGGGAACCGTCTCCACGGTCATCTTTTTTTGTCGCGATCAGTTTCCGTTTTGCTGTTTCTATGAAAAGAGTTTAACCGCCCATTGCAGTCCATGCTAAGCCCATTACAACACCGGGCGGTGTTTCTTGATAAATTCGATCTTGCGTGAATATCGCTTTGCCTAGGAATGAGTTTAAGTTTTGTTCGGTTATTTCAAGGTGTTCGGCTTCTTTTTTCACAATTTTGAATGCTGTTTTTCGAATTATCTGAAATTGGAGTTTGGTTAGTGTCGGTCAAAAGATCAGAACTATTTCGACGACAAACCTTTTCGATGTTTCTGTAAATTCCTTACATCAGACTCACGGCAGTAATTCTTAATTAGCATGGTTAACGATTCGTCCTTAATCGTGATGTGTTTATCTTCCAAGCCACAATCGTTCAATGCTTGCGGTATTAGATATTGCTTGGCAATTGCAATTTTCTCTTCAGCCACGTAGCCTTGAAAAGAAATCGGTAAATTTAACTTAAGAAAACTAAAGAAACTAATAGAATATATTACCTGACATTCCAATCATTTCCATTCGATATCTCAACGGCTCCGGTATACCATCAATTACATTGGCCGTGCAGATAAACAAAACATGTGAAAGATCAACAGCGACGTCCAGGTAATGATCAAGAAAATTGGCATTTTGTTTTGGGTGTAAAAGCTCTAGCAACGCCGAACTGGGGTCACTTTGGTATCCTCTAGAATAGCAAATATTATTTGTAACAACGAATTTAATTTTGTCTTTAATTTCACTCGTACTTTCCGATTTTGTCAACTTCGTCGATTAAAACAAGCGGAAACACTGAATCAGTTTGCCCGGCAAGGCTCCGACATAGGTACGTCGATGTCCCTTAATTTCCGCCACATCCGTCATACCGCCCACACTGAACCGAAAATATTCTCGATTTAAGGCACGCGCAATCGATCTTGCTATACTAGTTTTACCGACTCCCGGTGGACCATGGAAGCAAAGAATTTTTCCCTTCAATTGACTAACAGCAATAAATTCTAAAATTCGTTTCTTAATGTCTTCCATGCAATAATGGTCTTTTTCTAATATCGTAACAGCTTCGTCGACGCTGAGATTTTCTTTGCTTATAACACCCCACGGCAATGATGTCAGCCAGTCCAAATAGTTCCGAGTAGCACTTTAATTAAAAAACAACCCCAAATATAACCTTAACTCGATCACCAATTACAGGAACTCACTTGAACTCCGAACTGCTGACAGCGATGCTCCTAAATCGCATAATAAATGGGATTGGCGACCACTCTTTGATTCTGATGGAGCATCTGCTGCAGATTTTCTCTGTCCGAAAAAAAGAATATTGTTACAAAAATTCTACAAAGAACGCAAAACTGATTCTAGCTATACAACGGATTCATGGTGATTATATCGCGAATTGTTTTGATCACTTCCTGCGTTAGACGTACCAGTTTACTTGTCAATTTGACATTGTAAAGTGTCAATTCTCCATTTCGAAAGCAAGAAGAAGAAGAAGTTCGAAAGTTTTCTTTCAATGTGTATGTGAACTTTTTATTAGATTTCTTTTTAAGATTTCTAATATTCATTTGAAATATTGTACTTAAAATAAAGGTATTATTAGACTTTATGAGCCCGTACCTGAAAATATGAAAAAGTATTTTTCATTTATTATATCGGTATTTAGAAACATATTGCGCTATGTTTTAACTCTGGGAAACCCTGAAATAAAAAGTTATAGCGTTTTGAAATTTGCATTTTTTCTTACCTTTTGCGGTACAAAAGTGCCTTCAAACTGCCATTTCGTTACCTTTTGGTGCCTTCAAAGTAATACTTGCATACCCATTGCGGTTCAAAAGTGCCTTCAAACTGACATTTCCCTGAGACCAGTACTGCCATATGCAAACTTTTGTGGAATGAGTTCCACATCAGAGTAGCCGTGGCAAAAACCGAAAAGGCGGGTAAAGTTTGAAAATTTAAATATGCAAAGAGTATCGTAAATTTTTCAGAAATAAATGAACTTGAATATTCATATTATCCACATAGGTACTTATGACACTGACTTACTGCCAATCGTGCGGCATAGTAAACGAAATTAACAACTGCATAGTTAAGAAAAATACCGGTTCTAGCGCGTTTTAGACGGAAAATGTTGGTTTCTAGATCTCAGTAACCGCTTATGATAGGAAGCTGAAACTTGGAATTTCTATAGAGCTCCGATAGTAGACCCATTTGCATAAAAATTGTCAATATTGATCAAAGGGTGTGGGAGTGGGGGGAAAAATAATGCGTTCGAAACGCAAAAAAGGCGAGATAAAATCCATATCTCCTAACCCGTTAATGGCACATAATTCAAACTTAACAAATATCTGTAGCTATACTAGGAAAAAATATTGAAAAAAAATTTTGAGTGGGTGAAGTGGCGTACGGGGGGGGGGGGGGGGGGGTTAAAAACTTTAGATTACGTTATCTTACAAACCAATTGCACTAGAAAAAGAAAATTCCATTTGAGTGTAAAGCTTGATAAATAAAGATTGCTCAAAGTACAAGTTTTTAACGGATGGTGGAAGGAGGACGGTCGATGGTGGATGGAAGATGGAAGATGGAGGATGGGGGATGGTGGATGGAGGATGGGGGGTGGCGGGTAGTGGATGGGAGATGGAGGATGAAGGATGGAGGATGAAGGATGGAGGATGTTGGATAGATGATTGTTGATAAAGGATGAACTAACAGAAGCAACGGGAGAAATGGGAGCAACGGGGGTAACAGAAGCATCGGGAGAAACAGGAGCAACGGGAGAATCAGGACCAATGGATCAACGAGAGAAACTGGAGCAACGGGAGGAACAGGACCAATGGATCAACCGGAGAAACGTGATCAACGCGAAAGACACGAGTAACGCGGTACGCGGCTAGTGCATTATAATTAATGTGATCATCCTATTGGGCCTATACGATTCATATCAACTTGCTATCAAATGAATGTGATAATACCATTAAATAAATAGGACACACATCAAATCAGGGGCGGATCCAGACTTTGCTGTTGGGGGGGGGGGGCTGAAATTTTTTTGATGTGGCTATTTTGTTTGATCAAGTTTTGTCTGAATTTAGCTACATAGACTGACTGCACTTAGCAAAAAAAGGGTAAAAGGATCAGATCTCGTTCTTAAAATGGGAGGCATATGTTATTAAATCCATTACTCCGATATTTGAACGTGACATTAAAAACAATAATTCTAAGCATCTGTTAGAAAAGCTTAAAGTAGAAAAAACGGATGGTAAGTTTCTACCTGTTTGTGTTAATTGATTCTTTACTTTAATTATTTTTTTAACCAGATACAAAAGATTACTTGTCTGTCATACTACTGGGATCAATTCTAGTTCCTACAATAATTCACCCAAAAAAACAACCGAGAAACTTGGAAACCATCAATTTTGGAAGGTCAAAATTTTTTGCTCTTCACGTTGAGGTACGACTTTTTCATGAAAAGAATATTCTTTGTTGGCAATCAATTATTTTTCAATTTTTACAGACCTCAAATGATATTCTGAAGACTGTCGAAAGTCATCGCCAGAAGTATTGTCGCTTATGTAGTAGGAATAAAAACGATACGAAATGTGACATAGAAGAAGCCACAGACTTTTTGCGAAATAAAATAAATTACAAAATTGATTTAAAGTTAGATGATTTCAAATTATCTGGTATAAAAGAAAAAAAGTGTATTCAATAATCTTAAAAATTTCCACGTAACAGATAATTTTTGTGCGGACATAATGCACGACATTTTCGAGGGTGTTTGTCATTATGATGTTTCATTTTTATTGCTATCCCTTATTGAAAGTGGTCATGTTAGCCTAGAAACAATAAATTATAGAAAGAGAATGTTTTGTTATGGAATTACTGAAATTGGAAATTCTTCAGTAGACATAACCACTTCCCACATTAAGAATAATAAATTAAAAATGTCGGCTCGTGAAATGTGGACCTTCGTTCATTTTTTACCTTTAATTATTGGTGATTTAATACCAAAAGAAAATAAAGCTTGGCATCTTTTCCTTAGTTTACTTAAAATAATTGATCTTATTCTTTTATCATATTTTCCAGAAAATATTATTGATACATTAAAAGCTAGTATTAGAACTCATCACTTACTGTACTTAGAACAGGTGGGAGCTTTGAAACCAAAACACCACTTCATGGTGCATTACCCTACGGTTATTGAAAAATACGGTCCCTTACTTCATTTGCAGTAAATGAAGTAACTTATAGAGGAACTTTATACAAACCTAATTTGTACTTAACAATTCAAAGAGAATTCTTACATTTATTTAAGATAGTTAAAATAATAATAAACTCAGAAAAATGTTTATTTATTACAAATGAAATTAATTTATTAGGTTTTGATGAGCATTTTTCTTCATTTAAAACTGGAAATGCCTTATCAAAATTAAGTTTAATCCCAATAGAGGCATTTTCGAGCCCTCCTCTACACATATATAATTTATGCAGTGGGGTATCATTTATAAGAAATAAACATCTCTAATTTTAAACCAATTGCAATTGTTTACCAATTCCATAGAATTACTCAAATACACTCCATATGTGTTCTTTACATAGCTATTTCCTGTATATAATTTTATATATATGTATGTAGAGAACCAAACCCGTTGGCGTTAAGTTTAGAACTGCTTTATTCTTTAAATATACATAAGTAGGTACATAAAATATGTTGGTCATAGTTTTTAAAAAGGTTAATTCAATTGTTGTTGTACATTAGTGTGTATTTTAGTTAAATTCAATATTTATGCTTCTATGTTCAAATTCAAGTTACAGTGTGTGTGGATTTTCGTTAAATTCAATATTTATGCTTCTATGTTCAAATTCAAGTTACAGTGTGTGTGGATTTTCGTTAATTCAATGTTTATGTTTTACGTTAGTGTGGTGGATTTACTTAGGCTTCTGGCTGGGATCCTACATGTATACTTTTAACAATAAACGAATTTATTTAAGTTAAACATAATCTTGTTTTTGTAAATTACGAATATAGGAAAACTGGAGTTAATAGAAATAATGAAATAAGAGGCAAGTATGGATAGGTGATTTGAAATCATTTTTGATAGTCGAGGATTCTTGTGAAATTTTGAAATGCCTGAATACGTACTTACAAAACCAACCAATAACCAATAAATCACATATTTCATATATTTAATTATAATGAAAGTTGTTTTGTATTGAAAGAAATTAGAGTTATTATAAAAGCGTATCTTTTTAAGTGAAGGAAAACATTTTTGTTGATTAAACTATCTAGGTGGTTTAATTTGAAATACTGGAACATTCGAGTTAAAAACTGGAACAGTTAAACTAAATATACAATTACATTGAAGTTAAATAAATTACTATTTAGTTTGAAAATATTAATTTGTGTTATTAAGTACGAAAAATGTTTGGCTTAAACATATTGTATTTAATATTACAGTTTTTCATTGTTAATGTTGAACATTTAAAACAACAAGGTGGTAATATTCCATACAAAAATAATTATGTTTGGCGCAAAATTGAATATAAAAATTGTTAATCTAATACGTGTTTTGTTTAAAATCAACATGATTTTTCTCTGAGTGTACAGATTTGCGTAATTGCATATCACTGTATATCTCCTAATGAGTATATGAAAAAAGTTGATTGAATAATATAACTTAATAATAACTTAAGTATAACTTAATAATAACTTAAACGTACAGTGTATCCGTCTACCTCCAGCTCCTCCCACTCGTCATCCTCCAGCTCCTCCCACTCGTCATCCTCCAGCTCCTCCCACTCGTCATCCTCCAGCTCCTCCCACTCGTCATCCTCCAGCTCCTCCCACTCGTCATCCTCCAGCTCCTCCCACTCGTCATCCTCCAGCTCCTCCCACTCGTCATCGGAGTCAGGACACTCTAGCGTTCCGCTGTCATTTTCCCGGGGATTGTTGGGGTTATACAACTGCCCGGCCAGTCGGAAAAACTCAATTGTCCGGTCCAACTTTTGCGCGTCACAGCTTTTAAAAAACATGTAACGGGCCAAGTTGCCACCAATATGTTCTTTTTTCCGACCGTGGGAGGTGGCAACATTCTTTCCATGCCTCCACGAGGATTCAATGGCATTCGTGTGCGCACCAGTCACTGGATCTTTAAAATGCAGTGAATGGTTCACCTTCGAATGCCTAAAACCCTCGCTCTCCAGGCAGTCGTATGCCTTCCAACAATCCGAAATAATCGTGGTATCAGGCTCAATCCATTGCTTAATAATGGGCAGCAAAGTTTCTGTGTCCCTAAATGTTTGAGATTATTAGTACAATAACAAAAACATGATGAAAAAGTATATTATGTACCTGCGATCGACGGGAACCATAAAGATTCCCTTTCGAGGCCGCCGAAAACCCATTGGCCTTCAACTCGGTGGCCTCTATGGTACTTCCTTTTCCCGAATTTGCTCTCGTCGATCTCTACGTGTCTGCCTGGGCCTCCCATTTTTACTGGATTCTTTATTAAGGCTTCCCACACCACCTCGCGGCAATAGGATGCCCAGTTCACTAGCGTTTTCTTACATTTAATACCAGACTGCTCTCCTGCCGTTTTCAGCGTTGAGTTTGATACCCACGAGTTAACAAATAAAAGAATTTGCAGGATCGTTAGGTGGGATTTGGCAAAGAATGTCCCCGCTCGGAAGCTCATTCTTTTGCCACAGCGTACCTTTTTCTGCTTTGGCTTCACTATTATATTATGACACCGATATTGGTATCCATCAATACTGAAAATATTTTTTCAAAAACAAAATAAATGGATTATAGTAAAATTTAAAATGTAAAAACTGAATTTAAAAAAACATAACGCAGTCAAGATCGGCAATCGTATGATACTCTAGATCAATGATTCCCAACCTTTTTTGCGTCGCGCCCCCCCGGCTCTTTTTTCTTTTAACACGAAATTCTCTTAACACGAACAAATATTTCAATACCCTCAGTTTTGTGTTACAACGATTTTCACTTATAAATTAATTTTTTTTTTTCGAAAATACAAAGCATTCCGCGCCCCCCTGCCAACAGTCTACGCCCCCCTAGGGGGGCGCGCCCCACCGGTTGGGAAGCCATGCTCTAGATGAAATACTGAACTCCGATTTATATTTTAGTTAGAAATATATTAAAATAATGAGGAGTGCACAAGCAATTATTACATGACCTTTTACTTACAGGTAGAAACTATTGTATTAATGAACTCAGTCTTGGTTTTAATATAAAACTAATTCCTGTAAAATTTTGAATTCCTGCTAAAACTCGTACTGGAGGACTCATTCGATTTGTATCATATTCGGGACTTTCGCTTCAAACGTTGTAAGCTTTAAGTATGCAAAATTTCAAGTTCCTAACATGAAGCATTCGACCAATAATTGTGAAAACGTGTTTTAAGGACTCTTGTATGGGAGGTACCCGAAGGAGTTGAAGGATATCGCCCATTAACGAACTTAGTCTTACTTTTTCCATTTTACAAGTTGTGACAAAATTTCAACTTCCTAGGTCAACGCGTTCTTGAGTTATCGTGCAAACGGACGGACGGACAGACAGACAGACGGACAGACACACGGACTGACGGACAGCAAACGGATTTGGGAGTTTTGGCCAAAAATAAACACAAAATAATATATAACATTTTTTCGTCCGAGGCTCGGTTCTATGCGTTACAAACTTTTCGGCCTGGATTGAACTTATAATACTCTATATGATTTCATCTAGAGTATAAAAATAAATGTTATTAAATTTGCTGCAATTTTAATTCCATTTCTATTTCTTTCGACAGTTTTAACGATTTTTAGTTTCAAAATTTATTATTATTCAACCGATTGAAATCGAATGAAAAACTTACACATCTGCTCTCTGGTTTAAGCTCATGGGCTTTCCACATTTCCTACATTTCACTTCATGTGGAATTAGCCCCCAGTTTCTCAAATTTGCTAGGAATCTCTCCTTATCTAAGGACATTAATGTCAATGTCGTCGCGTTCAATTTGTGCGCGTTCATTTTGCTGTGGATTAAAATAACGTTAGTAGTTATATAATTTAAAATCACCGGACATTTTAATGTTATTCCATGAAGAATCGACCACAGGCGTAGCCATACCAAAGCCGAATTTGTTTATTCGAAGAATTTGTTTACTCGAAAAATTTATTATTTAAAAAATATAACTTTTGTTTATAAAATTTTTTTTTTAAATTCTTAACTCTGCAGTTTTTATCATAGAAACGTGTTTAATGCTGAGATGCGGTGTAGGTTACTATGCGCACATACCTCTTTTGGGCACGAGAACTCAATCAACTTTTCGAGTTTTCAAATTAACAACTTCATTTTTTTTTCACCGTATATAACCTTTTCAACAATTTTTCAAATGTTTTCAGCTTCCAGTGCGCACAGAAGTATATGAGCTCTTAAGCGAATACGATTACGATTATTCGAAGGGTAAAATGCAAAAAATTCAGATACATGTACTCGGATCCTGCAATTGGAATATTTAAGACCGCAGGCAAACCTGAAAAGTTCAACACGTCTCTGAAAGATTTCGCTAATGAAATTATTTTTTTTTAAAAATATTTTTAATTATCGATTTCTCGGAAACGGCAAAACCGATAGTCTGTCACTTAAAGTTCCAGTTAGAACGTAACTGACGATCGTAAAAACGGGCCATAATGTTTACTCTTTGTATGAAAAATGTAGTGGTCCTGATAAGGACCGTTTTCGTTTACTGGCTCTTGAGACGCAATGTCATCTTACTCAGGGACCAGTGAAGAAGATTTTGTGAATGCCTCTCTCTCTCGTCCGAAGTGTAGTGGATTAGCTAATCCTTCTCACGATAACACTTGCCGTTGAACTCCGTAGCACCTTCCGAGTCAAATGTCAAAAAAATTGATTGGATTTTCTCAGCAATTTTACTTTAATGATTCCATTTCACTGAATAATAAAAGAAAAAATCTATTTAAGAAATAAAGCAATGAATGTAATTTTTTTTTCTAATAAAATAAATCTCTTGTGACAGTTGTCAAGAAATAATTAGAGTGCGAAACGTCAATTAGCATGGTTAACGATTCGTCCTTAATCGTGATGTGTTTATCTTCCAAGCCACAATCGTTCATTGCTTGCGGTATTAGATATTGCTTGGCAATTGCAATTTTTTCTTCAGCCACGTAGTCTTCAAAAGAAATCGATAAATTTAACTTAAGTAAACTAAAGAAACTAATAGAATATATTACCTGAAATTTCCATCATTTCCATTCGATCTCTCAACGGCTCCGGTATACCATCAATTACATTGGCCGTGCAGATTAACAAAACATGTGAAAGATCAACAGCGACGTCCAGGTAATGATCTTTGCCCTCCAAAAAGTTGAATTTGTTGAGCTCCTCATCGATAACAGTCATGATAGCGGCCAAAACTATTTTCTCTTTAAGTCGTTCCTTGTACTTCTCACCGATTGCATCTTTATCGTCCTTTTCAATGCCCAGCACTTTTTTGATCACTTTAAGCTGCTCTTGTAAAATATATTTTCGATGTTGCTGTTTCACCTTCTCCTCGTCTTCTCGGCCAATTTTCTGCTGTAATTTCGAAAGCTCCAGTTCCTTTTTGAGCAGAGACAACGCAAGATTCAACCGTTTTGGAATCTATCGTGGAATTTCGAACCGTTATTGGTTAATCATAATTTCGGATGTGTGTAAATTACATTTAACTCTTCCATGATACCTTGAAGTTCTTCTGGATCGGCTGCTGACAGCGATGCTCCTAAATCGCATAATAAATGGGATTGTCGACCACTCTTTGATTCTGATGGGTCATCTGCTGCAGACTTTCTCTGTCCGAAAAAAAGAATATTGTTACAAAAATTCTGCAAAGAACGCAAAACTGATTCTACCTATACAACGGATTCATGGTGATTATATCGCGAATTGTTTTGATAACTTCCTGCGTTAGAGCCTTAACTTTTTCGGCTTGCATGTAATTTTAGTCTTTCAGATTTTCAACTTCCACCATAAGCAACGGCTGGATTTCGCTACCTACCATGACACGTTTTGCCGAATCTTCGACGGGAGTCTTTTTTGGATCTGGCGTATCTTTGGCGTCTTTACATTCACTTGGTTCAGTGTTTTCGTCAGCATCGACCGTTGTCGTTTTCGTGGCTGCCGATTTCGTTGAATTCCGAAGCGGCCTGTGCTTTCGTCTTCTTCGGTCCGCATCGGTTTCATCAACTGTGACGTTAATTTGCATATTAAGCATCGGATATTTCAGTGTGTTTCTAGGCATGGTGTTGTAATTAATAATCAAGAAATGATGTCTTACTTACTAAACAGTTCACAGACTAATGAACTAAGAACAAACAAAAATGTAATTTCTTATCCAACCTTTTTTTTTGCCGGTGCTGGTGGTTCGAGCTCCTCGAGAAGTTGGCCTGTAATTTTGATTCGTCTGTGTGCGATTATGACCAGTCAGACTTTATCACCCAAGTCTTGCATTTCTTGAATTTGTGCGAACGTTCCAATTTGGTAGCATCACTTAGACCTTTTACAACTTCTGATTCATCGTCGCTGTCTTTTAACCATTTTATGAAAGTCTTCAGAACTACATTCAGCCGACGGTCATCTCCGGTCCCGCCGCTTGATTACGTCTTCTAAATTAAAGTTTAGTAAATTTTAATTTAATAGCACGAGAAGAAAAATATTTACCATCGGTCAGTTGATTTGTTGTGACAGTTCTCAACATCAATTTTCTTTACTCGCCACTTCAGTTTTGCAACAACTACTCTGATGTGGAACTCATTCCACAAAAGTTTGCATATGGCAGTACTGGTGTCAGGAAAATGTCAGTTTGAAGGCACTTTTGTACCGCAAAAGGTAAGAAAAAATGCAAATTTCAAAACGCTATAACTTTTTATTTCAGGGTTTCCCAGAGTTAAAACATAGCGCAATATATTTCAAAATATCGCCAGATTTAGTGATAATTTTTTTTTTTTTTTTCGGGTACGGGCTCATAAAGGAGAAATTTTCCAAAATAAATTTTTTTCGTAGCTTTCCAGTGCCTATAAATCTATTAAAAGCATTGGTTTTTTATTATAGTGTTTCTGAAAAAACGTCGG
Organism: Beris chalybata; assembly: GCA_949128065.1. Classification (NCBI taxonomy): domain Eukaryota; kingdom Metazoa; phylum Arthropoda; class Insecta; order Diptera; family Stratiomyidae; genus Beris; species Beris chalybata. Next base: position 6,283,958 of record OX421898.1, read on the forward strand.
CGTTTTTTCGAATTTAACGTTTTTTGACGGTCTCGCGGAGGCCGGACCATATTAGTAGTGTGTCTTGTGTACATGGAGTGACCATAGTTCAATCAATATGCAGTAAATTGATAGGTAGAATAATAATAAAAAATTGTGGATATTAACCTATTGCTTCCCCTTGTTGAATTATCACGCCACGCCACTGATATATGTGGTAAAAATTTCACAGTTTTATCATTATTAAGTTCGCCAAAACAAATCCCCAAAAATGGCGTTAAAAAAGAGCCTGCACACGGGATGACCCCCTTAAGCCCTCGTTGAAAAACCCACGCGATGAGTGCGCCTCCACCCCAACTGTTTGTAATGTTTTAAGTGCAACTTTCACCGCTATTTTTGGCGGCAGTATTATGCGGTTAACGCTACGCTCAGGAGAGGACGGACAATCAGACCATAACTCCATTGTTTTATGAATGAGGTGAATGCCTATCTCGGGGGCGGGGGTGGCAAAAGAAAAACTGAATGGAAATTCGGCAAGCAACTGTCCGGAGAGCGCGCCGCATTTTTAACGAATGTTTGACTTTTTTACGAAGTTCCGTTAGTCTTGAAAGAATTTGGAGCGGGCGGGGGGTGATGGAAGACGTACGGCGGAAAAGCATTGTTAGAAACTAGATTTTTCATATTATTTTTTGCGTATTTACTTGAATTTTTAGACGATGGAAACTCTGCGAGCGCCCGATTAGTCGCGGGGGGGTTTTTTTGCTACCGGCAGCCGCAGCGACCGAATTTTTGGTTCTTTTTCGGTCCCGACTAATTGCGGGCACAACAGCAACGTATAAAACTCAAATCTGCGACACAAATATGCAATAATCAAAACGCTAAAAAACCCACACGCAAAAAAAAACACTACGGCACACGCGAAACGGAAGAAAACTCGAAAACAACTGAAAAACATGTCGACAGCAAACCACGAACCGACTGATTTGTCAATGGCGCGAGGGGGCGGGGCGTAACGCCACGCAAAGCCATGAACTTCACCGGTGCAAGAAGCATCTTGCACGTGCAGCAGACCAGATCGAAAGGAAAATAAAACCAGTGCTGCCAACTATTTGCTTTTGAAAATCAGCCAGATGACAGTTCAAAAACAATAGGTCTGTTCTTCTTGTCGGGTTTAGTGTACACTGAGTACACTTTTTCCACTAGCTCTCGAGCCAGAAAAGTGTAAAAGGAAGTTGCGGGGGGGGGGGGGGGGGGGAACAAGCAAACTGTTTGAGTTTGTGTCATTGATTTGACGTCATATGTTGCTTGCGTTAGTGGCAAGCAATTAAAACTTTACAAATATCTGTAGTTATACTAGGAGAGTAGATTGAAAGAATTTTTTTGGGTGGGGGTAGTAGCGTACGGGGGTGGGGGTTGAAATACTTAACATTACGATATCTCCCTAACCAGTGGCACCAGAAAAACAAAATTCGGTTTGGATACAAAGCTTGATATATAAAGATTGCTCAAAGTGAAATCTTTGAAGGGGGCGGGGGAGTACGTAAGTGGAGGGGATAAGAATTTTTCAAAAATAACACGTTTCATATCTCAATAACAGTGTAAGATGGATGCTTCAAATTTTTACCAGAAGTAGGCCTAATAGAACCCTAGTACGGAAAATTTGGGGGTGTGGGTGTAGAGGGTGAGGGTGGGGAAGGGTGAGAAAGAAAAAGTTCCGATGCTTATATCTTAAGAATCTATAATGATAGGAAAATGAAACTTGGTATTTAGATAGAGCTATAGTAGTGGCATGGTGGAAAAATAAAAGTTTTTTTTAAGGGTAGTATGGTACGGTGGTGGGGGGTGTTTTTCCTAACTTTAGAACGGCTTATGCTAAGAAGTTGAAACTCGGTACGTTTATGTAAATTAACTAGAAAAGTAATTCTGATAAAAAAAATTTGAATGTTCATTGGCGTTCAGAAGGTGGGGCAAAAAAAAATATCGGTTAATATAAAATGCATATATTTTCACGATTTTCGTCATATCTACTAGGTCTTTCGAAATATTGAATTCATTCATGAATTCTTCATGTGAATACCTAGAATGTGTTTTCAAGATTTTTTGAAATTCGACCCCTAAGAGGGTGTAAACTGGTTGTATACTTTTCCATGAATTCCACCATGTTTCTCAGGTCTGATCAGATATCGAATATCTTTTCACTTCCCCAGGCTTGTTTAATAATCACCTATTTTTAAGTTTTGTTTTTTTCAACCTCTAGACCGCATCCCGGAATATGACCCAATTATTTAATTCATATGTCACACCCTTTTCTAACAGCTTCCCGAGCTTTTTGTTAGGTTTTCAGTCACATAGTAACATACACCGCATCCCCGAATTGAACACGTTCTGAACTTCTGCCTTAAAAATAATAAAGTTGCGCCCAGACTGTTGGCAGATTTTTTTTTCTTGTCCTTAATTAAATTAAATTCAGAAAAACTTCGTGCTGCAGTTGCAACTGCTATGGGAGAAAATGATTATAGTTCAGATAAAATGTCGTATTTTAGGAAACATGATTTGGTTTAATGCGTTTTTCCGATTAAAAATATGTTGATAGCAATTTTGAATCTGTGGATACAACTATTTGATTGAGAACTGATTGCCATTCCCCATCTAATAATTCTTCATCTACTAAATTGGTAGGTTTCACGAAATTTTGAACAAATTAATTTAAAATAAATTTTTATTGTTCGAAGCAAGATGTGTTTCCTCGTTGCCTCCATCTTCATCATTTTCAATTTCATCAAAATGCTTCAAAGTGCTTTATACAGAAACGGCGTCTTGCCATCTCCGTTATTTCTATCTCTATGGTTACGACATACCCCAGCATCGATAAAACGCTACGCTTTACTGCTGCAACAATTAAAAATTAAGCAAGGCGTCGAAAGACTTTCTTGTCTGACTGTACGTTTCAATGTTATAACCAAGAAACAGCATAGGTTTAAGCACGGTAGAAGCAACTGATAAAAGCCATATCTAGTTAATAAGTGTCCCAAACACGAACATCTGTTTGAAACAAACTCAATCAGCTATAAGAATCGAAACAAACTTCATTCTGGAACCTAACCAATTGTCCCTCGCAAAGGCTTCCGAAGATTCTTGTCAGAAGTTAGGGAATGTTCAGGAGTCACGCCAGCAAATATTATAATAAAACAGAAGCAAATACTAATATGAAATATGATCCTATATTCTGAACAATAAATAGCAAATACACCAACTCATTGAGCCGGCTTAATGACAGATGCTCATATGAAACTTCCAGTAAAGTTCTGGTTAAAATTTAACTGAAGGTCGTAATAACGGCCCAAAGAGCCTTTCTAAGGCATTTTTGTACTCTAGATGAAATCATATAGAGTATTATAAGTTTGATCCAGCCGAACAAAATTTGTAACGCATAGAACCAAGCCTCGAACGAAAAAAAGTTTTATAATATTTTTTGTGGCCAAAAACCTCAAATCCGCTTGACGTCCGTCCGTCCGTCTGTCTGCCCGTGAACACGATAACTCAAGAATGCCTTGAGCCGGGTCAATGAGTTGGTGTATTTGCTATCAATTGTTCAGAATATAGGATCATATTTCATATTAGTATTTGCTTCTGTTTTATTATAATATTTGCTGGCGTGACTCCTGAACATTCCCTAACTTCTGACAAGAATCTTCGGAAGCCTTTGCGAGGGACAATTGGTTAGGTTCCAGAATGAAGTTAGTTTCGATTCTTATAGCTGATTGAGTTTGTTTCAAACAGATGTTCGTGTTTGGGACATTTATTAACTAGATATTGCTTTTATCAGTTGCTTCTACCGTGCTTAAACCTATGCTGTTTCGTGGTTATAACATTGAAATTTCGCATGTTGTTGTAAAAACAAGTTGACCTCTTATTTCACCAAGGGCCAGGGTTGCCAGGTTTTCATGAGAGTGGTAGCCAATTCTCAAACGCCGAGTAGCAATCGCCAATTTTAAAAAAAATATCTAATTTTCATGAACATCGATAAAATTATGGTAAAAATTCAATAAGGACATCCAAATGCAGCTTGTCCGTGAGTAAGATCCACTTACATTTTTAGTGAATGAGTGAACCGTGGTTCGCGCTAATTGACTTCATGTAGTGGAACGAGGCTTTCTTTAGGTCTATCCTCTGTTTGCTCTTGGAGTGGGTCTTCCCGACAACGCCCTCTCTCATACATATTTGACAGATACTACGTTATCTGTTGAGGCATCACCTAAGGTCTTCCATGTTTTTCCTGTGGGCCGAGAATAAACATCGATGTAATTTTAAAGTCGGCCATAGACGCATTTAATTTTTCAATTTTATCACGTCCTGACGTTTCAGCACCACGGGCGTGACTCATCAGATATGTCGTCTAAGCCCCCTTCGGGATTAGCCTGCAGCATGAGATAACGAACGCTCAATTTTTAAATGCAAATAAAATTAGTTGTGTGTGAGATATCTACCCAATTCTTTTTTATTTGAAAAAATAATTTATGGGATTAATGATGCCCCCAAATCATTGGCATAATATCTATTGTGACATGCGCTGTGAGGCACGTAGCGCCGTCCTGTTGGAACCACATATCGTCGGTATCTACATATATCATCCATGTTAGGACACAAGAAGTTGCTTATCATCGATCGTTTGACAGTCATGGCAATGCCAGTTTCGTTTGGGAGAAGCATTGACCGATGATTTCTCCAGACCAAAATCCGCACCAAACAGTGAATTTCCCGGGACGTATTTGGTGCTGATATATCTCGTGTGGATTGGTATCCTCCCGAATCCGACAATTTTGGTTGTTCACCCATCAATAATTCGCAATATAAAATACAAGACAGCCCAAAATTTATCGAATTCAAGATAGCCCAAAATTCGCCGATTCAAATAAGAAATAGCCCAAGTTAGATAAATCAAAACCTTGATTTTTTTGTAGCGACAACATGATCTGTGTAGCCCAATTGGCGATAAATAGCCTGACCTGGCAACCCTGCCAAGGGCTTCGATTGAAGTTATAGTTACTCACTCACTCACTCACTCACTCATTAGTCACTTCACTACCCAGCAAACAAGAAGCGATCGATGTCTGTGAACTTAGCATATTATGTCCCAGCATATCACAAAAAAATGGAGTTCTCTTCGTATACACAATAGTTCTATAGTTTCTGATAATTTTTAGCAATAGTTCTGGCGTATAAAGCCGAAAAAAGGACTATTCAAGAAATGATAACTTTTCTAAAACTTCGAAGTTTTTTCCCTGCCCAGCATATCACGAAAAAAGACCAATTCTGTGCAGGTGGCGATTAGTTCTAGCGATCCTGGTACTTTTTGAAAACAGTTCTGGTGTTTAGCCCGAAAAGGAACAATTGAAAAAACTGGAGTGTCAGAGTACCAGTGGCGGCTCGCCACATGAGGCTAGTTAGACTGAGCCTAGCCATTTTACAGAGGAAAAGTCATTAAATTACTGGTGATGTTTTGTTTTGATAATGTTACTTAATGACCTTTCGAAGTAAACCGACGTCCTTACTCATATTGTTTAAGTCCGACAAAGTCGTGTTTTTCTATTCCAATTTAATCTCATCTGCTAAGAAAGGCACGAGCCACCACTGCAGAGTAGGGATGGGAATCGATTGCTCAACAATCGATTATTGCATGATCGATTATTTTAGAATGTTCGATTAAGATCAATCGATTAATTGATGGGATTTAAGCAATTAATCGATTAATCGCGTAATTCCTAAGTCCCAGGGTTATCGTATAAGTATACGTAGACTTAATAGGTAGATTTGAATTGAAATGTCTAGGTTCATTATACGTTTAACATAGTGATTGTCCATACATACAATTTTAACTAACTATTTAACTATGTATGTATGGATGTATGAATGTGGCTATGTTTCCTATGAACTCCTAAACCGCTCAGGGAACGTGTAGAATAGTTCCGGGATAGTTGCTGTGATGTTTGGTACCGATCGAATAAAAACAAATTGTTTTTTTTTTACATTTTTCATTTTTTTTTGTGATTTTAGTACCCTGGTTCTCTAATTCTTTGCTTGTTTGTTTCGTATGCTTTCCTATATCATTCATCCGATTACGATGAAACTTCGTTTCTGCATTAACAAAATCATTTTACAACTGGTGGTTCGAGAGTTATTTCAACATTTGATATGATTTAGCGGCAGTTCGTTCGTTTTTGGTGTAGTAGTTATGCATTCCCATTACTAAATGGTAAAGATGGATGATGAATGTTGGATAGTGGATGCAGGACGGAGGGTTAAAGGTGGAGGATGCTGGATGGAGGGTGGAATATGTATGTCAAGATTTTTTCTATTTTCCTCTCACTTGTGACGCTAAATGTCCGTGTGAATATGAGTTTTAAACGTACATACATTTATGTATGTTCTTTTTAATGGTTAAGTAAATAATATCCCATGCTAAAAATGAGAAGAAAATAAATAAATTAAAGTAATAAACATAAAATAATGGAAATAAAATTCGTAGATATTATTTCTTCGTAAATATCTTTTTTTTATAAAATAAATTTTTTTCATAGAAACTAGTTTCAAAATTAATTGTTTGTTTCAAAACCAAAACATTTCGTCTATTGACGACAGAAAAATTAGCATTGATAAATTTTAACCTGTCAACCTGTTCCTCATATCAGTAGCAATTAATCCAGCCTCTGAGAGCAATCTTTCTGCAGGTACCGAAGATGCAATTACTGATAAGTATTTAATTGCAAGGGTATGCGTCCGTGGAAATTGAAACTTGAGTGTTTCCCAAATTTCATAAGGACTTTTTGTTCTATTCACTACAGGTTGACATAAAAACTGACTGAGCTCTTCAGAAATTCCATTAAGGTCTTCATCTGCATGAGCTTGAGAAGCGCTCTGACACGCAAGTGAATCATGGATCGCCCAAAGATCAGCTGCATTACCTTGATGATGAAAGTTCGGATTCCATCGAAAAAAGAGGAGACGTGGAACTCCAACTGTTTCGCCATTTAATATAGTGATCGCCTCGCGAATTGCAACCGGATTATACTAGATGGTACGAATACGATACTCGGAGGTATCGTAATATTTAACACATTTGCAGTTAACTTGACATTCAGATCAATGCTATCAGCTAATTTTTTGTTAACTAATGTAGGAAAATCTATCGTGCATCGAATCTTTTAACTGTTGAAATTCGTTCGATTAATTAACGTTAACTAATCGATTATGTCGATTAATCGACAACACTCATATCGATTGCTAAAATCTAATTTTTTTTAAAAATTAATCGATTAGTCGATTAATCGAATCGAAATCGAACATCCCTACTGCAGAGTACTTACTTGCATTTCACTTCCACTAAAATCCAATTTTCAATCTTTCTTCTTCACGTGAAAAATTACGCTCATGTAGACGGATCATATGCTTATCACCACCGCATGATGTCTACTAACGCATATAGGGTTGCTAGCCTTTAACCTTAAATCTGTTTTCAATTTCTATGTACATATTAGGTTTTTAAAAAAAACCATTTTCTTCATTAGATATATCTGTCATTCACCTGGACTAGAAATTACATAGTATCTATTTTGTTAAGATACCACCAATACTCAACAGAAATGAATAAGCTTAACATTGACCACAAACCGCAAATCAATTGAATTCCTCTAACACGAGTCCATTTCACAAAGTATTCAGAATTAACTATCGATGATAAATTAAGCTAGACATCGCACATTAACAGCATAAGAAAAACATACTGCAGTCACGATCGGCTGCAAGCCAATCGTATAATACTCTAGATCAGCGGTTCTCAACCGGTGGGTCGCGACCCACCAGTGGGTCGCGAAAGGTTTTGAGTAGGGTCGCATGCAAAGTGGTCATCATATATTAATTTATTATCTAATAAAGAAAACTACCAAGTAAATTGTTAAAAATCTCAAATCGTATTTTCGATTTTTAGAATAGAGACATTAGAGTGTCCTGAGAATGAAATGTCCACTTGCCCGACCTATTTCGCATCCTGCTTTGAACATGTGTTTCCGATTTCAAGCCGTATTGTGTTAACAAACTGCCTCGCTCGGCATTCTTTGTTGGGCGAGTCAGACCACCCCCCATGGCCAGGCCAGCCACTTGACCCAGCACATGTGCTGTATTTTTTATATATGGGATGCATGTTGCGCTTTGGTTAATTCTTGGAACCCGACAGCATCTTAGTTAGCCCAAATTGCCGACAGTGCCACAAAATCTCCACTGCCCTTCTCGTTTGACAAAACTAAACAATCATGCAATGCAAGCTCAGTCAGTCGCTTTTGAACTTTTACACGGAGAACATGTCACGACAGGGATCTTTGAGTGCTATCGGTTTTAGTGCATCTTCAAAAAAACGTTTAGAGCCCGTTGAGGATCAGCATAGCATTGGCATTATCAAAAAGAGGAAGGTGCCATCAACCTCAACCAAACGGAAATACGATCCGTCCTACATTCAGTTCGGGTTTGCATATACTTTGCAAAATGACATTCAAATACCGTTATGTGTGATTTGCTCAAAAACGCTTAGCAATGAGTCACTAAAGCCAAATAAATTGAAGAGGCATTTAGAGACCGAGCATTGCCAGTTTAAAGACAAGCCAGTGGAATTTTTTGAAAGGAAAAAAAGTGACGTTAAAGGGCAACAAAAGTGTATCAAAGAGGCGGCAAACGTGACCTCAGCCGCGCTAAAGGCATCGTTTTTGCTTTCGTATCGCATTGCGAAATCCAAAAAGCCATTTACCATCGGCGAAGAGCTCATAAAGCCCTGCATCATCGAGGCATGCACTGAAATTTTGGGTGAAGCTGCAAGTGCAAAATTTCATCAAATTCCACTTTCAAATGACACTGTTCACAGGAGAATTGAAAAAATTTCCGAAAATATCGAGGAGCAATTAATCGTAAGAATTAAGAATTCTCCTTGGTTCGCAATTCAACTTGATGAATCGACCGATGTGGCCAACAGGGCGATCCTCCTCGTCTACGCTCGCTATGTTTTCGATTCTAAAATGCACGAAGACTTGCTCCTTGTTTGTTCACTATCAAACCGCACCACCAGCAGCGAAATATTCCGCGTTTTGAATGACTATTTTGAATGCAAAGGTTTACAATGGAAGTCCGTCATTGGTGTTTGTACAGACGGAGCAGCGGCAATGACAGGAAAACATTCAGGCGTTCAAACTCTTGTAAAAGATGTAGCATCGGAAGACCTTCAAATGACACACTGTTTCATCCATCGCGAGATGTTAGCCAGCAAAAAAATGAACCCTGAATTACACCAGGTGTTAAACGAGTGCGTGAAAATTGTAAATTTTGTGAAAGCTAGTGCGCTTAATTCGAGACTATTTTCAATCTTGTGTGAAGAGATGGGTGCCGCACATTCGACAGTTCTCCTGCACGCGGGAAAGTGCTCACTCGCTTATTTGAATTGCGAGACGAAGTTCGAGCTTTTTTAATAGAGAAAAACAATCCGCTCTCAGAACTTCTTTCGGACACCGAGTGGTTAGGGAAACTGGCGTATTTGGCCGATATATTTGGACTATTAAATGACCTCAACTTAAGTTTACAAGGACCGATGGCCAATCAATTTAAAATGGCAAACAAAATTGAGGCATTTAAGAGGGAGGAAACTCAAAGTTTGGGAAATGCGCACCAAAGACGGAAATTTCGACATGTTCCCTTCACTTGACAGCTTCATCGCCGACCAGAATGCTGATAATGTTGAATTTTGCGCTGAGGACGTAAACAAGTCGGTGTTGATTCACATTGAAAAACTCGGACTACAATTCGAAAAATATTTCCCAGCCGCAGACGATCCGCGAAAGGGAAATATGTGGATAGTGAATCCGTTTTCAACAGAGGCCGCCGCCGATAACAAACTATCGCCAGCTTAATCGGACAAGCTGATCGAATTAAGCTGCGATGAAGCTTTGAAACTAGATTTTAAGTCCTCAGACATTTCTACATTCTGGATTAATGTGTCGTCGGAATATCCGAAATTGAGTGCGCAGGCAGTGCGAAAATTGTTGCCATTTCCGTCATCGTATCTGTGTGAAAGTGCGTTCTCTGCGATGACATCCATTAAAACTAAATTACGCAACCGACTGGACATCAGTGCATCTCTCCGTATTGCGGTGACTAAAATAGTGCCAAATTGGGACAAGCTTACGGGAGATTGCCAGGCGCAAGGTTCGCACTAGGATTACAAAGCTATGGATGTGGTGAGTAAGACAACATTAGGTCAATATAATGCCTAGATATGTTTTTAACGCATCTGCATAAAATCTATTGAAAATTGAACCTCTTAATATTTTCAAAAAATGGGTCGCGTTATTACCTCAATACGTTTAGTGGGTCGTGCTGGGGAAAAGGTTGAGAACCACTGCTCTAGATAATACTGAACTCCGATTTATATTGTATGTAGTTAGGGCTAAGGTAGAATTACGTAAGTATTTACATGTTGTATGTCCTTTATTAAGGACCTCCATTCAGTTGCTACTTGAAACTTAAAAACAATATCATTAATGTTTAAAATCATTTCTTGAACTGGGTGTGCCCTTTCCTTGGAACCATACACAAATTAATGTGTACAAAATTTCAAATTCGTAGTTTGACGCGTTCAAAAGTTATGGGAAAATATTGTTGAATACGTATCTTAAGGATTTTTTGTATGGAAGGTACCAGAAGGAGTGAAAGGGTTTCGCTGACCCGTTTTCACTCAAAACTAATTTGTACAAAATTCTAAATTTACAGCCAAACGATTACTTGAGTTATAGTGAGTTCCATAAATTCAGTGAAGACATTTTGAAAGGATATTTGTATGGCTGTTACGCGAAGGACTAATAGGATTTTTTTCATAGATATACATTTAACTTCAACTATCGGAAAACAAACGTGTACAAAATTTTAAACAAACAGCTAAAATGGTTGTGAAGCCATCGACCAATTTTCTAGAACACTGTCTTTTGAAGGATTTTTTTGTATGGAAGCTACTCGAAAGAGTCAAGAAATTTCACTGACAAACGCAGTCTAACTTCCTTTTTGCTTAAATCTTATTTGTACAAAATTTAAGCTTCGTGGCTAAACGATTTCTTGAGTTAAAGTGAGTTTCGTGAATAAAATGAAGATATTTTAACAAGATACTTGCATGGCAGCCACTCGAAGGATTAATAGGATTTTCCTCAAATCATACATGTAGCACCAACTATTGCAAAGTTAGCCCATACAAAATTTTAAAACCATAGCCTAAGCCTGTCTGAAGTTATCGGCCAATATTCTTGAACACATGTGTTAAGGACATTTTATATGGCAGGTGAAAACAAAGTTCGAGTTTACTAGTCAGCTAAACCCTTTTACTCCCTCTGGTACCTTCCATACAAAAAATCCTTAAGACACGTGTTCAACAATATTTTTCGTTAACTTTTGAACGCTTCAAACTACAAATTTAAAATTTTGTACACATTAATTTTTGAATGGTTCCAAGGAAAAGGATGAATATGTAAGAAATCGAGTGAGTCCTTGTTCCGCCTCCCATATGAAAGTCCTTCAAAAAGGATATTTTTTTTCCAGTTCAAGATATAAAATTAAACAGTGAAACTCCTTAATGAAGGACATACAACATGCACACACGTAATACTTCTTCATCTCCAACTTCAATATCCATCAGAGTTTTGTATCATCTAGAGCAGGGGTGTCCAATCTTTTCACTGTGAGGGCCAGTTTGGGATTTAAATCCACTTGCGGGGGCCAAGTAAATATGTTAATTAAAAATCTTATTAATTAAGTAAAGCAGCATTGAATTTTATTTTTTTTACAGTAAATTACAGATACAACAATAAACATTAATGGGAATGATAGAAATGTGTTTTTTCCTGGAGAGTTTCATCAAAGTTGGGATTAATATCATCCGATAAATATGCCCTGTGTTTAGATTTCAGATACTTCATCCTGGAAAAAGTTTGTTCACATACATATGTAGGTAGTGCCAAACATAGAAATAAATGTACAAGCAAATTGCTTTAAATTTGGAAACTCTTTTGCGTCCAAAAATTTGTAAAAGTCAATCAAGTTTCCTTCCTTGTATTTATCCTTGATTTTATCGTTAGCTTGAAGATCAATTATTTCCATTTGAAGCTGACTTGAAACGTCGGCAACATTGCAGTCAAATGGATTCTGAAACAGCCGAATTTCCTTTGAATTTATGTCAAGATCAGAAAATTGCTTTTGAAATTGTAGTTTTATATCTGCGATGACTTTTACTGCAAATCTGGTGGTGTGGAAAATTGTTCCTCAGTTTTTGCATTGAATTCTTCACAGCACGTGAAATGTGTAAAATTACTTTCATTTATCTGACTCTCGAGCTTTTCAGCTTTGCTCTGAATGCTTTGATTTGCGCGAATAAATCGCAAATTAAGTTGTTTTTACCTTGGAGCTTTAAATTCAAGTTATTCACGTGTGTCACGATATCTGCAAAAAAAGCTATCTTCCAGAGCCACTCAGCATCCGATAAAAGCGGTTCAGGGTGATTTTTGGTGCTGATGCTCCTGCACATTCACAAGCTTTTTTTATTTGCCCAACCACCCCGATATTTGCACCAGACATATTCCTTCCTCCATCAATTGTAACACCTTGGAGTCGATTCCAGTCCAGGTTAAATTTTGCCAACGTGTTTTGAACTTTATTGAAAATATCTGCTCCAGTTGTAGTTCCGTGCATGAACACTAAATAGTAAGCATCTGCTAAAATTTATATACTTTGTAAATAATCATCAAATCTTACTTTGCAAGTTTCACAATCTGTACCCCGATCTCAAGGATACTATTGCAAACAATTCTCAGTCGGAAACAAGTTTTTTTGATCAAATTTTTAAACACTGATATTTACATCAAATAGTGCCAAAATCGTAATATGAGAAAATTCGAGGAACTGTAATTAAACTGGATTTCTTTTATAAAGGGCTTTCCTTTCTTCCCCAACAAATAAGCAACTTTCTTGCTAACTAATGCCAATTTTTCGTTTTCTGAGTTTGCCTTCCTAAAAAAATTTTGCTGAGGAGACAAACTACGACTAATTTTTTCAAATTTTTCAATACGCTATAACACAATAGAAAAAAATCCCGAGATCAACTGCTTTATCCAGTCTCAGTAAATTACATGAATTAGTAGACTCACTCAAAGATATTTTGTGACTTATGATTCTTTTGCGCATTTACCATTCGAGCAGGCAAGTAAATGGAGTTGAAGCCAGTGAAGTCAAGAACATTTGTCGGCATTTGGAGTAGTGTTGGGTAGAGAGACAGTCGCTGATCCGATCCCAATAGGGAAAAAAATGAGCGCGCCAGAAGACCTTCATCATGTTACACCATACAATTTTGTTTAGTTGTGTCCGTTTCGTATTTGTGTTGTGGGCTGAGTTTACAAAATAAATTCTATTTAATTTAATTTCATAGGCTTGAATAAAAAAGAAAAGAAGTGCTCCTTTCTCGTTTTGAAACGCAATAGTTTCACTTCCTGTTGGGGAATTTTCTTCCTAAGTTTGTATGAGGTCCCTTCGCTTTCATTCTCACAATTTTCAAAAACCTTGGCGGGACGGTTAAATCACCTGCCGGGCCGGGTTTGGCCCGCGGGCCGTAGTTTGGACACCTCTGATCTAGAGTATTATACGATTGGCTTGCTGCCGATCGTGACTGCAGTATGTTTTCTTACTCGTTCTTAACTTTTTTATGCATTTCCAAAAATTTATCCAAAAATACGCACAAACAAATAGGAAGCAAGTGCAAGAGGGTCAACTGGGAGTTTTATTTTTATTTATTTAATTTTATTTTTAATATTTTGTTTGTGTTCTTAAACCAGTCTGTTCTAGTAATATTGAAACAACTACTGAATGTTAATAATTCAATGTCACAGCAACAAAGCCAAGTTAACATTAATTTGTCTCTCTCATCTTATTAAAAAATTAGTTGACCCCTTTTTCTACCAAGGGCTTCAATTATAACTTATAAAATAATCTTGTTCTTGTCTTGACTAATAAAACTTGTTTCAGGATTCAAAAAATTAGAATTAGGATCGTAGCATAGCATTACAAGAAAATGAGTTGAAATTGGAAGCAGAGATGGAAGAATTAGCAACTTCATTTAAATTTCCCGCTCTTTTATGAACATTTCTTTAAGCTCCTTTCGTGAAGTTTTGCTTCTGCATCTCGTGCCTTTCTTCTTTGCCTGTTTTTCCAGCCAGAAGGTTTCTTTCGTTGTCCTGAAAATGAGAATTTTTCCTCCAATTTCCCTTCAATATTTTCATTGAAAGAGTTGAATAACAAATTGCTCATTTCCTCGATTTATTTAAACCAATTTACTTCTCTTATCATTCATTCATCCAAAACATACATTCCCCTTTAGCAAAAATATCGTTTTCCCCACATAATTCATCGGACCGCGTGAAGGCGCGATAACGCTCCATGTCTATCTTTTTCTATTGTATAGAAATCAGGCCCGTGCGCAGGAAAGTATGATGGGGGGGGGGGGGGGGGGGTTTATCAAGTTCCCCCATACTAAATGTGATGGCCTACAAAAAAAAAAAGGTCGTATGGGTTTGAACCCCGAAAACACCCCCCCCCCCCCCCCCCCCCCGTGCGAACGGGCCGTGGGCAGTGATCCATAGGCGCGCCGTGGCCTAAAATCTGGCAGGGGCCAGGGCCCGAATGGCTCAGAACATACGACTTTTTCCGAAAGGCTCACATGCTTTTCATACAAGTTCGTCCTTTTTGTGTTTACAGATTGGGTAATCGTACAAATGATTAGTCTTATACCACGTTTCCACTACACCTTAATCTCGCGATTAAGAGAACTAGATTAAGCACGCAGGGACGTTATTTGTTATATATAATATAGGAAAATACCAAATTCCCCCCTCCCCCACAAATGACGAGGCAGTGGAAACATGGCATTAGGCTACGACATTGAAATGTTAATACGCTATTTTTCCAATGATGATGTGATTTGATCAATTTCTTAACAGGCGTAAGGATAAATTGTCTTTAAGAAAACCGATGGGAACATCATACTCGTATGCTTGTGACCATGGATTTAATAGCGAAGTAGTTTAACAAATGTTTCACATCTTACTTTTATTATGGCCCCCAGGGGACCATATTACCATCACATTATCTGAAATTGTTATATTGGAGGCGCTTATGTGCACGAAAATTTTCATATATCTAAGTTTCAAGTGCAACGCGGTTAAGTACACTAGTACGTGAAAGCGCATACAATTTGACACGGCCAAGTGCACATGTAAAACCTATTTTTACTTTCTTTTGTAGCAAGCACAATTCGACCCATTAACCATTTCAGTAAATAGGGATTCCCCGAAAATCAGACGTTTTAGGCGTTGGTCGTCATGTTTAAATCGAATCACTCGTTGTCATTTCTAACACATGTGAGTTTATATCATGTCCGTTTGCGAAATGAGAAAATTGTTTTTTTTCCGGCTAATACGATAGCCTTTATACAACCATTGGACGATGGTATTATAATATTTGCACTTTTAAAGCACAGATATTAGGCGTGTTTTAATGCTCTCCAGAGTAGGATAGTACAGCATAAGTATACGTGAAACAACAACAACATCCAGGATAGTAAACCCACTAATTTTACTAGGTTGCATATCCTACCCCGGAGAGAATGAAATGGTGTGAGCCTATGATGAATTCGCTTTAATTCGCTTTACTCGTTTCGATTTTAATGGTTGGCAGCACAACAGAAATGCAACCGTACTGCAATTGAATAAAATCCGATGACAGTTATATTACCGTAAGTTTTGCAGCAAAGAAAGGACAAATATTTTTTTAAATTTTTGGTAGAAATTAAAGTGAAATTAATAAGCAAGAAAAGAAAAGGTGAGTGATTGCAATGTTTGAATAAAATTTCAAACTTGACAGCGCAGGGCTGCCAAATCTTCCAATAAAATGTACTCCACATAATACCCTGCATGTTTTTTTTTCGCCTGCCGATTAGGTGCTCTACTCTGGAGAGCATTGAAACACACCTTTTATCGACAACAAATATCAGACAATTCTGGCACTGGAATAAGGATTTCTCCAATGCTTTGGAAAATCTTTAGACGTCTAACGCCCGTTCCTACGATCGTCAGTTGCGTTTTAACTGGAACTTTAACTGACAGATTTTCATACAAAACTTCCAGTTAAAGTTCTGGTTAGAATTTAACTGACGAGAGAGATCTTGGTAGTTAGTTTCACCAACAATAATTAAAAATTGTTTTCGCAAAGCTGGATTTACTTACAAACCTTTGCAGGAATTGAAGAGGAAATCATTGAATTTCCTGTACCCGAGGATCAAAAGAAATAGATAATATGTGTTTTATAAGGCTTGAAGCCATAGAGGCCTAGCTTACATAGGGCACATTTACAACACACTTGAAATAATACACTGAGAGTTGTCCGCACTTTACTTAGCACTTTGTCTCAAGAATGAAAAACCAAAAATGATCGTATTTCGTTTCGTTTCTGCTGGACTTTAGACACACACCGGGACATGCACGACGAAAATCTGCCTTGATCAAAAAGTTCCCGGAATAACCACTGTGTGGCGCTTTTATTGTTTCGATTTGAGTTCTGTTTTTTTATTAAGTTGGTACATCTATCGTTGACATTCCTTCTAAATCTTAGCGTCATAGCTAGACATTTGCAAAAGTTACGTAGCCAAGAGAACATCTATCTCTGTATGTCCCTGCGATTTTTCCATTACTTCCTCTCGGCTGCTGAAACGCATTCTCCGTAGTGGTTTTTGAACTCGATTGAACAGAAAGAAGTCACAGGGAGCCAAATCATGTGAATTCGGTGGCTATTGGATGGTATTTGTTGCTTTTTTCGTCAAAAAATTACGAATAACGATGGCACTGTGCGACGGTGCGTTATCTTGGTGCAAAATCCACGAGCGTTCTGCCTACAATTCTGGTCTCTTTAGGCGAATTT
The DNA here is from genome assembly GCA_949128065.1 of Beris chalybata. Taxonomy (NCBI): domain Eukaryota; kingdom Metazoa; phylum Arthropoda; class Insecta; order Diptera; family Stratiomyidae; genus Beris; species Beris chalybata. The sequence goes on from OX421898.1 coordinate 6,300,974, forward strand.
CTTCACGCAAACGTCTCATAACGCCCAAATAATACCATTTGTTTACTGTCTGGCCTTCTGGCAAAAATTCATGATACACTACACCGTTGTAATCCATGAAAACCGTGAGCATTGCCTTCTTTGACTCACGACCACTTTTGAACCGCTCGTGCCACTGGTAAACGACCGTTTTCTTTAGAGAATCGTTGCCGAAACACTTTTCCAACATTTCCAACGTTCGCGCACCATTAAATCCGTTTTTTACGCAAAATTTAATACAAGTTCGCGTTGTTGCAATTTTAAATCCATTTCTAAAATTGTAAAAAATTGCCAACACACACAGAGATAGATGTACTCTTGGCTACCTAACTTTTGTAAATGTCAAGCTATGACGCTAAGATTTAGAGGGAATGTCAACAGCAGATGTACCAACTTACCAAAAAAAAACAGAACTCAAATCGGAAAAACGGTAGTTATTCCGGGAACTTTTTGATCAAGGATGTACAGTTGCTCACAAAATTATTTGGTCACCCGGGAATCCGAGCTAAATTCGTCATTTTAAGACACTAAAATGCAATATATGAAAAAAGTGAAAACTAGGATTTGATGTCGGGATCTTGTTAATAAACAGCCAATATGTTTTATAATTTTAAGTAGTTGAAATAAATTTATTAAGTTAAAAAGAAAATAAATGGTCGAAAATTCATCTCACAAAATTATTTGGTCACCAGTTTATATTAGTTTTAATACATTTAATTCTTCTTAACTACGTTGACCCTACCACTTTCTTCTACACACTGAATTATTAGAGCTAATAAAATTAAATGCCAGTGATTGTTCAGCTGAATCTTTGTATGGTTCATTCAGAGAATGCCTGAAGAAAAACCAAATTCCTGTAGCAAATGTAATTGGTTTAGCGTGTGACAACGATTCTGTTACTTCAGTCGGAAGTACCAAATGTATCACTATTCCAGTGCATATGCCATTCTTCTGCTCTTGTAGCTACCTACGCGTGTGCAGAACTTCCAAAGGAATGTGAACAGCTCTTATCAGGAGTTGCTACCAGGGTTGCCGATCTGTGGGGAATTCCCCAAAATTGCGGAATTTCAACGTTGTTTGGGGTGTTTGTGGGGAATGGATAAATGTGGGGAATGGATAAATGTGGGGAATTGAGGCTAATTTGGGTAAATTGTGGGGAATTGCGAGGAATTTTGGGGAATTATAGAACGACATCTGTAGATCAAAGCAGTCAGCTTATGTTCACGTACTAAAAACAGATTTTAGTAAGAAAAACTTCTGATTTACAACATTCCATAGTTCATTTTTACCCAGCGTCCAAAATTTCGTGAACATACGAACCAATATCTCTATTCTTCTGCAAAACATTCGTAACGACCATTTCTGTCTAAGTAGGCTAGGTTTTAATGCATGTCGCCTTTCTGTGGTTTCTGTACTGCATTTTAGCTGTCAAAATGGTGAAATATATAAATTTTTATAAAATTTGCTGTTAAGCCCATGATTCAATCATTGCAGCACTGCACTCTTACTGCATTGAAGGGCTGCTCAATTTTTTTTCTTATTATTTTAATATTATTTTACAATGGTTTATTGTCGGTGCTTAATAGAGAATTGTGAAGCCTTGGTGAGACGAAAAATATTTTTTTTTTTTGGGTTTTTTTGTACTTTTCAAATATTTACTTGGTAATATCTTAAATAAATGGTATATATAAATAGGTTGACGAAGAACTTGATTTTAAGGAAACATTGGAAATTTAATATTAACATTTATTGAACAATCTATAGACAATGTTTCAGAAAATGCTACCGTCTGCAGTCAACATTTTTCTATTGACTGGAAATCTGTATATATGGTAAATATACACAATTAAAGCCGGAATCATTGCCGATAATATTCCTAATACTGTTAATTTGAAATCATGAACAGTATATTTTCTTATAAAACATATTTTTTGTAATTAAATATTTTTATTTACAACCTTCAAATTTCATAAAAACTTGATTTTTATTAAAATTTTGTACTCGCCTCGCTCGATTCACAACATTTTTGAGACAGCACCAACAGGTGATTCTGAATTTTTCCAATTTAACTCGTACTTATTGATTTTGTATGAAAAAATGTGACAGCTAATAATATTGTTCTAATGCCGCGTTTCCACCTATGCCTTCATATGCGAAGGGCATATGCGAAGGGCATATGCGCTGAGCACGAATGCCTAGGCATATGTGAAAAAGGCAAGCATATGCTTCACGCATTTCCCTTTGATCTGCGTCAAAAACCGCCATCGAAGCTAAGTTATTGTATATGTTAAGAATTTCCCAAAAACGATATCCGAATAATCTTTGAAAATTCATATCTCTGGTAATTTTTATCCTTGAATAATAAAGTAGGGCTTCTTTTAAAGATTGTTATTGTTCTTGTTAGTTGTAAATGAGATAGAAGCAAAACCTTGAATTTAAATTATTTTTTTCACTTGTTCTTCAAGTACAAGATTTTCAGAAATGGTAAGGTCACAACTTTGGCGATTCTTGATGCAATGACCCATAATAAGATGAAAACGATATGATCCCTGTTTCAGATGACCCTTTATCAAACGAAATAGCCAAATTAAAAAAAATTTTAACACCCCCAACAGTAAGGTCTGGATCCGCCACTGCTATCAAATATATTTTACTTTATTATTTGAACAATAAAGTAATGTTATCGTTTTAAAAATCTGCTAATAGTCTGGGCGAAACTTTAGTATTTTTCGGGTCAAAGTTCGGGAGCGATCAAAATCGCAGTATATCGTCAGTTGTTTCGAGATTATGACTTTTCTTGGAAAATTAACTTTGTTCTAAAAATTACAATATTTAAAATATAAATTACCAATTTTATATCTCACCAGAACTAAAGTCGGTGGAAGTGAAAAGCGATCTAATATCTCATCAATCCTTAGAAATATGTCGAAGCTTTAAAAAGCATACAGAGCTCTTACACCCCTTCGGATTGAATTTTAAAAAATACTGAAGTTGACTTTTTGGCGCTTATATAAGAATCTGTGAAAACATATGCAACCACAGTTGAGGGTGGAATATCCAAAAATCCTGAAAAGGGTTAATAGATAAATATATAGACAGCACGAGAAAATAAAAACCAATTCAATTTCTTGCCACTTCTAAAAGAAATTACGGAATTCGTAAAAACGTGTTCAACCCTTTTTTACCCTCTTAACCCTCTAGAATGTAAGACCGCCCTCAGGCGGTCATCACTAAAAACGCGATAGTGGCTGAGCCGTTGAATTATTTTATGTCAAACAACCTGCTCCGTATCTGGTAAGCCTGTGCATAAGTTTTGAGTTTGCATTGAAATTTCTGCATCGTTAGGTTTGGTTTCTACATATTGACAACTTTTGATCAAAATACGCGAAATTTTTTTTTCATTTAAATTTGTTTTTTCAAACAACCATAACTTTTTTTCCTTGTTAATCGACTCGAGTGAAACAATTTTTTCTGTGTAAATTGATCTATATAGTTTCTAATAAAATCAATAGTTTCAAGAAAAAAATTATATTTTTCGGAGAAATTAGCGAAAAAGTTATGCCCGCCTCAGGGCGGACATATACGTTTGAGCGAACTTTTTTTACTGAAGAGTACGTTTGTTTACTATGTGTTTAGTGTGTGTTCTAATATGTTCTTATGTGTTTTAATGTGTTCTAATGTGTTCTAATGTGTGTTTTTCACAAATTTTGAAAAAAAAGAAGAAATGTCTCAACGTAGTAAATTCATTTTGGGCAATATGTCCGAAGAAGAAGTCGTTGAATTGATGAATTCTGTCGAATCGGATACTGAAATTGATTACGAGAGTGATGATTCAGTTGGCGATCCAAATTATGTACCGGATGAAATTGAAGCTGAGGTGAACGATGGCCTCAATGCTGCAATACCCGCTTGTTCACGTTATCGGGAGACTACTGCATGTAAATTTTTAAACTTGCTAAGGCCTAAGCTATTGTTTAGGTGAAATGTATATTTTGTTCAATGGCTTTAAATTAAATTAAATTAAATTAAATACACGAAATGGATTCTGGAGAAACTAGCTATGCGTTTCTCCCATCGACATTTGATTTCACACTCAATGAAACTGCAGCGGACAATGATCACGATGCATTACCATCTGCATCGTCATCAACTTTGGATGATTTACCTATTCTAATCATAGGTCTGTTCTATTTGACGGGTGTAGTGTACACCTTCTACACTTTTTGCACTGGCTCTCGAGCTAGTGCAGGAAAGTGTAAAAGGGAGTGGCGGGGAAGGAACAAGAACCCTATATGCCCAGTTGGTCGCTTGTCTCTTAAGAGACAAAATCTCGATGGTTTGAGCCTAGGAATCATATTGCTTATATTTCTTCATCACTAGATAGAAAGAAATAGCAATAGAAACATGTGCTCCCACCACGATCTATTTGTAAGGCAAAAAACAGCCGCATCACTCCGAGCGCAGCAAATGTCATCTGCGTCTTACACGATAAAAATTAAATACGCGAAAAGTTACAGTTCAAGTGCGGTTACAGTAAAACGACACAAGTGCGATGTGAAGTGATTGGAAATGTGTTACTACGTTATTAGTTTTTTATATTTATTATATTGCAGTAAGGTAACTTCACCTCTACCTGCACGTTTCATTTCATAACCCCCTTTCTTATTTCCAGCCGATGGCAATCTCCGGGAAATATTCATACGAGTACGAGCTTTTATCACAAAACGCTATCATCAAACAGATGGCGCTATTGCCAAAGCGATTTTTCTATCGAGACATTCGCAGACATGTCTTCGAGATTCGGGGAGCATTTGTCTCGATACCGTGTATTTTTCCCATAAGACGTCTTCGAGATATTTGCGAGATTCTCGCAGACGCGACCAACTGGGTGAGGTTGAGTTTGTGTCATTGATTTGACGTCAATGGCTGTTTAGAAAATCGGGTGCAAGAAAGTGCAACTTACACCGGGCAAAAGGAACAAACCTTATGTAAAACGTTGAAGTTGAAGTTATCACGTAAAAAGAAGAAGCTACAACATCAGCTGCATACCGGAAGAAAAACAAACGCCCACGCTCACCGTTGCCAACCAAATGATGGCGGTCTTGATGGAACAGGTAAATCTTTCACAAATCTTTTTATGCAAAAAAGGATAAAAAAGATTGAAGATTCACCTGTTTCAAATCCTTTTTCTTTTCTATTTCTAGCGATAGAAATTGGAAAGAATTTTGAAAAAATCATGTGGCGCAAAAAGTCGCTCCGATACCATGTCAACCAGGTAGCATTTCAAGGTAGTTCGCCTTTACCCGATGAAATAAAAAATTTGCGGACGCCGCTTGATTTATTGCGATATTTTTTAACGATAATGTCATTAAAATCATCGTAACCAGGCCCGTGCGCAGGATTGTATGATGGGGGGCGTTTTGTCAAGTTCCCATCATACTAAATGTGTTAACCTAAAAAAAAAAGAGGTCCTCGCTTCCCTATGAAAGGCCAATGGGAGGGGGGGGGGTTTGAGCCACCAAAACCCCCCCGTGCGCACGGGCCTGATCGTAACAGAGACGAACCGATCAGCTCTAGCTGAAAACATTGAGGCACGGTTTTCAGTAAATGCCAATGACATTCTTTAATACGTGGTTATTCTATTGTATATGTCGATATATGCATATATGATACAGATACCCCAATTTGGAGTCATATTGGGGCAAGAATGCCTTCGTTCCCATTCAAAGAACAATGCCGTGGTCACGATTTTATGCCATCAAGAAACATCTGTGTTTTCAAAATGAATCGGAACGCAGTCGTAAAGGTGAGCCAGGCTCGTTTGCCAAAAATTGCATGGCTGAGTATCATTAGAGTCACTGTATAAGAACTAACACAAACATCCACTATATTGAGTACGGACAATGACCGCTTTTGGTACCTTTTTAGTACTCTTGAACCCTGCGAACTCCAAAGTTCGCAGGTTTCTTAAACGGCATAGTTTTAGTGTGTATACGTGTAGCAGATGGATTTTGATTGACGTTTCACGGAATCGAGATACATATGTCTCATGAAATGTCAACTAAATACAGCGTTTATCCACTTGAGTGGAGATAAAAATGAAAAATCGGACAACTGCAAAAAAATTTCAAATGTACTGGTTTCAAATGAAACACACATTGTCCGTACTCAAGATAATGGATGTTTGTGTTAGTTCTTATACAGTGACTCTAAGTATCATAAGCTCCAAAAATAATTTTTTTTAACATTATACCTCATGATTCGTGGTTTGGCTATAATTATAATTATTTTTTTTTTGGATTTTGTCATCGGATTTGGACTTCTTGACTCCAAATTAGTCTAGAAAAAATTTCCCGACAAAAAATTTCCAGCGGTTAAATTTTACGTGCACCCGTGAATGTCCGCCTCAGGGCGGTCTTTCGTTTTTCTCACCTGGAGGTCGACAGGTATTTTTTTTTGGATTTTGTCATCGGATTTGGACTTCTTGGCCCCAAATTAGTCTAGAAAAAAATTCCCGACAAAAAATTTCCAGCGGTTAAATTTTACATGCTAGAGGGTTAAGGTTGAAGAAGGCTAAAATTTAACAACTATTTTTAGGCGATTATTACGCAAGCCCATGAATGTGGAGAGATATTCGATATCTTTTCAGGAAAAAAGTATATATATAAATGAAAAAGTGTACCTCCTTGCACCCCCCTTTAGAGGTAGAATTTAAAAAATCTTGAAAACATTTTCTACATTTGAAAAAGCCGTAAACTGAATTCAATATTTGGGAAGACCTAATAGATATGACGAAAATCGGGAAAATATACGTATTCCATTTTCCCTGATAATATTTTTCGACCTCCTTCCAAAATACTAATGGATATTTAAGAATTTTTTTTATCTAAGTTATTTCCTTTTTTAGTTGATTTACATATACATACCGAGTTTTAACTTTGTAGCATAAGCCGTTCCATGTAGTTAGGAAAAACGAAAAACACCCCAAGAGGTGAGGGTGAAAAACTTTTGATAGCAATATCTCACTATATTTAATTGCAATTAAAAAATAAAATTCGGTTTCTGTATAAAAAGTTTGACAAATAAAGTAAAATTTTTTAAGGAGGTTATGAAGCATGGAAGTGGAAGGTATACATATTTTTCGGAAATACAGAAACTACGAGTATAGGGCGAGAAATATCAGCAATCTATAAAAACATTGTCACATTGTCCAAATATTACCGCAACTAGTATGATATTGCCATGTATTGCTGCATTAATCACACCACTAGTTTTGTCAACAGTCGTCCGACAATTAATTGGTTGAAAAATTGCTCGTGTACAAGCACCTTTACTGGACTGGGATTTGAGCGATTTAAGCGTACCGAAGTTATCGGCTAGTATTCTTGAACGCATGTTTTAAGGCCTTTGTATGGACCCGAAGGAGTAGAACGATTGTACCCGTTAACGAACTTACGTTAAAATTTCAACTATAAGTTCAGATAATAAATAGAATAGGGGGTTATTTTATAAACTTTTTGCCTTACCTCCCACCTCCCCTGGAAGAAGTTCTATGGGCGCCCTTGACCATTATATATTAAATTTATTAGTTTTCATTATGTCTACATTTTGGGTATTATGCGGGGAATTTCAATATTTTTTGGGGAATTGCGGGGAATTTGAACATTTTGTTTGGGTAATTTAATCGAGAGCAAACGGCATCCCTGGTTGCTACGTACGTGTCGGAGAGCGCAAAAAGTTGTGCCATTCTGGAGTAAGGTTCCTGTATACGCACTCACACTACTCACCCTACCTTAGGTTTGGCCGATGCATGCTCAGGTCGAAAACCAGTAAATTTAAATTTTTTTGATTTTATTGGGGGAATATCACATATCAATTCGAAATAGTCTAATTTTCGGTACAAAATAGGAAATTTCCATAAAAGAAATAGATAATGAACGTAAATTTACAAAAGAAAACCTTAATTCGCGAACACATACTATGCACACATACTATGCGCACACATACTATGCACCTATACATCGAAATTTCGTGCAGCCAAACTTAAAAGTTTGGCTGCACGAAAACGACCTTTTTTCAGGTTATGTAGTGGTCTTCTAGTCCAATTTTGGGCTATCGGCCGAACTCCTACTAGAAGGGTGTGTGAGTATACAGTGACTCTATTCTGGAGGAGTTCCAAGATTATTTCAACATGGAAAAAAATAAAATACTACGTCCTTCGAAGACACGATGGTTAGTACTCCAGCCCTGCGTAGTACGATTATTGGAGAATTGAACAGTTTTGCAACATATATTTTTGTTAGATTCAACAGAAACTAGAAGGTCAAAGGCTGCAGGTATTTATCAATATTTAAGTGACGTAAAAATTAAGTCATACTTCTACTTTCTAAAGTTCGTCTTATCATACTTCAACGAGTTTAATAGACTTTTCCAAAGTAACCAAGTTTTATTGCATATCCTCTATAGCGAGTCTAAGAAGATTTTGCTCAAACTTGCCCAAAATATTATGAAAGAAGACGGTTTTCAAAAACTCTTGGAGTACGAAGAAAGTATTGACTTCGATTCAGTGTTTGAAGATTCAATTGCGGAGCTAAAAGATACTTACGTCGGGCTGGAGTGTGAGGAACATTTACAGCAGTTTACTGAAGAAGAGTATTTGGAAATTGAGTTACGCTTCAAAAATTTCTATGTACGAGCAATTAAAGAAATTTTGAAAAGATTTCCAATTAGAGACCGCGATCTCCAAGTTATGGAATTTCTTTCCCCGGAAGTTGCATTAAATTTGTCCAAAAGGGTAAATTCTAAGGAAATTTTTTTCAGAACTATAAAAGTTCCAAATTGTGAAGAACATAATTTAATTAGAGAATGGAGAGAGCTTCCAATACATTTCAAGAAAACAGAATGCAACAATTGAGTGTCGAGCATTTCTGGAAGGAAATAAAGGAAATGAAGGATTTTGAAGGAAATACCCTATTTAAGAATTTGTGTAAAGTAGCTGCATATGTTTTAACGTTTCCGCACTCAAATGCTGAAGCAGAACGTTTATTTTCTATCGTAACCGATGTAAAAACAAAAAAACGTAATAGATTAAGTGAATCGTGTTTAAACGCAATCTGCTCAATAAGATCGGGCTTCAAAAATAATAATATAAAGGGTTTTCCAATAAGGACTTGACAACTTTTTTTCAAAATAAAATGCAAACCATTTGAGATATTTCAAAAACTTTATTATCGGGTTGAAGTACAATCAAAACATTTATGAATGGAACTCGACTTCGTTCATATGGCCACCGCGGGCACGTTTGCAGCGGTCGATTCGTTGGACCCAATTTTCGATGACTCGGCCACACATTTCGGCCGAAACGGCTGCTATTTCGTGTTCAATGTTGGCTCTGAGCTCTTCCAACGTCGTCGGCTTGTTGGCATAGACCAACGACTTGACGTGGCCCCAAAGAAAAAAGTCCAGAGGCGTTAAATCGCACGAACGAGGCGGCCAATCGACTGGTCCATTTCTTGAGATAACACGCTCATCAAACTTACTCTTCAATAAATCGATTGTAACGTGTGCTGTGTGGTTTGTGGCACCGTCCTGTTGAAACCACATGTTGTCCAAGTCCATATCTTCCAATTCGGGCCAAAAATAATCGGTAATCATGGCGCGATAACGATTACCATTCACAGTAACGTGACGATCATTATCGTCGACGAAAAAATATGGCCCTATGACGCCGCCGGCATGCAAACCGCACCAAACAGTTATTTTTTGTAGATGAAGTGGTCTTTCATGAAGCACATGTGGATTTTCACCAGACCAATAACGCATATTTTGCTTATTGACGAACCCACTGAGCCAAAAATGAGCTTCGGCACTGAAGATGATTTTGCGTTGAAATTGATCATCTTGGCGCATCTTTTCCAGAGCCCAATCGGAGAACGTACGTCGCTTCAAATGGTCCATCGGCTTCAATTCTTGAGTCAGCTTGATCTTGTATGGGTGTAAACCAAGATCCTTACGCAAAATTCGCCATAACGTGGTCTGGGCGATGCCCAACTCTTGAGAACGCCGTGGAATTGACTGATTTGGATCATTTGCTACGGACGTTTCAACGGCAGCGATATTTTCGACACTTCGACCAACCCGTTGTCTCACTGGCACGGCAACATCACACAACGAATATGTAGACTCAAATTTTTGCACTAAACTTGTTACTGCCTGTCTACTAGGGCGAGAACTACGACCGAAAATCGGAGTTAACGCTCTTAAAGTAGCGGTCACCGACTCCGAATTTCTGTAGTAAATTTTTATAATTTGCAGACGTTGTTCCTTCGTGTACTTTACCATGATAAAAATATTAAGTTTACTGAATAAATTGACAGTGACAGTTCGATGATTAGTGAAAGAATGCGTTCACAAATTGAATTCAAAGTTGTCAAGTCCCTATTGGAAAACCCTTAACAATGTTTTAACTTTAAACCAAGTAAAGAACATTTCTCCTCTTCTAATAACCCAATGTACCAATGAAAATTAATGTTTTTTTACGCGTCAGTATAATTTGCAATAAATGGATTTATTTATTTTTATTTATTTATTTTATTTGAATTTAATTTTATTAAATTTATTTAATCAACTAACCACTTTACTTCATCTTTTTTTTTACTTTAAGATGTGAAAACATTTTTTCTTTATAGTTAATAGTAGTACTCCAGTAGAATTATTCTTTATGGGGAAACTATGGGGAATTCTTATATGAATATGGGGAAAAAGAGAAATTTTGAGCTCAATCGTGGGGAATTTTACACAAAATGGTTGGGAGCACTGGCCGTGGGAGCGCAAAACGAAACTGCTCCAAATGAATCGTGCGAACCCAAAATTGTACTAGCTGTTGAACGTATGAATGCAAAATTGGAATAGCAGATGATCGCACAAACGAAAAGCTGTACTAGTCAGTATCGAAGAGTGAGAATTTAAGAGAAAAGATTCAATGTTTTGGTTCTTGAACAGGAGCTGAAAGAGTGTTTTAAGCAAATGAAAGAATTGAGAAACTCTGCAAATGTATTGAAAAAATCTTTTCAACTAATATCTAAGTATGTTTTAAATTTATAGCAAAAAAATTTGAAGAGATAATATATATGTAATATGCACTGATTTTATTGCCTTCCTTAATTTGGCGCCTGGATTCAATGCGCCATTTGCACATATGGTAGGACCGGCCCTGGATGTACACAACTTCTATACACGAAGCGCAAATTCGATTCCCAGTTGGTCGCTTAAGAGACATAATCTCGATGGTTGGAGCCTAGGAATCATATTGCTTATCTTTCTTCATCACTAGATAGAAAGAAATAGCAATATAAACATGTGCTCCCACCACGATCTATTTCTAATGCAAAAAACAGCCGCATCATTCCGAGCGCAGCAAATGTCATCCGCGCCTTACACGATAAAAATTAAATACGCGAAAAGTTACAGTTCAAGTGCGGCTACAATAAAACGACACAAGTGCTATGTGAAGTGATGAAATGTGTCGCTACGTTATTAGTTTTGTATATTTATTATATAGCAGTTCGCCCCTTCCTGCACGTTTCATTTTATAACCCCCTTTCTCTTTTCCAGCCGATGGCAATCTCCGCGAAATATTCATACGAGTTCGAGCTTTTATCACAACAAGCTATCATAAAACAGATGGCGCTGCGGTAAACAAAAATTTGCTATCGAGACATTTGCGAGACATGTCTTCGAGATTTCGGGGTGCATTTGTCTCGATACCGTGTATTTTTCCTATAAGACGTCTCGCAGAAATCTCGGAGACAAACCGATATGTCTTCGAGAAATCTGCGAGATGTCTCGCAGCCGACCAACTGGGTAAACATGTGCTCACACACCGATCTATTTGTAATGCAAAAAACAGCCGCATCACTCCGAGCGCAGCAAATGTCATCCGCGACTTACACGATAAAAATTAAATACGCGAAAAGTTACAGTTCAAGTGCGGTTACAATAAAACGACACAAGTGCGATGTGAAGTGATTGGAAATGTGTCACTACGTTATTAGTTTCTTATATTTATTATATTGCAATAAGGTAACTTCGCCCCTGCCTGCACGTTTCATTTCATAACCCCCTTTCTTATTTCCAGCCGATGGCAATCTCCGCGAAATATTCATACGAGTACGAGCTTTTATCACAACACGCTATCATCAAACAGATGGCGCTATTGTCAAAGCCATTTTTCTATCGAGACATTCGCAGATATGTCTTCGAGATTCGGGGAGCATTTGTCTCGATACCGTGTATTTTTCCCATAAGACGTCTCGAAGAATCTCGCAGACAGGCCGCCTTAGTCTTCAAGATATCTGCGAGATTCTCGCAGACGCGACCAACTGGGTTAGATAGCAATATTGTCAGAGAATAACTCGAATAAGATGTGATCCTATTTTTGAAGCCAGAATTAGAATTCAATGTGTTGCCTAATCATATTCAGCTTGCAAAAATATCGGGTATCGGAATCCCTTAATGAACTGCTTTGCCTATCTCTATGCGAAAAATAATATTTTTACACAATGATAAGCGTGACAAAAGTTTTCAATTAAGAAGAAATTCATTCAAAGTTTTTGTGGGCTACAACATACAGTAATCCCTCGAGTTACGTCTCCCTCGTTATACGTTTTTTCGACTTACGTCGTTCATTACTTTGAGACCAAACCTTGAAATTACGTCGTCCGTCCCTCGATTTACGTCGCCGTTTTCATGGAACAGATGTTTGTTGTATGAAAACTTTTCCCCTGGTAAAAAGGATTCCCAAAATTTGTGAGCGCGATTTTCGTAGGAAAGCTTTCGTGTTTGGCGTTCATAAATTATAGACCGAGGCTGTGTTGAGGTGTTTTTGATTCAAACGAAGTCAACACTTCTGTCAACGATTACAAGCAGTTACTCGAAGAAAAAAGAAAACAAACTTTGTCCCAAACACGAATTTCGACCTTCTTCACCAGTAAACCAGTCAACCCACAAACAGTAGATATAGAAGCTATTTCTTCTAAAGATAATAACAATTAATGTGTTGCTTTATGTCAAATAAGTATTTGTATTTAAAGAATTTTCTATTTTCTTCTTCGTAAGTTTTATAAATACGTATTCTGGTTGCTACTTGTTGTTACTATTTGTAATTTGACGTGTAGTCGTGTACAGGCACTTAATGAAGGCTGCAAGTAGCAGCCGACATACGCAATTGTATACGAAAATAAAACTTATGTAGACGAAAATCCACGACTTTAAAAAAATTAATTATGTACAAACTTAAAAAATAAATACATTCATATTCAAAAAATAAAAGTTTATACATTTATCGCTTGAGGTTGCTTCTACCCTCGAGTTACGTCGTTTTCGACTTACGTCCCAAATTCTCGGAACCTAACTCCGACGTAACTCGAGGGATTACTGTACAAGGTATTATTTCAGTACTACGGCTACGCTTCACTACGGACACCATTAAAAATCAAACAAGGCGTCGAAAGACTTTCTTGTCTGACTGTACGTTTCAATATTATAACCACGAAACAGCATAGGTTTAAGCACGGTAGAAGCAATTACTGAAAGCAATATTTAGTTAATAAATGTCCCAAACAGGAACATATGTTTGAAACAAAGTTAATCAGCTCTTTCTTCATTCTGGAACCTAACCAATTGTCCCTCGCAAAGGCTTCCGAAGATTCTTGTCAGAAGCTAGGAAATGTTCAGGAGTCACGCCAGCAAATATTATAATAAAACAGAAGCAAATACAAATATGACATATTGTCCTATATTTTGAACAATAGATAGCAAATACACCAACTCATTGATATATTTTACTATATTTGTCGTACTTTATATAGAAACCGAATTTTATTTTTAAATTGCAATTGGTTCGTCTTCTGGAGGTGTTTTCCCTAACTTATGCTACAAAGTTGAAACTGGGTATGTACCATATATGTAAATCAACTAGAAAAGTAGATTATTTAGATAAAAAAAATTCTTATATATTAGTGTGTGGAAGGAGGTCGAAAAATATTATAAGGGAAAATGGAATGCATATATTTTCCCGATTTTCGTCATATCTATTAGGCCTTTCCAAATATTGAATTCATTTTTATTCTACGGCTTTTTCATGTAAATATGTAGAAAGTATTTTCAGGTTTTTTTTTTAATTCTTCCTCTAAGGGGGTGCGAGGAGGTATACTTTTTCATGAATTCTGCCATATCCCCCCCAGCACTGATAAGATATCGAATATCTCTTCATTTTCATTTTTTTAGTTTTTTCCTTATTCAACACTATATACCCTCTTAGTGTTGAAAAAGGAAAAAGGGCTGAACCCGTTTTTCAAGAATTCCGTAATTTCTTTAGAAGTGGCAAGAAATTGATGACTAATCAGATCTGAGAGATATGGCAAAATTCATGAAAAGTATACAACACCTTTACAGCCCGTTAGGGGCCGAATTTCAAAAAACCTTGAAAACACATTCTAGATATTCATATGAAGAATCTGTAGAATAAGAATGAGTTCGATATTTGGGAAGACCTAGTAGATATGACGAAAAACGTGAAAATATATCCATCCGATTTCAACTGATAGATTTTTTTTGCCCTCCTTCCGTACGCCAATGGATATTCAAAATTTTTATACTCTAGATCAGTGTTTCCCAACCTTTTATGTGCCATGCCCCACCTAAGCCGTTCAAGCCCCCCTGTAACATATACATCATTTTTATTATTCAAAAATTAAACTCTTCAATGTAGAAACTTAAATTATTGGTCTTAGGAAGAATTACAAGGAAATTGTTGAGAAAACAACAAAACAACAAAACACTTCTTTCACTCCTTTTATATGAAATAATGTTTTAACTGACTCATCATTTTAAATTTCTGCAAATTTTGCTTGATGCTGGTTATTTGAAATATAAGAAAAATCGACTAACATTGCCTGCATCATCCAATTTGGAAAACCAATATGTTTCAAAGCAGAAAAATCTTTCTCAGCTGACAGAATTTTCAGGTGATCGACATTAACAAGAACAGCATTATCAGTCACTTAATATTTTTGGAGCCAATGAACATTTTCAAAATTTTTTGTTTCTGACATAATTCAATAAATGTAATGAAACCAAATATCGAGAGAAATTTATGTGTTCCTGGAACTTGGCTATTTAGTATATTTCATTTTTCAAACATGTCGCTAAATAACTCGCAAATGCTTTACCATCCACTGTTAACAGATACTTCATTTCAGGTTTGTCGCTTAAAAACTCACTAAGAGTATCAATAAGTTCCATAAATCTTTTCAAGCAATTTAATCCAGCCGAAAAATATGTAACGTATAGAACCAAGCCTCGGACGAAAAAAAGTTATATAAAATTTTTTGTTTATTTGTGGCCAAAAACCTCAAATCCGCTTGACGTCCGTCCGTCCGTCTGTCTGTCCGTGAACACGATAACTCAAGAATGCCTTGACCTACGATCTTGAAATTTTGAATCTGGGTGTTTGGTTGAATTTGTAAGGCTAAGTTCGTTAACGGGAAAAATCGTCCCACTCCATCGGGTAGCTGCCATACAAAATGTCCTTGAAACACGTGTTCAAGAATATTGACCGAAAACTTCATAAGGGTTTAAGCTACGAGTGTTAATTTTTCAAAATTTGGAGCTTAAATGTATGATTATGGAGAAAGTCCTATTAGTCCTTCGAGTAGCTGCCATGCAAATATCTTCATTCAATTCACGAAACTCACTTTAACTCAAGCAATCGTTTAGCCACGAAGTATAAATTTTGTACAAATAAGATTTAAGCTCAAGTAACAACCGAATGGAGGTCCTTAATAAAGGACATACAACATGCACATACGTAATTCTACTTATGCCTCAACTACAATATAAATCGGAGTTCAGTATTCATCTAGAGTATTATACGATTGTCTTGCAGCCGATCGTGACTGCAGTATGTTTTTTAATCAAAATTACTTTTCTAGTTTATTTACATAAACACATCGAGTTTCAACTTTCTAGCATAAGCCGTTCTATAGTTAGGTAAATCACCCCCCACCCCGTACCGTACTACACCTAAAAAAAGTATGTTTTTCCAACATGTTACTACTATAGCTCTATCTAAATACCAAGTTTTTTCAGCTTTATATCTTTATAGGTTCTAAAGATATACACATTAAAATTTTTTCCTTTTCACCCTTCCACACCCTCACCCTCTACACCCACACCTCCAAATTTATTCCCTGCTAGGGTTCCATTGGGTCTTGTAAATTTGAGCATCTATCTTACACTGTTCTTGAAAAATGAAACCTGATTTTTTTGAAAAATTCTTATCCCCTTCACTTCCATGTCACACTCGACGCCCAGCTGGCCCCCCCCCCACTTCATCCAAACTTAATGAAAAAATTTCAGAATTATGCGCTATTAATGCGCTCTCCAAAACACTAAAAAAAAAATTTTGCGCTCCTTTCGTTTAGTAAGGATAAGTCATTTAGAGGTGGGGGGGGGGGGGGGGTGGGCTGAGTAGAAGGCAAGCTAGCCCCCCACCCCTAAAATATTAAATAATTGAAAAAATAAATACACAGGAATTATGCGCAATTTATGCGCTCTCAGAATTCATTACATTTGATTCTTGCGCTATGTCCTTTCTAGGACCTCCCATTCACTCGCAGGTCGAGATTCTCCAAATGCAAAAATTACACCAAATAACTATACCAGCTGAATCTATGATTTATGCGCTCTCAAAATCCGCTATTCGCGATTTTCGCACTGCGTCCTGTCAAGGACCTTCCATACAAATAGTCAATTCCGAAACAGTTAAACAGAAATGCCTACTCGACCAATGCGAAATCGCACCAAATAATGATGCACGAAAATAATCATTTTGATATTTGAAAAAGTATTGAATGAAACAGTTTTTTTTCCGTTCTTGGTTTTATTTAGCAACAAAAAATAACTACCCAGACAGTTTAAGGGCGGGGTAAGGTTAATTCGGTGAAAATAAGGCATATTTTCAAGAATTGTTTTAGACGATACCGTTAATGCTAGATTTTTTGTATTTTCTTTTTATATAACACTACAACATCTGAACTACATCTTTCAAAATTTTCATTTCAAAATATTTATAAATAAAGCGTTCGCAGCACATTTCCGCAGGCGTATCGAAAACAGGTTGTTTTGCGGTGTACGCTACAACTCGTGACTAGATCATGCGAAACAAAACAATCTAATTGCGTTTATTAGGTGAGATGTTTCTCGAGGTAATGACGTCGAGTTTTTTTTTAACAGATTTTTCCATATTTGGTAGCACTTGGAAGTCAAAAATGCGACTTTTTACCAAAAAAAATCGTTAAGTTTTTTATTGTTAAATAAAAAATAACTGTAAAATTAAAAAAACTCAACGTCACTACCTGTTGATTTATGTGTAGAAATAGTAAAAAAAAATTCAAAAGAATCGGTGCAATACATTTCGAGTTACAACGTACACCCCAAATATTGCGCCCTTGTCATGAGAAAATTAAATTTTAATGGCTAGTGGAAGCGACAAATATCAAATATAAAAGTGCCAGAAGTAGAAAAAGTAAATTTATTATTACTTGGTATTAATTATAATATAAAAACAAAAACATAAAATTCATTCGAGATTAAAAAAAACGATGTTAGCAAAAACAAACTTTATAATAAACAAAAAACAAAAGTAACTTATATATTCATTTTCCTAGCTTTTTCTTTTGCAAATTGATTTATAACTTCACACGTATTTAAGTTATTAAATAAGTCACTCTGAATGAATAAAATACTTTAATCATTTAGTTTGCTCTCTCCCATAGAAGACCGTAAATAATTTTTAACCCTTTTTAGTGCTGAAAAAGATCTCTCACCGCTGCAATTTGTAGTGGCAATACTTAAAAAAATGCGCAATAACCCAAACGTTTGAATTCATAAACTTTGATAGTTAAAACCATAGAGATATACATATGTAGGTAGTGGAGATGACGAGCAGCGACTGTTTTGAAGCTGGAGGATTTATCGCAAAGGACCGGCAATAAACAATATAGTCCAGTAATCAGAGACAAAATTTCTGTAAATAACGGAAAAAAATAAAAGTCAAAATGTTTTGACGTAGTTAGGTTCCAATGATGGAGTAGAATAGGGAATCACAGTTTTACACCAAAATTTGATATGGCGTGTGCGCGAAATTTTGATTTTTCTGTTTTGTCGATTTGTAGCCGTATTTTGCATTTATCGCTAAAAATAGTAAGAACTAAGTTTATAGAGAATTGAATTCTCTATCTTTTTTACCTGAACAACTTTTTTGTAAAATCATTATTTATTGCGTTATTAAACGTAAAGTGCAAAAAATTAGGAGATTGTCCCAGTTTTTTAAACTTTGGACCATTTTTTTAAAAAATAGGTGACATATTTACATGGCAAAGTTGTAGAGGACTAAATTCCATAGAAGTTTTGTCTACATCATTTTTTCGTATGACCAACGGATCACGAGCGGAAGTACAGTAAACACACAAATATGTAGCGTAAATAAGTGCACAAACGCCCCTCGTTTTCTTCGGTGCACATTTCATCTGACTGGGTCAGATCGTCGAGTTGATTGTTCGAGGCATTTGTGCACGTACTTACGCTACATATTTGTATGTTTACCATGCTCCCGCTCGTGATCCGTTGGTCGTACGAATAACTGGTATGTACAAAACTTCTCTACAACTTTGCCATGTAAATATGTCACCTATTTTTAATAAAAATGGTCCAAAAGTTTAAAAAACTGGGACAATCTCCAAATTTTTTGCACTTTACGCTTAGGGCCGGGTAAGGTTAATTCGGCGAAAATAAGGCATATTTTCAAGAATTTTTTTAGACAATACCGGTAATGCTGGATTGTTTTATCTCACTTTTATATAATAATACAAAATCTGAACTACATTTTCCAAAATTTTCATTTCAAAATATTTATAAATAAGGCGTTCGCAGCGAATCTCCGCAGGTGTATCGAAAAAAGGTTGTTTTGCGGTGTACGCTACAACTCGTGACTAGATCATGCAAAACAAAAAAGTCTAATTGCGTTTGTTAGGTGAGATGTTTCTCGAGGTAATAAAGTCGAGTTTTTTTTTTAACCGATTTGTCCATTTTTGGTAGCACTTAAAAGTCAGAAACGCGAATTAAAAAGAAATAGCCCTGAATAATGATTTTACAAAAAAGTTGTTCAGGTAAAAAAGATAGAGAATTTAATTCTCTAGGAATGGTAAGAACCAAGTTTAGGTTCTTACCATTCCTAGCGAGAAATGCAAAATACTGCTACAAATCGACAAAACAGAAAACTCAAAATTTCGGGCCCACGCCATATCAAATTTTGGTGTAAAACTGTGATTCCCTACTCTACTCCATCATTGGAACCTAACTACGTCAAAATATTTCGATTTTTCTTTTTTTCTTTAAGAATTCCGAGATTTACTGGACTAAATATGCTACTATCAGCTTCTTACTCACATGTATGGTATGTTATATTCTGGTCTTGAAAACAAAAATAGCCAAACCTTTGAATATGTACTAGGCAACTATTTGCATTTCACTGCCACCTGGCATGAAACGCTTCATACAAAAACGTACAATTTTGATTCAATTCATTTGTTTTGAGTTGAAGCATTATTATTGTTCGTATAGAGAGATTCAACGTTTTTTATCGATCACCGGTCCATAATTGATGGTGATCAGTAGATAATATCTGTTATTTTGAAGTCATATTCACAAAATCACTATACATCACATATATGGTACACTGTAGTACATATATTGGAGACTAACAATAACCAAGCAGTATTAAAATGGCTTCACAAACATTCGCTCTACGCTACTACATTCTATCTTTTTCGTGCTGATGATTAAAAAAAAAATATAACTTACTAGGTGAGCTAATCATTTCGGAAGGGGGGGGGGGTTGTCCCCAAAACCCCCCCCCCCCTGTTCCTACGCCAGTGACTTTGCAGCATTCTGTCTAATTATATGTTCATTTAAATTTTTTAAATTGACCAGAAATCCAAATTTTGAGTAAATGTCATGATATGCATTCTTTCTCTTTTTTATTTCTGCTAGAAGCTTATCAATAATAGCATAATATGTATTTATGCGAAATTGGTTGTGCGCATGAAATTCATCTTCTTCAGACGTATTTTCGTTTTTTTCTTTTGCGTAGTCGTTTATACTCATCACATCCGGACAATTTTATACCTTCGGATTCGTAAAAATTAAGGGATTCGGTACTTCGTTTCGACTGTACAAATTTTTCTAAGGAAGAGTATAATACAATAATACTTTCAATTGTAATATTAACTTTTTGAAGTGATATATTAGTTTTATCCATGATTTCTAAAATTTCACTCCAAAATGCTACCGATAGCTGTTTCCAGTGAGTTGAACTCATTTAACAAACCCTTTGCTTCAACTTTTGTTGAAGGTTTTTGAAAGTTATCTTCGGAAATTTTATTCAATGCTTCTTTAAAAATTTTATAACCGGAAAGCACTGCCGCAGCTATTTCATTTAGAACAGGTTAATTGATTATTTCTGTCATGAATAAAAATAACTAATAACTAAATAACAACAATAACTTAAAAATGTATTTATTATTAAAATTAAAAAGTAATACAACATCCAAAAAAATGCCGCCCCCAAAAGGCTTGCGCCCTAGGGCTATAGCCCATTTTGTCCTGAGGATAAGGGGGCCCTGGTACACCCACTTCAAAAATGACAAGTTTCAGAAAAACATGTTAAAGTTTTGCACATTAAGCGCCACATACGATTGCGTACACATCTAAACTACTCATAGCTCCGTTAATTTTGCTCCGATCGACTTGAAATTTTGACACAACATTCTTGCAATGTTATACAATTATATTTTCATTTAAAAAAATTTAAAAAAAATACCAAAAAAAAAAAACTTAAAAACCTTACCCCGCCCTTAAACAAACCACAGTAGAATCGCGAAAACTTGAACTAATAAAAACCAGAAAAGTTGAAGTTATTGGAATTTTTTTTTTCAATTTCAATTTTTTCCATGCGACTGCCCCCCCCCCCCACCCAAGAGGGATTCCCAATTTACTAAACATACACGCATACATACATACATACTCGATTCATTCTCCGACTTTTTTACTTGACTGTAATTAGCATTCCCTACAAACATTATGATTCGAAAACGATGTGCTAGCAAATCGTAATCTCTGGCTTAAACTTCGATATCGAACTCGATATCGAACGGAAAACAGACGACCAGCGAAGGAAAAGGAACATGATTTTCGACCTTTCTCGACTTATTAACCCGAGATTCTCTTTCGATAGCGAATTGCGGTAGGTTCGAAGACGAACCGAAAGTGATGTGTGAACGAAGTTAGGCGCACAATGCGGTTGTGGTAGTGGTTGTATATATTGCTTATATATTAAGAGAAGCGAGCTATTCTCGTGTCGTAAGCGATTCGCGCAGAGCGAGGTTGTACGGACATTTCAGTAGAGCCGTGGAATTGGACATTTATTAATGTTAAGCGGGAAATAATGTCCGTGGACAGTAGTGTCATCGGCACTTCATGGCATCTGTTATGACTGAGTTGTAGAAATAAATAGAAAGCAGAGAAAAATAAGGTAGAAAAAAATGTATTGTCTTAAGTGTATGAAATCCATGTTAACAGTTCAATATTTTTCACTCCACTTTTTATTGTTTTTCACATAAAATAAATTTAATTGCGTACACTTAATTAATCAATTCTAACTCAACTGAACATATGTATCTGCGCGCGTGCCACTAAACAGTAAACAGATCAATGCGTTCTGTTTCGAGCATTATCAGGACCATAGTATAAATACTTACATAGGAAGCAAACTCCATATCTTCCTCATTGTCCACAACATTTTTCGCATAAGAAAATTTTACCTCTCAAATGGACGATTTTGGTTGCACAGTAAAAAATTTCAGAAAAAGTACTATTTTTTGTATAGTAATTTTTACTGTTGGGTCAATGTGATTTAACAATTAGAACGTAAATTTAAAGAACTGATATGCTTTCTGAAAAAATTACATAAAAGTACGTACGTTGTGCAGAATTCAATGGCGTTGTGTGCACAGTTAACGAATGTATGTAAAAGTACTATTTCTTATATAGTAAGGGTTAATTTACGTCATTCTTGGCTATTGTTGATGATTTAAGCATGTTGCAAGTATGATCAGGTGGCCGAGTGGTAGCGTATAGGACTTATGTGCAACGGGTCCGTGGTTCGAATCCGAGAGTGTGCATTCTAATTTTTCAACCAAAAAAAAATAATTTACAGGAAAATAAATTCGTAGCAAGCAGGAAAAAATAAAACAAATTTTTTTTAAATTTTTTTTTTTACACACTAGTGTGTAAAGTATACAGAATCAGCATGTAATTACAGTTTACACACTATTCTGTAGCGAACACAATGCAGTGTAATTTTACTATAATTAAAGTTGGCATCCAATTGCCTACTTTTAAAGTAGTAAAAATTTTTTACTGTGTGGTTGTACCTCTCAAAATTTTGAACAGCTGATGACTGAGCCAAATCTTTCGTCTCTTTCAATTACGTAAGTGTAATATAGCTTCATCGCTTTTTTGTCTGTTTTGGATGTTTTTATGCGTATTTCCTGTATTGCCATATCCCTCACCCTCACGTTATTTTCCCTTATTACTATTCCATACATACCAAATCGTGCAAAAAAAACAGAAATGAGTGTCAGAGTAATCGCCCATGACTGAAAGAGACGCAGCTTCTGAATATGTGTAGATTGTACGCATATTGATGTGTTTACATCGAGAATTCGAGCTGAGTTTGCTTACTATGTAAGTATTTATACTTTGATCAGGACAGTGATGAGTCATTTCAATTGTACTCAGAGAAACGAAGGAATCTCGCAGTAAATTCGAAGCATAGCCGCACGTAGTCTCATTTCTTTGTAATTCTGCAATCAGAGAAATGTTGAAATCTCGGGCACAAAGCGGAATTGTAGTGGTGGACTCTCTTTTTTCTTCTTATATGTAACAGAATCAGAGACACGAAAGAATCTCGGGAGAAGCTCGAAATTCTCATTTCTTGCTCCATTTCGAAATTACTTCGCGAAAGCGAGTTCTTCGCTAAAATGTTTGCAGGGTTTACTGTAGTAAACAGAACGTAATGAAAATACTACAAGACAACATATTGCGTAGGTATAGGGTCATTTCATAAAGAATCGCAATAAAAATTTTCATTCCATCTGTCCGCCGTACGGAAAATCGTTTGAAGGCTCGTAGCTCCCAAACACTTGGAGCTAATAAATTGAAATTTTTTAAGTGAAAACTTCTTTAGGCGCGTTGAGCGATTTTTGGATGGGGTAAATTTTATGAATTCGCGTCACCGTCACGCATTCGCGTCACCGACATGCTAATGTTAAAGTGAAAACTTCTTTAGGCGCGTTGAGCGATTTTTGGATGGGGTAAATCTTATGAATTCGCGTCACCGACATGCTAATGTTAAAGTGAAAACTTCTTTAGGCGCGTTGAGCGATTTTTGGATGGGGTAAATTTCATGAATTCGCGTCACCGACATGCTAATGGTAAAGTGAAAACTTCTTTAGGTGCGTTGTGCGATTTTCGGATGGGGTAAATCTCATGAATTCGCGTCACCGACATGCATTCGCGTCACCGACATGCTTATGTTAAAGTGAAAACTTCTTTAGGCGCGTTGAGCGATTTTTGGATGGGGTAAATCTCATGAATTCGCGTCACCGTCACGCGTCACCGTCACGCATTCGCGTCACCGACATGCTAATGTTAAAGTGAAAACTTCTTTAAGCGCGTTGAGCGATTTTTGGATGGGGTAAATCTCATGAAGTCGCGTCACCGACATGCATTCGCGTCACCGACATGCTAATGCTAAAGTCAAAACTTATTTAGGAGCGTTGTGCGTTTTTTGGATGGGGTAAACGAAAGAATCGGAAAAATTCGCCTAGAAAATCCATGAGACATATACAACAATTTTTATTCGAAAATATGATGATTTATACAAAAGAAGGTTCTGAAATACTCGAAAGAAGATTTGGTGAAAAATTTGACGATTTACCTATGATATTAAGTGGGGACTTCAATATTAATTTTGCAGATGATAAAAATCTAAAATTAATTGAATTTTTAAACGAAGCATTAGGTTTGACTATGTCAAATGATCAAAAATTCAGCACTACAAATTATAAAACGACAATCGATGCAGTTTTTACAAGATATCTACATAAATTCCAGTCAAAGGTTTTTATTTCCTATTTCAGTTACCATAAGCCTATTGTATCCCTTTTAGAATGTAATGAAATGGTTGAAAGAACAAATATTCTAAGAATTGTGTAAATTGATGATGATAATGATCCAATCAATTAAAATAATGTTGAAAATCAAGTTCATTAAAATTCACATAAATACAAATACTATGTATGAATAATATAAATGTATATTAATTATTATATGAATTAACTTGTGGTTATATTTTGTATTTGGATCGCGCAACCCATCATATGTTTTGATCAATAAATAAACTATATTTAAAATTGTATATAATTGTTGTTCGGAGTGCCGATAGACGCGAAAACCATACTAATTTTTGATACTACAATTAATTTGAAAATCCAAAAAAAAAAAACACTTTAATTTCATAGTTTCAAGTTTTCACTTCTGTCGGCAGTCCTAATGACTGCACTGTTTTTTTGTTTCGCATGATCTAGTCACGAGTAAGGTTCCTGTATACGCACTCACACTACTCACCCTACCTTAGGTTTGGCCGATGCATGCTCAGGTCGAAAACCAGTAAATTTAAATTTTTTTGATTTTATTGGGGGAATATCACATATCAATTCGAAATAGTCTAATTTTCGGTACAAAATAGGAAATTTCCATAAAAGAAATAGATAATGTACGTAAATTTACAAAAGAAAACCTTAATTCGGGCACACATACTATGCACACATACTATGCGCACACATACTATGCACCTTTACACCGAACTTTCGTGCAGCCAAACTTAAAAGTTTGGCTGCACGAAAACGACCTTTTTTCAGGTTATGTAGTGGTCTTCTAGTCCAATTTTGGGCTATCGGCCGAACTCCTACTAGAAAGGTGTGTGAGTATACAGTGACTTTAGTCACGAGCTGTAGCGTACACCGCAAAACAACCTGTTTTCGATACGCCTGCGGAAATGTGCTGCAAACGCTTTATTTATAAATATTTTGAAATGAAAATTTTGAAAGATGTAGTTCAGATGTTGTAGTGTTATATACAAATAAAATATAAAAAATCTAGCATTAACGGTATCGTCTAAAACAATTCTTGAAAATATGCCTTATTTTCACCGAATTAACCTTACCCCGCCCTTAAACTGTCTGGGTAGTTATTTTTTGTTGCTAAATAAAACCAAGAACGGAAAAAAAACTGTTTCATTCAATACTTTTTCAAATATCAAAATGATTATTTTCGTGCATCATTATTTGGTGCGATTTCGCATTGGTCGAGTAGGCATTTCTGTTTAACTGTTTCGGAATTGACTATTTGTATGGAAGGTCCTTGACAGGACGCAGTGCGAAAATCGCGAATAGCGGATTTTGAGAGCGCATAAATCATAAATTCAGCTGGTATAGTTATTTGGTGTAATTTTTGCATTTGGAGAATCTCGACCTGCGAGTTGAATGGGAGGTCCTAGAAAGGACATAGCGCAAGAATCAAATGTAATGAATTCTGAGAGCGCATAAATATTACAAATATTGACGCCAAAAAAGGTCCTTGCCCGGATCTTATTCCTCCCCTATTCCTATCACTGTCATTAGGGATTTTCCCTTCAGCCTGGAAATCGTCGCATCTCACGCCCATTCACAAGAATGGTGACAAACGAAACCTTGAAAACTACAGAGGTATAGCAATACTATCAGCCATACCGAAATTATTTGAAAAAATTATGCGATAAACTCACTAACGTTATCAACCCACTTCTTAATGACCAACAGCACGACTTTAGAAAAGGGCGCTCAACCACGACTAATCTAATGATTCTTGTATCTGATACACTCTGCGCACTGGAGAATGGGCACCAAATCGACGCAATATACACTGACTTTAGCAAAGCCTTCGACCAAGTTGATCACAATACTCTAATCTTTAAGTTAAAAAAGATCGGTATAGCAGGACCTCTACTTGACTGGCTTAAGTCATATCTGAGTAATAGTACTCAATGTGTTAAGTTCCAAGGCTTTATTTCCAAAGAAATATCAATGTCTTCTGGTGTTCCCCAAGGAAGTCACTTAGATCCTCTTTTGTTCAATATCTTCATTTCAGATCTATCAGAAGTATTGGAAAGTGTTTCACATCTTTTATACGCCGATGATCTGAAAATATGTCATTCCATTAGCTCCCCCGCAGATGCTGTATTTCTGCAATCCAAGCTCTTGGCACTAGATGGATGGTGCAGTCAAAATAAATTAAAGCGTAATGTCGGTAAATGTCACGTGATTAGCTTCTCACGCAAAGAATCCACTTATCACCATAACTATACCCTAAGTGGAAATGACTTAAATCGGGTGGAGCATATTGAAGACCTCGGCGTGCTACTTGACAATAAACTATGCTTTAAGTCTCACTACAACAGAATAATCTTAAAGGCCAACAAACTTCTTGGTTTCATTAAAAGAAGGGCTAAAGAGTCCAAAAATATTTGGGTGACTAAATCATTATTCTGTTCCCTTGTTCGCCCTCTGCTGGAATATGCATGTCCCATTTGGGATCCCTTTTTTCAGATATATAGCAGCAGAATAGAGTCAATCCAGAAGCAATTTCTTCTGTTTGTTCTGAGGGACTTGTATGACCCTAGAGACTTTGATAACCTTCCACACTACACAGTTAGGCTACATCTGTTAAATCTTTTACCGCTCAGCTCTAGGAGAACTATGCTCACATCCTGTTTCACCTTAGAAGTTTTGAATGGTAATATTAAGGTTGATCACCTTACAAATAAAATTCGACTTAATGACACTGTCACGCTGACGAGACATTCAAAACCTCTTAAGGAATATCCCCATCGTACTGATTACGGTCGAAATTAACCTATCAATAGATGCTGTAGAACATTTAACAATTTTAGCGTACATATCACACCTCCAATAAGTAAGCCAACATACAAACTTAAACTTCGTTCGATCTTATCAGCTCCTCCTCATCCCGTTTAACCAACCAACCAGTGCGTCTAATTAAAGTATATTAAACTAATTAAAGTAAGTCAAATTATATTGTATTAATTTAGATTGATTTAAGTTAATTTTAAACTTTTAAACTTTATATACATAGGTATATCTTGTTTGATAAATAAATAAATAAATAAATAAATAGCGCATAATTCCTGTGTATTTATTTTTTCCATTATTTAAAATTTTAGGGGGGGGGGGGCTAGCTTGCCGTCTACTCAGCCCCCCCCCCCCCCCACCTTAAAATGATTTATCCTTACTAAACGAAAGGAGCGCAAAAAAATTTTTTCTTGGTGTTTTGGAGAGCGCATAAATAGCGGATAATTCTATTGTTTTTGAGAGCGTATAAATAGCGCATAATTCTATAATTCCGCCAGCTGGGCGGACGTTTTTTTGATTTTTGAAGCGTCAAACTAGCATCGGCCGATCCATTTTGACGGTTTAGCCGAGCTTTTTATAAATTGTTATAATAGCAATGCTATGCTGTGACGTCAAGATAGACGTAGATGAAGCAAGGAATTGAGGAACGACCGAAGAACAAATGTCGAGGCATGAAAGGTATGTATAATAATTGTACAGTAATTGGCAAAAATAGATGCAACAACGTTTGGTATATAAAATTTCATTTTTCTCAAGTTTTAGCGATATTCAAATTCAGGGGGGAGGGGAGGTTTTGCAAGTGCCCCTTCTTGCCCCTACCTGTTGGCGCCCATGAAAACATCCAACTGATCGTACCACAAAAATTTAAAGACATAGGCCGCTATTCACAGTCGTCATAAAATTGACTTTAAGTTAATGCCGACTTTAGTGTCTTATTAATAATACGACATTAAAGTCAGCTTTAACTTAAAGCCAACTTCATGACGACTGTGAATAGCGACCTCAGACTCTCACAAGTACATAACTGCATTAATTAAAGGTGCGGTTGTCTTCTTTACAAATCAGAAAACATATTTAAAAAATAAAATAATTTGCGCCCAGGAGAGCTAAAAAATCTGCCAACATTCTGGGCGCAACATTACCATTTTTTCGGTAGAAGTTCGGAACGTGTTTAATTCGGGGATGCGGTGTATGTTACTATGTGACTGAAAACCTAACAAAAATCTGCCAACAGTCTGGGCGCAACTTTATTATTTTTCAGGCAGAAGTTCAGAACGCGTTCAATTCGAGGATGCGGTGTACGTTACTATGTGACTGAAAACCTAACAAAAACATCGGGAAGTGGTTAGAAAAGGGTGTAACATATGAATTAAATAATTGGGTCATATTCCGGGATGCGGTCTAGAGGTTGAAAAAAACAAAACTTAAAAATAGGTTATTATTAAACAAACCTGGGGAAGTAAAAAGATATTCGATATCTGATCAGACCTGAGAAACATGGTGGAATTCATGAAAAAGTATACAACCAGTTTACACCCTCTTAGGGGTCGAATTTCAAAAAATCTTGACGCATTCTAGGTATTCATATGAAGAATCCGTAGAATAAAAATGAGTTCAATATTTCGAAAGACATAGTAGATATGACGAAAATCGTGAAAATATATGCATTTTATATTAACTGATATTTTTTTGCACCCCCCCCCCCCCCCCTTCTGAACGCCAATGAATATTCGAATTTTTTCTTATCAAAATTACTTTTCTAGCTAATTTACATATACGTACCGAGTTTCAACTTCTTAGCATAAGCCGCTCTAAAGTTAGGAAAAACACCCCCCACCACCGTACCATACTACCCCTAAAAAAGTTTTATTTTTCCACCATGCCACTACTATAGCTCTATCTAAATACCAAGTTTCAGCTTCCTATCATTATAGATTCTTAAGATATAAGCATCGCAACTTTTTCTTTCTCACCCTTCCCCACCCTCACCCTCTACCCCCACACCACCAAACTTTTTTTCCCTACTAGGGTTCTATTAGGCCTACTTCTGGTAAAAATTTGAATCATCCATTTTACACTGTTATTGAGATATGAAACGTGTTATTTTTGAAAAATTCTTATCCCCTCCACTTACGTTCTCCTTCGCCCCCTTCAAAGATTTTACTTTCAGCAATCTTAATTTATCAAGCTTTATATCCAAACCGAATTTGGTTTTTCTGGTTCCACTGGTTTGTGAGATATCTTAATGTTAAGTGTTTCAACCCCCACCCCCGTACGCCACTACCCCCATCCAAAAATTTTCCTTTAATCTACTCTCCTAGTATAACTACAGATATTTGTTAAGTTGTAATTGCTTGCTATTAACGGTTAAGGAGATATGGATTTTAGAATGTGTCGATTTCGATTTTTTTGCGTTTCGGACGCATTGCTTCCCCCTCCACTCCCACACCCCTTCACCCGTATCATCAATTTTTTTGCAAATGGGTCCACTATCAAAGCTTTATAGAAATTCCAAGTTTCAGTCTCCTAACATAAGCGGTTGCTGAGATCTAGAAACCAAAATTTTTCGTCTAAAACGCTTCCCCCACCTTCCCCCTCACACCCCACCCATGAAAATAATGTCAATTCAAAGCGTCTACCCAGTCTATTCCTAGAAAAAATTTTAATTTAATAGCTCCACTGGCTTGAGAGCTACGAGCCTTCAAAGGGTTTTGGCGGTCGACGTACTTACAAAAAAATTTTGAGGGCAGCAAATTTTTTTTTTTTTAAAATCAATAACAATACTGTATTATAAATAATAAAGTAAAAGTTCGGGAAGCGGTTAGAATATAGTGTAATACATGAATTATATAATTTTTTCATATTCCGGGAAGCGGTCTAGAGGCTGAAAAAGAAAAAAACTTAAAAATAGGTGATTATTAAACAAGCCTGGGGAAGTGAGAAGATATTCGATATCTGATCAGACCTGAGAGATATGGTGGAATTTATGAAAAAGTATACAACCACTTTACACCCCCTTAGAGGTCGAATTTCAAAAAATCTTGAAAACACTTTCTTGGTATTCATATGAACAATTTGTAGAATAAAACTGAACTTTAAATATTTGGAAAGACCCAGTAAATATGACGAAAATCGTGAAAGTATAGGCACTTTATTTTTACTGATAATTTTTTTTGCCCCCCCCCCCCCTCCGAATGCCAATGAATATTCCAAATTTTTTTTTATCACAATTACTTTTCTAGTTGATTTATATGCACGGACCGAGTTTCAACTTTCTAGCATAAGCCGTTCAAAAGTTATAAAAAACACAAATATCGACAATTCACGTATCTTGCCTTTCTTGTACAGTTTCATACAGTTGCATAAAGAACGGTTACGATACATAACTTAAAAGATTCTTTCGAAAGGAAGTTGAATTTCATTACTTTTATTTATTAAAAATATATTTACTGTCAAGTAGGTATTGAGAATTAAAGCTACCGCATACAGGTAATCACAGATATATTATTAAGAAATAATAATAATGAAATTCAACTGTACGCAACTGAACCTTTGTACAAGAAAGGCGTGAAACGTGAATTGTCGTTAGTTAGCGTTAAGTGACGATGGAGACTGGGGCCGTATGCTGTATTCCGTCGCTCGTCGTTCATTGCCAACGACGAGCGACGTTGTCAGTATTTTGGTATGATGTAAGCCGACGCGTCGTCGTTTTGGACATTTCAACGACGCACATTGCACGCGCGAACGACATAGTTACGGATTGCCAAACTGAACGACGCGACGTTCGTCGAACGTTCGGGGCGAACGTCGCAACGTTAGTTACAGTATAGGGCCCCTGATTTGAATCAGTAATGCATAATTCTTGAACTTAAAGGGACGAGAAGTTTTTAAAAGGTTGCGCCAGGTTGTACGGCTATGCGTTCAGAAAAACTTGTATTGCAATCAAAATATAATACCAAAATGATATATTTTTACTTATGTATTTCTGTAAAAATGTACTTCCTCCAGCAACTGTCAAAACTTAACGGCAGTTAGATAAAGCTATTAAAAGAATCGTGAAGATATCTGAATCTAAAGCCAGTTAACGACATTTATAGATTCGTGAAGATATTATGTGTAAAAGATATGTAACCAAAAGAGATCTTTAAAGATAGTTGAAGACATTTTAAGGACCGAGAAGATCTGGCAATGTAAAGATAACGAGCATAAAGAACTCTTTGTCCAGAAGCATACGTGGAGTAGAGACTAAGACGTTGGACTTCAAATCATGACGACCGGAGTTCGAGCCCAAAGAAAGATGAGATTTATTTCCCTAAATAAAAATTTCTAATATGTTTACAATGTAAATTATTATGTAAAAAATATGTTATCTGTACAAAGAAGTAAGTAAAATAAACCTTAAGAACAACAGAGTAGTAAATATTTTTTTTAAATACTCGCCTAGTTTTATATAGAGATCTATAGCTGTATCGGTAAACCTCTCTTGAAACGCACCGTCAAGTATCGTTAAAGATTCTTCTAACTGCAGCTTGATTACGAAAGTCTGGAAACGACATCGTTCTTTAACACCACCTACATTATTTTCTATACAGATCTCACGTGAACTTTATGAATCTTTACAGATCTCTGTAAAGATTCATATAGCTTGGCTGTACGGGTACTACCCCTAAAAAAAAATTTATTTTTCCACCGTGCCACGACTATAGTTCTATCTAAATATCAAGTTTCAGCTTTCTATCATTATGGGTTCTTAGGACATAAGCATCGAATGTTCCTCCTTCTCACCCTTCCCTACCCGTACCCTCTACACCCCCACCACAAATTTTTTTTCACTACAAGGATTCGCTTAGGCCTACTTCTGGTAAAAATTTGAAACATCTATCTTACACTGTTATTGAGATATGAGACGTGTTATTTTTGAAAAATTACTATCCCCTCCACTTCCGTGCTCCCCCGCCCCCTGCAAAGATTTTACTTTGGTCAATCTTTTTTTGTTAAGCTTTTCACCCCCCACCCCCGTGCGCGTCTACCCCCACCCAAAAATTCAATCTACTCTCCTAGTATAACTACAGATATTTGTTAAGTTTTAATTGCTTGCTATTAACGGTTTAGGAGATATGGATTTTAGAATGTGTCGAACTCGACTTTTTTGCGTTTCGGACGCATTATTTCCCCCTCCAATCCCACACCCCTTCACCCATGTCAGCAATTTTTTTGCAAATGGGTCCACTATCAAAGCTCTATAGAAAATCCAAGTTTCAGCCTCCTACCATAAGCGGTTGCTAAGATCTAGAAACCAAAATTTTTCGTCTAAAACGCTTCCCTCACCTCCCCCCTCACACCTACACCCCTCAAAAAATTCTAACTTCAAGGGGTCTACTATATCTATTCATAAAAAAAAATCAATTTAATAACTGAGTTTGTGTACGGCGTACGGCACAGACAGATTGAAATTTTTTATTTCTTTTTTGGTGTTTATTAGTAATAAAACGTGTAAAAAAAAAATTTCGGGGTGGCAAATTTTTTTTAAAAAAAAAATCGATGACAATACTTTATTATTAAAATAATAAAGTAAAACGAGTTGCATCTGGAGGTTTTTTTTACACGTTTTTGGCCACCCCCAGCTGTTGAACTCCGCTTTCATTTGGTGTTTGGGAAATCTGAAAAAATATGTGCCTTAAAGAAAAGAGACTGCTATCAAGTTTTTTTTTAAACAATTTTTTTATATTTTCTCTCTCTTTGCTTTATTTATTTTTTGCTTTTTTGTTGTTTTTTTCGAATTTTCAAATTTTCTTCAGCTTGTCGTAAATTTCGCACTTCTAACTGTGTCGTCATTCATTTGAGTTTTTTTTCTCTCGTTAGCTTAAAGTCATCATATATGGCTAAAGTGTACAAATAGGTTTTTTTTGTTAACTGTAATTTTGTTAAAGTTAATGTTAAACTAGAAAATTTTCCATTTTTCTTGTCCTCTACTTCGTATAGTTTGTAATTTTTTTTGTTTTGTTTTATAAAAAACAGAATAAAAATAAAATTAAATAAAAAAAAAGGAATGATGTGCTCATTGTTTCTTTTTTTTTCCTTTTTTCTGTTTTCTTTTTTTTCTTTTTTGTTCACTAAAAATATTTGTGGCACATTTTCGTTAATTTCTACTCTGCGTATAAATGCAAAAAAACGGTCAAACAGACCGCGGATTCCATCCCCCTCCCTCCCTTCCTCGAACTTTCTCGACATCAATAACAAAATAAATACAAAAAAGAAAAGAAAAGATCAGGAAAAACAAATAAATAAATTATATATAAATAAATTAAATTAAATTAAATCAAAAAAAGGAAAAATAATCAACAACTTTTTTTACGGGGTATTAATAAATAAATGCTTAGCCATTTTGTATATATGTGTGAGTGTTTGTGTGTTTTCCTTTGTGAATATTTGTGCAGTTTTCACAAAACTAGAAGAAAACTCAACTCCACCCTATTTTCCCCGTCCCCCTGTAATTTACCCATACCCCGACGAAAAAAAAGGTAAATTCCTTTTTTTTTGGTGTCATTCGTTTTCCGCGCCATTTTTAAAATGAATCAAATCCGGACACGTCGTCGCTACCCTGTCAGCAATAAAAAGAAAAAAAAATTCAAATTCAAATTTCTGATGACCCCGCCCTCGGCTGGGCGACTCTACTGACCCGATCCGGTTTGTAAAGATGCGTGTGCGGCAGTAGAAAAGTGGAGCCAATGTCACGTTCGGCCATTGTGTTTGCCTCCTGAAAAGGGCGGGAAAAAAACAAAAACATAATTAGAAGAATTGGATCCCTTAAAGATTCGAGACTGTGGGAGGGGTGCTTACGTCATTATTTAGCTGCGAATGTTTTTCGTAAACGCTACGAAGGGATTTGGTTTGCGGTTGTATTGTCGTCTCGTCGAACGATCGAGCTTCTGAGACGGTCCTGTAGGGAAAGTAATCAAAGTATTCAAAGTAATCAAATCATTCAAAGTAATTATATTACAATTCGGTATGTTGCATCGTGTCAAGCCATGCGTCCATTGGATCCAGGAAACCTCCAGCGTTGTCGTTGCTGCGAAAAAAAAAAAAAAAAATAGAAACGAGGGTCGGAGAGTGGTCGGAAATTAACCAAATAGAGCTCATTCTATACTTTTCACTGCCCGACTGCTTCTTATAGCCGCCATATTGCGAATGTCCGTCGCTATTCAAAGCCGAACTGCCGTTGTGCATTTTCGACAGCTTCTGTATCAAGTGACTTTTAGTGTCGAGCGTTGCAGTGGCAGTGGCGTCCTGACCGACAGTGGCGGACACTTCAAATCCGGCCGATACTAGGGCACCGCCCGTTAGCGAAGCAAGCAACTGCTTGTTATTGCTGCTGCTGTTGTTGTTGTGATTGGTGCTGCCCGATGAGAGCTTCTTTGTTTGCAGTGTCGGCGATAGCTAGATAAAGGGTGGGAAGAGGGGGGGGGGGTTGGGTTGGTGTTTAGATTTAGATTGAAAAAACCGGCGGGAGATTGAGGGAGTTTTTGTACCTGTGCTCCGGCGTCCAAGTAGCTTAGAAGTTTAGCTTCCGATGCACATGATGTTGCCACCTGGGCGCCACTGTTTTCCATGTGGGAAATTGGATGGTATTTGGCGCGCGGGATCATAACTGTTAGGGAGCGATCGTTTTGATCGAGCAAATTGCATCGATGCTCGGCTTCCGTGAGTTTGGCCATTGCGGCATTGTGCTGTAGGCTGCTGACAACGCTTAGCTTCTTTTCTGCGTCTTTGTTGACGTTTTTCTGGAAGGGGGAGAAAATATCGGCATTAGTGGAGTGCACTATTAGAAAAAGCTACCTTCCTTAAAGCCTTGCTGATGCCTCGGAGCCTCTGTAAGGCAGTACTAGCAAAGAATCATCATAAGGCTTTGCCGAAGCTATGTCCGTACCTTGTAGCCTGGGTAAGGCATGAAAACGGCACGAAAACGGCACGAAAATGGAACGAAAATGCCACGAATACGACTTGCCTGTCTCAGTTGCCGCAGTAGGGCCTTATAGAAGGTAGTTTGTTAGTAGGGGGAGAGAGAGCGTCTCGGTAGCCTCGATAAGGCCTTGTGGATGGTAGTTTATAAGTGGGGGGGGGAGAGGGGGCATCACCGAATTTGCAACAAACACTTACCTTGGCGACATACGGCAAAGTATCGGAGCTATGACTTGCTTCGCTGCTCGAGTCCTTGATCATGGCACGTTTGTCCAACTTTGTAGCCTTACCGCCACGACCGCCGACGCCACTGCGCATTCCAAGTCCCGATTTAGGCAAAATAACATTAATATCGGACATGGGTGGTTGAAGGACGCCACCGCCGCGTGCCTTTCGTCGCTTCGAGCACGTGACCAGCAAACAGAAGAACAACAAGAGGACAAGCAACGCTCCAACGGAAACCAAAGCAATTAGTAAAATCTTCAGGTTCAATTGACACGATGCGCCCGCATACCAGGCAAAACATTGACACAGCATCTGATCCGAATCGGAGTCAAGTTCGCGCGCATAGCATGTCCCATGATAGTAGCATTTCTCACAGCCGATTTGCTCGGCCGAGCAAATGCGTCCCGGATAGACGGGATTTTCCGATAGGTCGGCGAAACCTTCCTTACAGCTGCACGTGTACGTACCGTGCAGATTGAAGCAGTGCGCACTCTCCGAACAATCGTGGAACAAAGTGTTCAGGCATTCGTCGAAATCTTTGTGAAAAAGAATGAGAAAAAAAAACATTTTGGATTAGACAGAAAGGTTTGCGTCTTGGCGACTACTTACCAGAAGCCTTAAGGTCATCCGCACCACCAGTTCGTGCCGAATACAGTTCGGTACCGCCAATACTATAGTTGGTGCTGCGTAAATACTTGCGGAATACATCAATTAGACGCTGCTCATCACTATCGTCGGACAACTGAAACAAACAAACCAAACGTTTTGTCTTCGAAAAGAACCCGACTTAGTCAAGCTTTCAACCCACTTGCAAGTAGAACTCGCCAACTACACCATTTCCGTCCGATGTCCGATCAAATCCGGCCACGTGAACGCCGTGATAGATGTCGCGGAAGTCCGACTGCATGACCATACGATCCAGTGCTTCGTGCGTTAGTCCGGCCAAGTAGTAGAATCCGTCCGACTCCTTGCTCGCGAGATTCTCGTTAAAAGCGAGCATTTCTTTTCCGAATCGCTGAAGTGGCAGGCTCAATTTGTAGGTGTACGTAGCTGTAAGAAATATCGGGATTAATCGGAGCAATTAGGACGATTAAGTCCGATAAATTCTTCCACGCACAGCCCCCGAAGCAAAACCAAGGGTCGCGGGCAACGATAGCGATAAACGGGACGTTTTCATGGCGTCGATAAGAAAACGGTAGGAAAACGGCAAGAAAACGACTCCTATGATTCGAACGCGATCCGATGCGATCAAGTGCAGTGGCCGCTGGATTTACACTGTAAACGTGTTGGCACGACTTTACTTTGGAGGATTTTGGAGGGTCTTAGATAACCTTGAAGGATCTTAGAGGACCTTAAAAGATCTTGGAGGATCTTGGAGAGTCTTGGTGAGTCTTGGAGGACCTTGGAGAGTTTTGGAGGACCTTGGAGGATCTTGGAGGATCTTGGAGGACCTTGGAGAGTCTTGGAGGAGCTTGGAGGACCGTGAAAAGTATTGGAGGAGCTTGGAGGATCTTGGAGGACCTTGGAAGGTTTTGGAGAGTCTTGCAGGATCTTGGAGAGTCTTGGAGGACGTTGGAGAGCCTTGGAAGAGCTTGGAGCACCTTGGAGAGTCCTGGAGGATCTTGAAGGACCTTGGAAAGTGCTGGAGGATCTTGGAGGACCTTGGAAAATCTTGGAGGACCTCGGAAGATCTTGGAGGACCTTGCAGAATCTTGGAGGACCTTGGATAGTCCTGGAGGATCTTGGAGGACCTTGGAGGATCTTGGAGGACCTTGAAGGATCTTAGAGGACCTTGCAGGTTGTTGGAGTTTTGGAGGACCTTAGAGGATCTTGGAGAATCTTGGAGGATCTTGGACGATCTTGGAGGGCCTTGGTGGATTTTGGAAGGCCTTGGGTCTTTGAAGGGTCTTTTGGAGGTTCTTGGAGGATCCTCTTGTGGGGGGAAATAAAATCCACCAAATCCACCTTCGTACGTTTACTCCTCAAATTTTGCTTAGAAACGGAAGACGCGGGCGTGAAAAAAAAACCGGTGTACACTTACGTTTACACGGCCGATCCGGGAACATTCGGGCAAATCCGGGACGACAAACGCATCGCATATGTCCGTCAAGACGCTGACACAATTCATTGCGGGACGCCTTGCAATCCGGACGACATTCGGAACTCTCCGATACTTTTGGCGGCGTTGCAATCAGAATGCCACCGAGAAGAACGTGATTCGATTCGCCGTTAATCGGGTCTTCGTCACGTTCCGGCAAATTGAACGACGGCAAATTGTTGTAGTCGGTGTCGTCGAGCGTTGGATCGTTGTCGTCGTCGTCGTCTCCGCCGATAGTATTCAACGACGTTCGTGTCGGCGTCTTGGTGTCGGCCATATTAATCGAGCCGGCATTCTTTTGATCGGTCATTACAACGAAAATACTGTCCTGTTGTCCACCGGCGGCTGTTTTGTTGCCGGCCGATTGGGCCGGGGTCGGATAAAATGCCGGAGGAATTTTGTGAATCGGATACGAGGAGGGAACGGCCGCCGAGTCTGATGTTGTTTCGAAATCGGTTATCTTATTGACGACTTCGTCGGACGGTGTTGGCTCCTTTTCGGGATTGTGATGAACTGAGCTTGGGGCGGCGGGCGTTTGAAGTCGGGTCGTTGGGGAAAGTTGAATGGTAGTCGATGACAATTGGTGGTGGAGTGTATGAATTTCTGTTTCGGTGACCGTATCCACGGCCGTTGAGGTTCGTGTTATTGTCAATATCAACGTTTGCGTTGACGGGATACCTTGACTTTCAACAACGGTCGTTTTTGTCGTTGTAACCGTCAGCGTTTTCGTATTAGTGACGAACTTAGTGGGCAAAATGATTTTGCTTACTAGACGCGTTCGTTTCGAAAAGTTAAGCGGTTTTGTGATCGTTACCGTTTCGGTGTGACCGACAACGACCGAACCGATCGCCGAATGATTTTCACTCGTTGGTGAAACTTCCGAGCCGGTTATTAGAATTTCATCGGGAATTTGTTGGAGCTCGTTGAATAGTTCGCCGCTAGTTGAGTGCAGGACGGTTGGTGTTGGCGACGTTGGTGAAGTTCGAGTCACGTTCTCCTTAATGCTGGGCGTTGGAATGATTGCAGACGAGCCACCGCCGGGCTTCTCTGTAACGACTTTCTTCTCGTTGTAGTTAAATTTACTCGTTGTCGTCATCGAGCCCGGCCACTTAGTTCGGGGCATTGGTGTAGTTGGTGTACGATATCGTGTCGAAAACCGGAGTATTGGCCTAGCCGTGCGCTCTGTTAACGGCGCGGGACTAGTAGACGGCTTCGTCCAGTCACCGAGCGTTGTTGGTGAAAAGGTTGTTATACGCGGTGTTGTCGTTGTGGTTTTCATTGACGACGTTCGCAGCGGTATAGCGGGCCGTTGCGGATTTCGTAGGTTCAATGTTGGCAATGGTGTGTTGAAAAGTACCTGAGACGGGAGAGGCGGTGGATTTAGTCCCATCACTTCTTCGGTCGTTGGTGCAATCGCTTGAACCGAGACGGATGGCGATGGCGGCGGTGGTGGTGGTGGTCGCATATTAACGGATAGTTCGGGTAGCGTAGCCGATCCCGTTGTTGATGTATCGTCGAGATTATTGATTACACCCAAATTATGGGGATTTATGCTCTCCTTGTAGTCGAATATCTCGGACGAATCCTTCTCCAAATCGTTGGTGATTGGTGGCTTGATGTAGTTGTTGCGATTAAAGGGCGTTTCGGTTTGTGTTGTTGTTATATTGCGGGTAGCATGGCCCCCGTTGGTGTTATCATCGTTTAGGACCTGCGGTCTGTCGATTGGCAACGAAACTTGAACGTAATTGTGAAAACTGTCGATAGCGCCGCCATTGATTATTTCGTTGGTTGACGGATCCGGTGAGCTCTGGTCCGTCGGCTTCCGGAATCCCGAACCGGAACTACTCGGGACCGATGGTAGGCGCGATGGTCGCAAGGTCGGACGAGTCGTTAGTAGGAGTGGCGGTCGGAACTTTTCACCAATCGAAATAAAGTACGGTTTTGTGTTCGTTGTTGGTGATTTCGGTGTTGGTGTAGTCGATTTCGTGTTCGGTTGCAATGTTGTTGATGTTGTCGTCCACGCTGCATTCGTTGTACTCTTCATTTCCATGTGGTGAAGCTCGTTGATTGCGGACGCCGAGGGCATATTTAAAAATGGCGGAATATTGTAGCTGACGGTTTTCGACGTTGTTGAAGTCGGATAGTCGATATAGTGGCCGGGAATGACGGGCAGCGAGTTCGATTCCTGTATAACTTCGCCCTCTTCGTTCTCGTAGTCGTCGTCGTGATGCTGATCAGTTATTTCGTCGTTGATTGACGGTGCTTGAGAGTGCTCCACTGGTGAGTTGTCGTCGCCGACAAAAAGCGGTATCGATTGTGAAGTTGGCTGCGGATAGCGCGGACCGTACAAGTAATTCTTATTAAAGGCAAAGTTGTTGTTATTGCCGCCGCTCGGTGTGTAATGATATTGCGGACGTTGGTGAATGAATGTCTTCGTTGGTGTAGCCGGGCCCGAATTTCCATTGATCGGTGGCGGTTCCATTCCATGAACTTGATACTGCTGATTCGGATAGTGGTGATCGTGTTGCGGCGTCAAATTCACATTGACCTCGTGATCGTAGTACGGTATGTTCACGTTGTAGTGTCCGTTCTTGTGAACGCTTTGACTATGTTGTCCGCGTATTGGTGTAGAGTGGGGAAATTCATTTTCCTTCTTGAACGTAATGGGGGGCACGTGGACGTCGATATTGTGACTGAGCACGTTTGCGTCTAGGTTTATGTGAATCGGATGATTCGAGGATTCACCAACTCCATTGCTATTGGTACTACTACTACTACTACTGCTCCCTAATCCATGATACGAGTCCGATCCGGCTATGATATTATTCTGTGACGTTGGTGAATCGATACCGATTACAGTGTTGGGATAGGGCGACGGCTCGTCAAAGTACTGACCGTTCTTATGAAGTTCAGCCGTACTTTCGATGATCAGAACTGGAGCGGTATTGCCGTGCGGTATCACAACGTTTGCTACTTGCGACGGCTGAATATTCACCAGCATTGGCTTCTCGGTGTTGCGATGCTGCTGCTGCTGCTGTTGGTGAACTTTGGTTACATGAAACGCCGGCAAATCGGTACTGAAGACTTCCGGAATTCGTTTGATTTCGAGAATTTCGTTGTTGAGCGGTGGCGGCGGCTGACGCGGATATTGGTGCTGTTGATGTTGATGTTGGTGTTGATGATATGTTGAATGCGGTATTGGTGAAGTGTGTATGAAGTTTGTGGGCGCTTGATTCTGATAACGATTGGGCAGCGCTATGGATGAATGCGATTGATGATAGTTCTTGTAACCGGACACTGATGCGGCTATTGGGGAAGACTGCAGCGCTGGTGATGGTGGTGGTTGTTTGGGTGGACGAATAAAGTTCTGTTGATATGGCAAGAGCGGTATAACATTCGGTGAATTATGTTTGGGTGGAAGATCCTGTTCGGGGAACGGTACACGCGGTCGTACACCCGCCTGTTTGCCAATTATTACATCAGAATTTGCCGTAATTACTTCGCCCGGACTAATTGGAATACCGCCGTTCAACAAAGGCGTCTCATACGTCGGCTTGCCAACCGTAAACTCCAACTTATTGTTACGATTCGATTTTTCGTCCGTGTGCATTTGCCACTTTTGTTGGTGTTGATGCGGCCGTTGCGGTTTTGGCGGTGCAATATGCAACGAAGCGGGACTTGGCGCACGATTACCGTTCAACAGTTCGTTTGTACTACTTCGGACCGGAATGTAGATTGGTGAATGCTGTTGTTGTTGTTGAAGCGAACTCAAATCGTTTGCTGGCAACGTTGATGAGATGTTCTTGAGAAGATTCTTGCTACTGATCTCGTTCGTATACGGTCGCAATCGTGTGAGATTCTTACGCGTTGGTGAACCAAAATTCGTTTGTATTAGACCGGCCATTGCATTGATGACCGGCCCCAAAGCGGTTAAACCGTTCAAATTCAACGAACCGATTAGATTTGGTACTTGAAAGCCGTTCTTGTCGTTGTCTTTCGTCTTGTTCGCGATTTCGGACGGATCAAGAACGTTGGTGAAGTGTTGGTCGTTATGTTCGGAACCGGCCGCGTCCGAATCATCAACCGCATTATCGTCGTCCTTAATTGTTTCGAACGCAGGCTCGGTTTCGCTCTCCGACGCTACAACTATGTCGTCATGGTCATGCTGAACCGATTCTTTGTCATCGTTCGCATACGTCTGGGTTTGTTGTTGGTGAAGCTGCGTACCGAGCATATTCATTGCTGTTATTTCCAACGTTTGTCCACCGATTAGTGTTGCCAGCGTTGTTATAAGTGCCGTACTTGCGATTCGCAACTGATCGCGAAACTTTTCCAATGCACCGCGACTAAGCATATGATTCGGTATCGATTCGGTTATAACATTCTCAACAACACGCTTATGCGACTTCACCAACGTGGACGATCGCGTTTGATACTGTGCCGACTTGAGTACGGTCGTGAAGTAGGTGAAGGTCGTCAAGTAGGTTTTCGTCGCGTAGATATGAAGACGACTGTTCGCGTTCGATGGTACATCTTCGGCCGCATCTAGCGCAATATACGACGTCATAACGGACGTCGTACTTTTCGGTGGTAACGACTCGGTTATGACGACTTGCGTTAGGACGTTCGATGTCGAAACGATCTTCTCGATGTCGGTATCGTGCAGCGTGCGGGTCATTGTGATCTTGCTGAAGTAGGTATTGGTCTCGTGGATTGGTGTAGCCTCTTCGGACGGTTGTAGAAAAGATATGTAGTCTTCGGGACCAGTTATTGTATTGGTGACGATATGTTTCGATGAGACGACAAGCGGCAGTTCACCATCGACTATTGTATTCAGGTAGGTGTACGTTGTGTGAAATACACCAATGGCGAATTCGGGGGTCTGAAAAATACACCAACGATTAGGAAGGGAAATCGGAAGTGGCAAATTTTCATGGTTACATACACGTGATAGGGTCACGCCTGACGTTGATGTTGGTGTAATTTTCATGTAGTTTTGCTGTTCCGTTGCAATATTCGATATGACCTTCTCGCGACTCT
This sequence comes from Beris chalybata, assembly GCA_949128065.1. NCBI lineage: Eukaryota > Metazoa > Arthropoda > Insecta > Diptera > Stratiomyidae > Beris > Beris chalybata. Next base: position 6,343,466 of record OX421898.1, read on the forward strand.
CAACCGTTGTTGTACCGTCCTGAAGGTACGTTGTCAGGTACGTGTACGTTGTCAGGCACGTTTTCGTCACGAACTGATTCGGTTTGATCGGAAATTGAAGATTCTCCTGTAAATTGCCTCGTGGGTTGGTGAAACATTTGCTGTTATACCCCTTCCACAACCATCATACATACCTCACTCGGTGCAATCATTATCATTTGATTCTTGAGCGTGCTGGGTGCCAATGTCATTGGTTTGTACAAGTTGCTCGGCAAGATTCGTAGAACGCTGTGACGATGAACGGCGGCTGTCTTACTTTTATCACCGGCAACAATCACTTCGACGCCATTGGACATAATTCGTGTGGCTAGGTTGTAGCGTGCCTCGTCACCAACGACCGTTGGTGTATCCAATTGAAACACAAACGGTTGAAAGTTGAAGAAACGGGCACTTTCGTCGCTATTTGACGACGACACTGTCTCGTATTGTGATGATTGATGAATGATACTTTTCTCTCGATGAATGATTGGTGATGTTGGTGAAATGTAAAGGTCTGTGTTTTTCGAAAGGGGGGAGGGATGATTTCATCGAAAAAAAAATAAACCAATTGCTTTTTTTGTTGTTGTTTTTATAAAATATCAAAAATATATTAAAAAATATCAGTTTTTTTTTTTGTTGTTTAAAACTCTTATATACATTGGTGATTAATATAATAGAAACAAATTTATATAATACAGGTTGTTGGTGTGTTGGTGAAGTTATAAAACAAAGGAAGAAGTTTTCATCTTGTAGAGCAATTGTTGAGAAGAAAATTAAAAATAAAAAAAACAGGTTCGATAGTGTAGAAAAGTTGAAGAGTCGAGAAGAATTGTTGGTGAAGAAGGTTGGTGTTTTTTTTTTTTGTTTGTTTGGATTTAAATAGAGAAGAGCTAAAATTCAACGACCGATTAGATCTCTTAAACAAAATTTACAACAGTAAACTTACCTGATTTGCTCTATTGACAACTTTGTAAATATGTTTTTTTCGTTGTGTGCGATTGTTGTTGGTGAATCGTGCCCGCCGCTTTTCAAATAGTTGGTATAACTGTTGCACGTGTCAGCGTAAGTACAATGTCTTTTGTTCGTGTCACCGTATGCGTAACGGTCATTACCTGATCACGTACTAGTGTCGACGATTGAACTAAATGTTCGCTGTTGTGTACGCGATCAACAACGTAGGTGTAAGTACGTTGACGAGTTACAAGCTCAACAACGGACGTCAATTCGGTCTGTTCAATTGTTTTCAATTCGATAATTGGTGTTGGTTTTATTGCGGGAATTTTCGTTTTACGACGACGAACAATTTTAGAACGACGTACAGTTGGTGTTGGTGTTGTTGTTGATGAAATCGATCGTCGTCGTGTGACAATTACGCGACGGCGTTGACTCGACTCATCCGTTGGACTGTTGTCGATCGTCATCAACGACGGTAAGGGGCGGCGTGACCGAAGAACTTTACGGATTGTTTTCTCCGGCATTTTGCGAACTGGTGTTGTTTCACCAATCGTTTTTAACGTTGAATTATAAATATCACTTAGCTCTATGGTATTACGTTTACGTCTTAATTTAATTTGCTTATTTAGATTCCTATTTACACTAATTATTGCCAATTGTTGATTTCGAAACATTCTTAACGTGTTGTTGTTGGTGTAACTATTGATTTGATTTTCCCCTGGTTTAGTTTCGACCTTTGGCATGAGTGGGAATGCCCCAGAAAGGTCAATTAGACTAAAAAATGTTGATTTTCCGATATCTGTTGTTCGCCACCAACGCTAGTTGTTGTCTTATCGATTGCACCGGATATTTTTGTTGTTGTTGTTATTGGTGATCCATTGGTGATTGATTGCGATTCGAACCATCGACTTACATCGCCAACGATACTCTCTAAACTCTGAGTTTCTGCCGGCAATTGACTAGATGATAGAATACCGATATCGTTGGTGGCCGGCAATAGATATTCTTTGATTTCACTTTCGTCCGCGTTGTAGAGATCGTCGTAGTCAACAATGGCGGATTTTTCGACGGGTACAAAGGCAGCGTGACGTTTTCGTAACGAACTGTCCTGACCGACAACGGTCGATAGGACCGTACTAAATTCGCCAGGACGGCGTCCCGAAACGTATAGTGTTACCACGCTTGTCTCTAGTGTTGGTGAAGGTACCGCTGCGGCTGCTACAACAGCGGCTGCCGCTTGCTTATGACCTTTACGATGATGACGTTTTCGCGATCGTGGTGTTTCGAGTGCTTCCTGTTCCGGGAACTCTTCCGATTCGCGAACATCCCGAAAATCATCTAGATTGACCTTTTGTATTCGGTTCGAGTCTAGGTCGCCGCGATAGTTTGTGTCCTGGAAAAGTTGCTGTTGTTGTTGAACGGCAGCCGCATTGTTTAGGAGCGGATCGTTGGACAATTGTTGCGATTGCGGTAATGAGTTCTGTCCGGGCAGTTGTCCTTGAGCTTGTTGCTGAAGCAAGAGCGGCAACAGCAAGCTGTTCACTTGCTGAACGTTCGCAGCGGCCGCCGTTGGTGTTACGACAATAGTGTCCGTGATAAATTCCGTGGCCGTAATAACATTGACGCTACTATCGACAATTGTTGTAAGGATCTCTTTGCCACGGAACGTTAACGGAATTACGGTCGACATTGCATTGGTAACGGTCGTTACGTAGGTTGTTGTACGTGTCTTGAATTCGGTCGTTGGTGTAGCGGGACCGGCCTGCTGCTGTTGTCCGCCGCCCAGTCCGATTAACGGATTCAGTTGCTGTTGTTGAAGGCCGCCTAGATTGCCGAGCAACAATTGCGACAGCAGGATATTTGCGAGCGGTGCTTGTGCGGCAATTTGTGGTTGAATTGTTGAAACGACATTCTCGACATCGTAAACTGTTGACGGGATGATGTGCGAGAAGGAGGTTCGTCGTCCACGAATCGTTGTTGGTGTAAAGATGACGCTTGTCGTTGGTGTTTCGTGTAGAATGAATTGTGTGACTTCGGTTGCGCCGTTGTTGTTGATTGTTGATTCCTCGCGTGTCAGTACCAACAGTGAGCTACCGGTTCGATCAATTAGCGTATTGTACTGATTGGGAGCGAGTACTTCGGTTCGAACCTGGGCGGTGACGACGTTCTTGTATTCGGTAACCCCGCCGTTGACCACTGGAATTGTAATTTCCGTTGGAATGTGATGTGTGACGGTTATTGTACCGTCGAATACGGGCAGGACAAGGTCATTGTTTTGGTACTCGGTGGTTCGGGTACGCGATCGTGTTGTAGAACGGCCACGGCTAGTCGGTTGTCTTGACCGGCCGGCTGTGCTGCGCGAAGTGTACGTCGATTCGGTCACGGCGTTGGAGAAGGACTTCAATCGCGGTGCTTTCGGTCGACTCTTTGTAGTGGCCGGACGTCGAGCGGACGATAGTCCGCTTGTTGTAGGACGCCGGAAGCTGGATGCTCGCGATGTTTTCGTCGCGGTGTCCTTTTCGCGAAGTGTGAACTGGGCGCGACTTGACGTTGAAGCCTTCGTTGGACGAATTCGACTATTGCTGCCGCTCGATTTCGTCGTCTTCTTGTTGTTGTTGTTGCGTGCAGCCGAGTATCTTGCTGTCGTTCGGCTTCGTTGTGTCGATGGCTGCTCCTCTTCGACGGCATCGGCTTCCGCGGCATTTTTCGCAGCCGGCGTTGGACGCCGGAAACGATTGCGAAAGCTGCTAACAGCTTGACGCTTGACGCGATTCCGTTTTTTGGAATTATCGCGCCGATTGCGCTCCAGCTCTTCGTCGTCGTCCTCCTCGTCGTCGTCGTCGTCGTATTCGCCGTCGAGGTCGTCACCAAAGTCGTTACCTTCTTCGTCCTTCTTTCCCTCGTCCAGGTCCTGGTTTATCGCTTGCGGTCGGAATAGTCCACGTGGCGGGAACAGGTTACTTGCCGGACGCGGTCTACTCTGGAACGTGGCAATAGGCGGCCTTTGGAACGACCTTGGTCGCGGCTTTGCTGTCGTTGTGGTCGTCGGTGCGGCAGTCGTCTTCGGTCGCGGCGTTAGCGGGTTTCGTCGCTGCGATACTGCGAGATTCCGTCCCGCAATCTGTGGCCGGCGGAATCGTAATAGTGGATTTTGCCGTCTCGAGCTTTCCGTTGTGACCTCAACGTCGCCGTCCTCTTCCTCGGCCGGACTATTATCCCCTTCTGCGGTGCCAGTCTGGGTCGCATTCTCCTCCTCTGCGTCCGGTTCTTGCGTTGTATAAACGTTGGTGTTAAGGTGACCACTGTCCGCGCCCGGTACAGTCGATGTCGGCTTGATCCTCAGGCGTGAATTGCCCGCGTAAACGCTGGACCGTCCCGAATTCGAACCACTGCTACGCTGCGACGAGGCTCCACCGCGCCTCGAACTCAGTCCAAAGTACGAAGAAGTCGGCTGGATTCGTGCCGACGAGACTCCCTTACGTGAACTTCCGCCCGGAAAAGCGGACGAGGACGCGAATCCGCCGCCACCTGACGAGCTACTTCGTGACCTTGAAAACTTCCGCGATCCTACCGCCGATGCGTTCGACGAATTCAAAACGGACGAACTACTCTTGCGATTGCTGCTGAATCGGCCGCGACTACTATCCGATTTTAAAGCCGGCGTTGCCGTTATCGTTGGTGTAAAATCGCTTCGGGTGATTATCGTTGCACTACCCGGTGCGGCATTCTTCCGCTTCGGTGCGAACTGTGGACGATTGCGCGATGCAAACGGTCGAATAACGGGCGTGAACGTTCGCTTCTTCGTTTGGAAGGTGAGCCTGGACTTGGGCCGTCCATTTTCATCAACGCTTCCATCGTCCTCGTCCTCTTCTTCGTTGTCATCATCACTATCCTCAAACTGTTCGTCCTTTTCTTCTGTGCCGTCACTTATCGAGCCCTGGACAACATCGGCCGATGGTGTCGGATTGAAGGCCGTTTGCAGACTACTACTATCCGTTGGTGATTGCGTTGTTGACGGTGCGATTTCTTCAACGTGAGCTGTCTCGGGCGAGATGGTCTTCTCGATCAGAAAACTCGATGTACTCTCAATGATTTGAGCGTATCTACCCTCGATTACCGTTCCGATTACCTTCGATTGGTATAACGTCGTTGTACGATTCGCGACCATCGTTCCATCGATCAAACGCACCAAACCGGTCTTGTAAGTTCGCGATGCCGGATCAACCTCGGACGTTGAAAGGGCCCGTTTTACTTCGTCAATATTTAGCGACGAACTACTTTCAACAATTTCCGTTAATTCGTTGTTGATTCGCGTCGCAATTGTCTTTGTTGTGTAGTAAAGCGTGCTAATGCCTTCGGCATCGACTATTTTTCCTTCGTTCAATCCGATTACTTGACTATCGAGAACTGGAGTCGGCGGCGGTGGTTCGGTGCTGGTTTCATCAACGATTGGTGTAGCGTTTACATTAATGACTGAAACTGTTGGTGCCAGCTGCCCGTCACCAATCGATACAAGTTCCGGTATTTGTGTAACGATATTTGTAACGGTCTTAAAGCGACTATTCAGCACAGTCTCTTCACCAACGTACGATGTAGTGAAGTACGTGTACGTTGTATAGTAGGTGGTCGGTTCGATTGTTTTCGTCACGCCCCCACTACTTGTTGCATTTACGCTGTTCATTTCTGTAGTACTATTAACGATCGACTGAACAACACCAACCGATTCGGTTTCACCAATTTCCGAAATCGACACAATCGCACTCTCATCAACCACCCTGCTTTCTACGGTCGTACTAGGCTGAATCACCTCGGTAGCGACAATCGATTCTAAGCTAGTCGTTGGTGTAACAACATTCGATACTGTCTCTTCGCGGCTAATTGTTGTAATTTCGCCGTCCTTGTACAGCGTGGTCCAGTACGTGAACGTGGTGAAGTAGGTGATTGGCAGGCTTGAATCGTCCGCGTTTATCGTTTGAGTCGGTTGCAACGTTTCGGTTACGACATTCGTAACTGTTTCCAGTCGACTTAAAATATTACTGGCCGTATTCCCAATGTACATTGTTGTAAAGTACGTGAACGTGGTGTAGCTGGTCTGCAGCAGAAGTGTTGATGACGGCAAAATCTCGTCTGTATTGCTCTCCGAGCTGATTTGATCCTCGAAGAAACCGTTCCATTGCTTATTGATATTTTCGATAATATGCCGATCACCGTCCGAACTGCTGGACCGAACGTCCGTCACCATCGTTATTTGATTTTCATCAGCGTTCGAACTGCTCGACGACGAAACAAACGAAGATTCAACAACGCTTGCTCCCTCGACACCAACATGAACAGCACCAGCAATCATCGACGAATCCATCGCGTTTTCTTGAACAACACTCGTTTTCTGTATCGCTTCGTAGACGCTCGTTGGTGTAATATCGACCAGGACATTATTGTCATCGTCGCGTACCGTATACTCTAGCTTATCCTCTTCGAGAACCGTTGATCTCGTGCTCGAACCACCACCCCCCGTAACAAAGTTGGTGTAAATTTCTGTTCGGCTCGTTATCTCCGTTTCGCCGTCGACAAAAATCGTTGTAAAGTACGTGTACGTTGTATAGTAGGTTTTAACGCCGTTCGTTTGAACTTGTTGATCGTCCAACGATACCGTTGGTGTAACATGCTCTTCATCTTCACGTAAAATACCATCGATTTGTACCAAGTCGCTTTGTTGTACCTGGAATCCGGTTGTTGGTCGGCCAACACCAATGCTTGTGGCGTCCTGACCTTGATCAAGTGTTGCCGTTGGTGAAATACTCGAAAGTAGTTGTGTCACACCCAAATCACTACGAACTAGGCTCGGATCTACCGTTGAACTGATCACATTGGTGAGAATTTCCGTTCGACTTGATACGCTTGTTGTTGATTCGTGGAAGAAGGTCGTCAAGTAGGTGTACGTTGTATACAGCGTTTTGTAAATTAGTTCGATTTCTTCGTCGGATTGTTGAGAGTCGTCGTCGTCATCACCAACGTCGTCTTCGTAGTCTTCACCAGTGGTGGTCGAGCTAATCTCCTTCTCCGTGCTATTCGCTTCGGTCACGGTCGATTCTTCCGTCGTAACATGAGCCTTTTCCGTTACAATCATGCGTGGTGTTGTTGTCACCACTTCATCAACGATTTCCGGTGTTGTTGAAACAACTTCCGGTTCTTCGCCAGTGGTTGGCTCTTCGATTGTGTTCTTTATTGAATCCGCTTCGCTAGTGGCCATCGTTATCATCGGTTCTTTCACCAATGGCGTCGCTTCAATTTCGTCGGCACAACTGAATTTCGTCGAAGAGCTCACGTCGTAAGTTACAACAACGTTTGATTCAATCGATGTCGACGTCTGATCGGCATCCGAGATAAAGAACGTTGTCAAGTACGTGAGCGTTTTCGGAACTATAGACGACGTAATTTCCGACGTTCGATGCTCGCAACTTTCATCAATACTTTCATCAACGTTCGATTCAGTCACGTTTGCATCCGGTTCGGTTGTTGTGATTTCGCTGTCGTTGTCGTTGTCGTTATTGTCGTCGGTGGTGATTGCTTCCGTAACAGCTTCCGGTGTTGTTGTTGTAACAGTCGGAACGATTAGCTGTTGCGTTGGTGTAGCTTCGAACGCTTGGAATGGATCGTCTTCGAAAAATATCGTTGTAACACCACCCGATATTTTCGTCTCGGGCTCTATTGATGATTCGATGACCGCGTCGATTTGTTGCGGTTTCTCTTGGGGTTTTTCCGCCGATTTATCAACGATTTCGTTTGTCGGACTTGTACTCGATTCGTCTTGTTTCTCCGACGATATTTGAGCTATTAAATTGTTTTCGGTAGACGGAGGAATTGTTGTAGTTTCGCCGATACTTTCGATATCCTTTGCTGTTCGTTCCGAACTCTTCGCGTCAACGCGAACAATTGGATTTTCAATTGTTGACGTTGTTGGTGTTGTTGCGATAGTTTCGCCGGTTTCTTGTTGTAGGTGAACCGCTTCGGAGCTTTGTGCGGCTAATTTCTTTGCCGCCTCGGCACTAGCAAGCGATGCAAATATTTTCGAAATATCTTCATTGGACGGTTTCGAGAGAAGCGTTGAGGTACTGGTCGCGGTCGCATCTATGGAAGCTACCGTCGTTTGCCGTTCACCAACACCAACAATTGATGGTTCCAAATCGATTTGATTGGCTACGATCGTAGCAAGTTCTTTGGTTGTTTCGTTTATTTCATCGATTTTCGATGTGGTGTCTTCACCAACGCTTTCTTGTTCGGTCGTTGTTGAATACTCTTCGTCACTATTACCGTCATCGCTATTATCATCGTCCGAATCCTCGGGCATTGTCAGATCGAACTGATCTTGATCATCATCGTCGTCCGCTTCATCAGATTCGTCATGTTGATGAATCGTTGGTGTTTCGGGTGACGTTGGTGGTGGCGGTGTGTACGGATCAACGGTTGCCGCTGTATGTTGCACTGTAAATGTTGGCTCGATTAGTTGGTGAGTAAAGGCTGTTTCCAACGGGCTATTGTTGAGCGTCGCTTCGCCTTTTATAGATGTAACCTGTCCTTGATTACCGGACGACGCAGACGTACTCGGCGAAAATACAATAACCGTATCACCAACGATTGTCGTAAACTCGGCAAAACCGTAATAAGTAACGGTCGGCAAATTTCGCAGTTCATTGTTCAGAATACGATTGTTGTGCTGCTGGAGAAGTTTCGGAGCGCGCAGTTGTTCCGTGCGTACTTTTGAAATTCTTTCGGTCTGCTGATCGACGACAAAATCATCGTCGATTGGTGAATCCCAGGAAAAACCGCTCGGTGCGAACATATTCTTGATGGTGAACGTTGGTAAATCGCCAGCATGGAGAACTTTTTGTGCCGCGATATTATTACGACCGGACGACGATGACGACGAGCTACTACTGTGCGATACGCTAAACGTTTGATTCGGGAAATTTTCCGCAACGGCAAAGTTTTCATGCGATGCGCCCGCCACCGCGACATTGTTGTAACTTTGTGTCGGAAAAACCAACAGGGCACTGTAACGTTGCGGACTATCGTTGGGCGAAACAAAGTCCGTGTTCCGAACGAATGTGTTCAGATTGTTGTAACTGTTCTGCTTGTTGTTGTTGTTGTTCACCGATAAGAGATGATCGTCTATTAATTGCCAGTCCTGATCACCAATGATATCGTTGTGACTTTGCAACAATGACTTGGGATTCGGACTGAACGTTTGAAGGGTTTGTACCGTTCCGGGAAATTTACCTGTAGGTGAAATGACTGTTGGTGAAGATTCTTTGTCGTATAGGACGCGCGAACTTTTTTTCAAGAGTTGCGCGTAAAGACGACCGTTATCCAATGTTGTGCCAAGCACTTGTGTTGCATACTCAGTCGTGACACCTTCCTGGATAAAGGTTCGTGCCGTTGATGTTAGTAGACCAACGGTTGGTTTGACGTTTAGATAACGTCCGTGCGTGCCACGGTTGTTATTGTTGAGTAGAAGGACAGTAGTTAAGTCACCTTTTTTTTTACAAAGTAATTGAAAGTAGTTTTTTTTTTGTACAGGTAAAGTTGAGTTCAGTTTTTTTTTTTATTTACATCAGTAGAAGTAGGCGGAGAAGAAAGAAGAGTACAGAGAAATAAACAAAAAAAGAGAGAAAAATTATTTTAAAATAATTACAAAATTTACAACAAAAGAAAAAATAGGGCAAATAACTCGTAAAACTCAAATGCTTTTGTTCTGGCTGCCACTGTTGAAGTTGGTGAAAGTTTTTTGGCGTGAAATCCAAAGGAGGGACTGGAAGTAGAGATAGGTCGTTCAGGAGTGAACTGTTCCAGAAGAACCCTTGAAGTAAGTGAAGTAGTTCACTCCCATTGGTGAACTGCAGTTCCATTGGACACGTGACAAGAAACATAATGGCCAAAACAATCAGTTCATCACGGAACTGTTTGTTTAGGACCTCATGTTCTAGATCGGAACGGTGGAATGAACAGTTCCGCAGCTATAGTCTACGAAACTTTTCTGACCCCTTCAGTTTTTAGGTCCTCAGTATATGTACTCAAGGAACGAAGAAATGAAGAATTCTGGAACTAGTTCAGTGAACTCGTTCAGGTTCAAGTGAGTGACTTGAAATGAAGTACTTCACTGGAATGAACTGCTTTGCCCATCTCTAGTTCGAACGGAAGGCCTCGTAGAATAGAACAAAACAGACCAACATAAAAGAGAAAAGGGACAAAACGATAATAACTTCTCAAACTGCTGAAAAAAACGCGTATCCACTTGGGGGAAAAGATCGAAATGAACGACTATAACTTCTCCAACTGGGGAAAAAAAAGTATCCACTTGGAGAAAATATTTACCCCACTTAATTTTGACGAATCTTGCGCTACCAATCGATCGTAAGTGTACCAACCAAAACAAATTCGATTTGAGCATTTTTTTTTAAGAATTAAAGAAGAAACAAACATTTATATTTACAATAAATGAATTAAATAAAAAAAAAACTTTACCTTGATTCGTGAGCCGTAAAGCGGGCGTTGGTTCGACTATGTAAACATCATCTGAAAAAAAAAAACAAATACAAAAATTAAAACTTCCATCGTGTAAATAGGTTTAATTTTCTTAAATTTATGCCCGAAAAATATGAATTAAAAGGTTCCGGATTTCTCCTCCTATTTCTATACAAGTCCACCAAACCATTTGGCCACCATTTTGCCTTGCCCCCTCCCGCACCCGTCTCACACCATTACTGGAAACTCTCAGGTTGTTGGTCAATTCTCAGGTTGTTTCTGTTGTGAACCGAAAGCCAGTAACAACAACTTCTTAATATAAATCCGGCTGGTACGCATGCATGGAATAACTTTCACTTAAGACATGAGGAAGAAAACGAATTAACCAAAAAAACAGAAAAGACATGAAACAAGGTAGCCAGTTGCGATAGGGCCTCACGTCTCTCTAACATGAAGCAATTCTCGAAGGAATGCCTGTGGTTTTTCGGATTGGGTTACACTCTGCCACCGCACCGCTCCATGCGCCCCGTACAGATTTCATCTTTAAGACAAAAAGGTGAAAACGTGACTGGTAAAGTCGCGAATGTAAGAAAATTTACCTTTTTTTTTCTTTTTTATCAATGACTCTTGTATGGAAAGCTTCGACTTCGTGGGAATTTCGACGCTTCAGACGAATTCGACCTTCTGTTTAATGTAAAGGGTGGATGAATTTGAATTTCGAATGATTAACGGATTTCGCGTCTCGTGTTTTTTTTTTGGAAGAGGAATGTACAACATTTTCACGGAGTTTTTCTTTGGATGATGTGCAACGAAAAGAACCGATCGTATGTGTCTAAGGTCCTCGACGGACTTTACGGAAGGTTTAAATCAGATCAGGATCGTTTCTGATGCCGAGAGCTTGGGAGTTCAGAGCTGAGAGCCTGGGAGTTTAGAGAGCTGAGAGCTTGGGAGTTGAGAGCTGAGATTTTAAGAGATAAGAGCGTATGCAGGATCGTTTAAGGTACAATCTGGCTGATACTGCAGTAAATGAGAGTTTAAAGGTTCAGAGCTGAGAGTTTAGAGCTGAGTGCTTAAGGCTGAGAGGTTCAGAGCTGAGAGCTAAAAGCTGATAGTTTATAGCTGAGAGTTTAGAGCTGAGAGTTTAAAGCTAAAGGGTTTAAAACTTATAGTTTAGAGCTGAGAGGTTTAGAGTTGAGAGTTTAAAGGAGAGGTTTAGAGCAGAGAGTTTAAAGCAGAGAGTTTCAAGCTGAGAGGTTCAGAGCTGAGAGCTTAAAGCTGACAGTTCATAGCTGAGAGTTTTATGGCTAAGAGTTATGGAGCTGCGACTTTAAAGCTGAGAGAGCTAAAAGTTTAAACCTGAGAGTTGGATCACTGATAGTTAAGAAATTCCACATTGTTTGTCTGACTGCAAAGTAATTGAAATATTGGCGGCCGATTTCGAAAAAAAGATCACACGCTACTTGAACTGAAATCCCATGAAAAATGTACAAAATCATGTTGAACGCACGGCGGCTGCTGGTATTACACCAAAAAGCAATTAAAACCCCGAAGAAACGAAACGAAAAAGCAATTTAAAAACGTCTCAAAAAGGTTTTGTCTATTATGTGCGCTAGTTTTTATTATTTATTTTTTATTTTTACTTTTTTTTGTTCACACGATTGATGCAATTTTAGCCAAGTATGTGAAAATGTTTTTTTTTTGTTTTAGAATGGAGACAACATTCTCTTCACCATTTTTTTCGCATTGCATAATCAACGTGTAAGGTAAGAAAATAGAAGAAGAAAAAATTGAAGAAATACTGAACTTCGATTTTTAATCGAAATTTTGTAGAAAAGTGTTTTTTTTTCTGTGACTCTTCATTGGTAGCTCAACAAGAAAACCTTTTAAGTTACGTGGTTCGCGTATCTAATAAGGCCTTAGTCTAACTGAGACTCGAACCCACGATCTTTCGATTTGTACAGTAATGCGTTACACTATTGTTACTCCGTTAATTTTCGTTTTTTTTTCTTTATTTTGTTCTAATTTTCGGGGGCCAATTTTGGAGCATAATAAAACAGAAATTTAAATCCAAAATTCGATCGCATTTAAGTTGGTTGGTGTGTGATAGTAATGTGCGTTATTTGAATTTAAATCTAATTTCGTATTCAGTTCAAGTAGACCCCGAATTGTTCGAAGACGTTTGGAAGGAAAAAAGAAGAGCCAATAATCGGCTGGATGGTGGCCAAGCAATAACACACAAACTTAATCCGAACGTAAACTAGAATTTTAGATCACGCTAAAGACCGCGATCTTTTTCATCCGGCGAAAATCAGTAAATCACGCTAAAACTGAACCCAATTACTTACCAAGGTGGACGGGGGGAGGGCGCCGGTAGACTTGAGACTTTTATAGAAGAAAGATGTTAAAGACGATAATCCCTCCCCGCGAAATCTTTTCCGCTCGGATAAGCTTGCATTAAGCCAATTTTTTTTTTCGGCGGACTTTTCTCGGATTTTTGATTATCTAGCTGAAATCGCGCAAATCAGATCAAGTTCAATTTTCAAGTGTATGGTGACAATAATAGAAGAAAATTTCACGGTTCGAAAATTGGTAGAATATTCGGTGGGTTTTGCTTTTTTTTTTGTTTCTTTTGTGTTTTGGTAGTTACGCATAAAGATCCCGCGAAAATGAGGTAATTTTCGCGATTATCAAGGTGAATTTATGTTGCACTTACGATCGTCATCGTGCTATGGGATGGAAAAAAATCAACATTCTGGTCAGGGGTTTAGTTGCTTTGGATTAGAGAGAATTTCGGGTCGTTTGAAGGGTAGGTTTGGCATCGTCTTCTGGATCACCTTAAGGTCTTCTGGATTCTCTCACCTTCTGAATCTTCTTCTGGATCCTCGTCTCGATCGCATTCTCGATCACCTTCTGGATCCACTTTTGGATCCTCTTCTCGATCACCTTCTCGATCATTTTCTCGATCACCTTCTCGATTTCTTTCTGGATCCTCTTCTGAATCTTCTTCTGAATCCTCTTCTGGATCCTTCTCTGGATCCTCTTCCGGATCCCTTTCTCGATCACCTTCTCGATCACCTTCTCGATCTCCTTCTACCTATATGAACCTGCATAGGCTCACTTTTAGACTGTTTTAGAGCGTAGGTTCGAGCCTTTACTTGTAGTGTTGAGGAAATACTTTTTTTCAAGGAAAAAGCATTTTATTTCGAACAATTTTTGCTTTAATTTCCAAGACTAGTGCAGCCTAGAGACATATAACTTTTGCCTTGACTTAGTGCACGCCGTTATCCGTTGAAAAACACTTGCGCATAGTTTAAATTGTAATCGAAGGACATGATCGAAGAATTGATGTTTTCCTCAACCTCGTTCAATGATAACAACACAATAACATGTTAAAATTCAAATATTGTGTGGTCAAGAAATCTTTTGGCTGCAGCGCACCGGACACTATTCAGGGTCATCAGCTATTTTAAATATGCAAACAAAATTCTGGTTTTATTTTCGAAAGGTTGCACGTACACACTATACTCCGTTGCGATTTTACACATCTATTTCTATTGAGAGAAAAGTCCGGTTAAAATTGAACTATGTAGTTCACTTCTAGTTCACTATCCGCATCGAAACTGTACTATGGGCATCCTGGGGAAGCCGTCAAAGACCTAAAGTAGCGAGTTCCCCGAAACCTAAATGGTCTTCTTAAACAAAACAATTTTGTGAAAATATTTTACATCTGAATATAGATGACAACATCAAGAAAAAATTTCCAAAAAAACAAAACCGAAATAATTTATTTCAAATATTTTGAAGAATGTATCAATTTCAAGTATTCGAATTAAAGATATTCAAGGAAAACCGGTCAACAGAAAGTTGGATGTACTACGCAATGAAGAGTAGAAGAAGGAGGGCGGGCGAGGGGAACGACATATAGCCCCACATTCACTTACATGAGCGACTCTGATCGTACACCTACTCGCGAAAGACAACTTTCATATATGATTTTATAATATTCCGAGTTTCTCATTAGGAAACCAGAAAAAAAAACTTACACCCAACCAAACATTTGGAAGGTTCAGTTGTTGTGCGCGGCCCGCAAAAACGATCATAATAATAATAACAACAACAACAAAACCAAGCCAATAGGAAAATAGTAGTTGCATTATTTATTCGGTTGACATTTTGAACAATCACAACAAAATCCAATGAAAGTCAAACGGACTGATCTATGAAATGTTAAGTATCGGTATAAGTTCAATATACAATAAAAAAAAATACTTTTGTCTTTCTCTTCTCTGTCTCTGTCGCTCTCTTTCGTCTCTTCTAATCTTAAAACGGTGAAAAAGACGCAAAACTACGTTTTCATGTAATTTTACATTTCAATCATGTAATTTTTCACACCAATCACGTACCCCAAAAATTTAAAGGCTCAGATTCTTATAAGTAACTGCTTAAATTAAATGTGCGGTTGTCTCCTTTTCAAATTAGAAAACAGATCTTCTTATTAGGTGTGTTTTTTCAAATGGATCAGATCACAATTACAAAAAGTATAAGGATCCTATAACACCCATGTATAGTTTTTGGCTACAATATATGAAAAATCTGCCAACAGTAGGGCGCAACTTTATTATTTTTCCAGCAGAAGTTCGGGACGTGGTTTATTCTGGGATGCGGCATATGTTACTATGTGACTGAAAACCTAACAAAAAGCGGTTAGGAAAGGGTGTAACATATGAATTAAATAATTGGGTCATATTCCGGAATGCGGTCAAGAGGTTGAAAAATCAAAAAATTAAAAATAGGTGATTATTAAACAAGCCTGGGGAAGTGAAAAAATATTCGATATCTGATCAGACCTGAGAAACATGGTGGAATTCATGAAAAAGTATACAACCAGCTTACACCCTCTTAGGGGTCGAATTTCAAAAAATCTTGAAAACACCTTCTAGGTATTCTTATGAAAAATCCGTAGAACAAAAATGAATTCAATAATTCGAAAGACCTAGTAGATATGACGAAAATCGTGAAAATATATGCATTTTATATATACTGATAATTTTTTTTGCCCCCCCTTCTGAACGCCAATGAATATTCGAATTTTTTTTTTCAGAATTACTTTTCTGGTTAATTTACAAATACGCACTGAGTTTCAACTTCCTAGCATAAGCCGTTCTAAAGTTAGGAAAAACACCCCCCACCACCGTACCATACTACCCCTAAAAAAAAAATTATTTTTCCACCATGCCACTACTATAGCTCTATCTAAATACCAAGTTTCAGCTTCCTATCATTATAGATTCTTAAGATATAAGCATCGGAACTTTTTCTTTCTCACCCTTCCCCACCCTCACCCTCTACACCCACACCCCCAAATTTTTTTTCCCTACTAGGGTTCTATTAGGCCTACTTCTGGTAAAAATTTAAAGCATTCATCTTGCATTGTTATTGAGATATGAAACGTGTTATTTTTGAAAAATTCTTATCCCCTCCACTTACGTACTCCTCCGCCCCTTCAAAGATTTTACTTTGAGCAATCTTTATTTATTAAACTTTATATCCAAACCGAATTTTGTTTTTCTGGTGCCTCTGGTTTGGGAGATATCGTAATGTTAAGTATTTCACTCCCCACCCCCGTACGCCACTACCCCCACCCAAAAATTTTATTTCAATCTATTCTCCTAGTATAACTACAGATATTTGTAAAGTTTTAATTGCTTGCTATTAACGGTTTAGGAGATATAGATTTTAGAATGAGTAGATCTCGACTTTTTTGCGTTTCGGACGCATTGCTTCCCCCTCCACTCCCACACCCCTTCACCCATATCATCAAATTTTTTGCAAATGGGTCCACTATCAAAGCTCTATAGAAATTCCAAGTTTCAGTCTCCTAACATAAGCGGTTGCTGAAATCTAGAAACCAAAATTTTTCGTCTAAAACGCTTCCCCCACCTTCCCCCTCACACCTCCACCCCTGAAAATAATGTCAATTCAAGGGGTCTACCCAGTCTATTCCTAGAAAAAATTTAAATTTAATAGCTCCACTGGTTTGAGAGCTACGAGCCTTCAAAGGATTTTGGCGGTCGACGTACGGCGTACAGCGGACGGCGTACGGCGGACAGACGGAGTGAAAATTTTTATTGCTTTTTTCGTGTCTTCTAGTCATGAAATGTACACAAAAAAATTTTGAGGGCAGCAAATTTTTTTTTTTGAAAATCAATAACAATACTGTATTATTACTAATAAAGTAAAACTACCCCACCCCTGTACCCTAAACCATCCAACGAACCTGTTATAACTGCTGGGTGCAAATATCTGCTAGAAAATGTGCAGAGTAGCTGGGCGTCATCTCTGACAATACTGAAATAGTGACAATTTAAATAAGCTTTGGAGGGGAGATCTAATCAAACATTTAATCCCATTTTGATTTTGGATAATCTCTTTGTTGTTGTTTTCAATGTAAAACGAATGATCTTGATCTTGATCCAGCTGAAAAAAACACCTCTTGATGTAATAATAATAATAATAATAAGAAAAGGTATGATCACTCTAAACTTTATATTCAATGCTTGCCTAAAGCTTCATTACTTTCCCCCCACTTGGAAACAAGCCATAGCTGTTCCCGTTTCGAAACCGGATAAAGATCATAGCTACCCCAAAACTTTGGGCCAATAAGTTTACTTCCGACTTTAAGCAAAGTATTTGAAAAGATTATTCTTCAGCGAATTCAGGCCTTTCTAGACTTATGCAGTTATGACACTGGCTTTTTTGCGGCTCTAAAGCGGCTAGTAAATCCAAATGGAGAGGGATAGAAGATGTAACATACAATTTAGGCTTTGGTGTGAGAGAGACAGTCCGAGTAGTATAAATCCAATACTGTCAAAAACTAGCCGCAACATAGCCGCAAAATAGCCGCAACATAGCGCATTCGAGCAGTGTTTCGCAACATTCGAGCAGTGTTTTGCAACATTCTAGCACTTAATCATAGGAAAATCCTTCTACCAGTGGATTTTTGACCTGCTACAGACTTGTTTTTAATATTTCGGTACGTATAAATTGTGGAAAGTGCCAAGTTATGTTATGTTAAAACGTGCTAAAACCGGTATTTTTCTTAACAATGCAGTTGTTAATTTCGTTTACTAGATGCCGCTAGCGTCGGAAAGAGTGGTATCTCATTCTTTTAATGTTGTTCGCCTTGTCGCACGATGTGGCAGTTATTGTACTTTTATTGTACTTAAGAAATAGCCGCTAAATAGCCAGTGTCATACAGCATTATGCTGCAATATCGGTTTAAACGCGTTTCATAACATAACATGACACTTTCCACAATTTATACGTACCGAACTGTTAAAAACAAGTCTGTAGCTGCTCAAAAATCCACTGGTAGGAGGATTTTCCTAGGATTAAGTGCTTGAATGTCCACTGGTTTGAGAGCTACGAGGCTTCAAAAGATTTTGGTCGACGTACGGCGTACGGCGGACAGACGGAGTGAAAATTTTTATTGCTTTTTCAGTCATGAAATGTACACAAAAAAATTTTGAGGGCAGCAAATTTTTTTCTTTGAAAATCAATAACAATACCTACTGTATTATAAATAATAAAGTAAAAGCCAGTCAGGTTTCACAAAACAACAACAAACGTTTCGTTCAAAAAAAAATTTGCGCAACAAAAACTCCGAAACCAAAGCTCGACAAATGATTTTCCTGCAACAAGTGTTCTATCGCGTGGACTGACGACGCCGCCGCACCACAACACAGTAGGTCAGAGGACATTCATGAAAGTTTTTCTTGTTATTCGCGCGGCGGATTTTTATACTCTAGATGAACATATAGAGTATTATAAGTTTAATCCAGCCCGAAAAGTTTGTAACGCATAGAACCGAGCCTCGGACGAAAAAAAGTTATATTATTTTGTGTTTATTTTTGGCCAAAACCCCCAAATCCGTTTGCTGTCCGTCCGTCCGTCCGTCCGTCCGTTCGTCCGTCCGTAAGCACGATAACTCAAGAACGCGTTGACCTAGGAAGTTGAAATTTTGTCACAACTTGTAAAATGGTAAAAGTAAGGCTAAGTTCGTTAATAGGCGATATCCTTCCACTCCTTCGGGTACCTCCCATACAAGAGTCCTTAAAACACGTTTTCACAATTATTGCTCGAATGCTTCAAGTCAGGAACTTGAAATTTTGCATACTTAAGGTTTACAATGTTTGAATCGAAAGTTCAGAATATAAAGCAAATCGAATGAGTCCTTCCTGTAGCAGCCTAGAAAAGTCCTTCAAAAATGTATGCATGTTACTGAATCCACTATAACTCCAAAACGGGTTAAAGTAAAGCAGGAATTTAAAATTTTACAGGAATTAGTTTTATACCAAAACCAAAACAAAGTTCATTAAGCGCCATCCGTTGACTCCTTCGGGTAGCTGTCATACAAAAGTCCTTAATAAACATATTCACCAATATTGCACGATAAGTTTAGAACGCTTTAATTTACGACTTTGAAATTTTATACACATTAATTTTATAATAGTCGCAGCTGAAACTATTAATATGAAAAATATCCCATGAGTCACTCATGTAAAATGTCCTAACTTACTTTATGGAAAGTTTCTACCTGTAAGTAAAAGGTCATGTAATAATTGCTTGTGCACTCCTCATTCTTTTGATATATTTCCAACTTAAATATAAATCGGAGTTCAGTATTTCATCTAGAGTATCATACGATTGGCTTGCAGCCGATCGTGACTGCGTTATGTTTCTCTGACATATTTTCGTAACAATTTTCCCGGCTTAAATTCTCGTGCGTGGCACGACGCTTAAGTTCAATTTTTATGCGAGAAATTACGGAAAAGAATTTTCGGGGCTTTTACTCGGTGCGGACTTGTCATGGTGGCGTGTAATGGCGTCAGGTCAAATGTCAAGAAGTTAGAAAATAATAGAAAGATTTTTTTTGTTTTCTCTTTCGATTTTTGGGTTTTTTTCGTGTCGCGAATGTGTGGGATCACCGTCTTACTTTATTATTTTAATAATACAGTATTGTGATCGATTTTTTTTTTCAAAAAAAATTTACTACCCTGAAATTTTTTTTCACGTTACATAACTAGTAGACACGAAAAAACCAACCAACAATTTTCAGTCCGTCTGTCCGCTGTACGCCGTACGCAAAATCGTTTAAAAGCTCGCAGGTCCCAAACGCTTTGAGATATTAAGTTAATTTTTTTTTTACGAACAGACGGGGTAGGCTCCTTTAAGTGACCAAATTCTTAGGGGTGGGGGTGTGAGAGGGAAGGAGTGGGTTTTAGACGGAAAAGTTTGGATTCTATATCTCAGAAACCGCTTATGATAGGAAGCTTAAACTTGGAATTTCTACAGAACTTTGATAGTGGACTCATTTGCCAAAAAATTGCCGATATGGGTGAAGGTTTGTGTGAGTGGCGGGAAAAGTAATGCGTCCGAAACGCAAGAAACCCTATATTCTAAAATCCATATCTCCCAAACAGTTAGTGCCACAAAATTGAAACTTAGTGAGTACCTGTACACTGAAAGAAAAACTAAGTTTATTCCAAGGTTGCATTGACTATATTAAGGTTCTTCTAACTATAGTAAAACTTACATGTTTCCAGTGATCATGGCTATGATAGTACGAGCCATAACATATAATTCGTAAGAACATAATATGGTTGCATTAAACATATATCCCTGTTGAAATTTAATATGGTTGTACCAATCATTCTCGTTACATGATGTAATTGTGTGTTAAAATCACGATAACCATATTCTATGATCAGTGGAACCATGTAATTTGATAAAATAATTCCCACAACCATACCTCTCACAGTCAGAAAAGGGTCGTTCGCGTTGTAAGTTCGCTTCTTCCAATTTCAAGTGTGCTCTGTTCGAGAGTATTTAATTGTTGTTCAAGTCATTTATTTATGATCGAAAGTGTTTTCTTTGTGAATTATTTTTCAGCGTCACATGCATCTTATGATTGACCTAACCATCATATTATAAAATAAGGTTGCGTGAATCATACACCAAAGTTCTGAAATCAGAACTATGATTCAAGCAACCATGTCACATAAATCTTATGATTGACCCAACCATTATATTATTAAAGAAGGTTGCGTGAATCATACACCAAGGTTCTGAATTCAGAACTATGATTCTAACAACTATGTCACATAAATTTTATGATTGACCCAACCATTATATTAGTAAAGAAGGTTTCCACAATCATAATTTTGTTTGAGCTAAACATGTTACATGTTGTAACATATTTGTAGCAACTATAATCATAGTAAGGTTCCCCAAAATATGGTTGCCACAATCACATTTTTTCTTTGAGTGTAGGTACACTAGGAGAATATATCGGAATAAAATTTTTTAATTGTGGCAGTGTCGTACGGTAGGGGGGGGGGGTGAAATTGTTAATCCTACGATATCTCACGAACCAATTGCACTTGAAACATAAAATTTGATTTTTGCGTAAAGGTTGACAAATGGAATCTGTTGAAAGTAAAAATTTTTAAGTGGGCGGTGGGGCATGAAAGTGGAGGTGACAAGAATTTTTCCAAAAATGCACGTCTCATAGCTGAAGAACAGCGTAAGATAAATTCTTAAAATTATTACTAAACTAGGGGCCCTACCAGTCTACCAGCCCTAGTCTAGGGCTGGTAGACCCCCAGCAGAAAGACAAATTTTTAGGGTGTGGGTGAAGAGGGTGAGAGTTGGGGAGGGTGAAAAGGAAAAGATTTTGATTTTTATATTTCGAGAACCCTTAACTACATAAAGCTAAGACTTAGTATATAGATAGAGCTATAGTAGTGTCATGTTGGAAAAATATAATTTTCAATAGGGGTAGTATGGTATGGGGGTGGGAGGGTTTTTCCTAACTATAGAACGGCTTATGCTAGAAAGTGGAAACTCGGTGTGTAAATGTAAATCAACTAAAGAATTCTGATAAACAAATACTTAAATATCCATTCGCTTTCGGGAAAATATTTATTTTCGCGATTTTCCTCATATTTACTAGGTCTTCCAAAATATTGAATTCATTTTTATTCCATGAATTCTTCATATGAAAGTGTTTTCATGATTTTTTTAAATTCGACCCCTAAAGTGATTGTGTACTTTTTCATGAATTCTGTCATATCTCTCTGGTCTGGTCAGAGATTACTTCCACGGGCTTGTTTAATAATCACTAATTTTCTATTTTTTTTTCTTTTTTAACTCCTAGACCGCATCCCGGAATACAACCCAATTATGTAATTCATATGTTATTTGTGGCAGCGGCGGAAGTCTTCTGGCAGGACCCTATTCTATTTATTTATTTACTTATCAAATAAGATATATACAGATACAACATTAACTCAAATTAAACTAACTTAAAACAATAAAATTTGACTTAATTTAATTATTTTAGTATACCTTAATTAGAGGCACTGGTAGGTTGATTAAACGGGATGAGGATGAGCTGATAACATCGAACGAAGTGGAGTGTGAAGTGTACGCTGAAACTGTTAAACGTTCTACAGCATCTATTTATGGGTTCGTTTTGACCGTAATCAGTACGGTGGGGATATTCCTTAAGAGGTTTTGAATGTCTCGTCAGCCTGACAGTGTCATTAAGTATAATTTTATTTGTAAGGTGATCAACCGTAATATCACCATTCAAGACATCTAAGGTGAAACAGGGTGTTAGCATAGTTCTTCTAGAGCTGAGTGGTAGAAGATTCAACAATTGTAGCCTAACTGTGTAGCGTGGAAGGTTAACAAAGTCTCTAGGGGTCATACAAGTCCCTCAAAACAAAAAGGAAAAATTGCTTCTGGATTGACTCTATTCTGCTGCTATATATCTGGAAAAAAGGGATCCCAAATGGGACATGCTTATTCCAGAAGAGTTCGAACCAGGGAGCGAAATAATGTTTTAACGACCCATAAATTTTTGAACTCTTTACCCCTTGTGTTATGTTTCTGCATGACTGATAACAATTCAATATACCATCAGTATTAAAATAACAATCACATGTTCCCTAATTTTGAATCATAAAGATAAGGTAGCACGTTGTAGAGCATACAATCTGTAAGATAAGACAATCAATGCAACTTTTTACAGTTTGGCATGACTCATTTTAAAGTCATTAGCATGTAAAGTAATTAGTGTATAAGTGTACATTGTTATTACTTAGTCATAAGCCAACTAGTGATAAGGAAAATGTGTAAATTAAGCAAAATTTGGAAAATAAAGTCAGTTCATTACGAACACTGTTTGAAAGGCCAAGATTTCTTTTCTTCGTCCAAAAACATCGCCAAGACAAAACTCTAACGGTTTATGTGCCCTTAGAATCGCGTCCAAAATAATATATATTTTTTAACGGCTTATGTGCCCTTAATAATATTATTATTTAAAAAGCAAATTCAAAGCAAAATATGTTTGAACACCTTCTTTTAATGAAACCTAGAAGTGTTGTAGTGAGATTTAAAGCATAGTATATTGTCAAGTAGCACGCCGAGGTCTTCAATATGCTCTACTCGATCAAAACCATTTCCACTTAGGGTATAGTTATGGTGGTAAGTGGATTCTTTACGCGAGAAGCTTATCACGTGACATTTACCGACATTACGATTTAATTTATTTTGACTGCACCATCCATCTAGTGCCAAGAGCTTGAATTGCAGGAATACAGCATCTGCCGGGGAGCTAGTGGAATGATATATTTGCAGATCAGCGGCGTATAAAAGATGTGAAACCCTTTCCAATACTTCTGATAGATCTGAAATGAAGATATTGAACAAAAGAGGTCCTATGTGACTTGCTTGGGGTGCACCAGAAGACACTGATATTTCTTTGGAAGTGAACCCTTGGAACTTAACACATTGAGTTCTATTACTGAGATATGACTTAAGCCAGTCAAGTAAAGGTCCTGTTATACCGATCTTTTTTAACTTAAAGATTAGAGTATTGTGGTCTACTTGGTCAAAGGCTTTGCTAAAGTCAGTGTATATTGCATCGATTTGGCGCCCATTTTCCAGTGCGCAGAGTGTATCAGATACAAGAATCATTAGATTAGTCGTGGTTGAGCGCCCTTTTCTTAAGCCGTGCTGCTGGTCATTAAGAATGGGGTTGATAACATTAGTGAGTTTATAGCAGATAATTTTTTCAAATAGTTTCGGTATGGCTAATAGTATCGCTATACCTCTGTAGGGGCGTGAAATGCGACGATTTCCAGACTGAAGGGAAAATCCCTTATGACAGTGATTTGTTGAATAGTGAAAAGTGTTGAAAGTTGAATGGCACACTTTGATAAGAATAGGGGAGGAATGAGATCCGGGCCAAGATCTTCATTGACGTCAATATTTGTAAGGGCATCAAGCACCTCCTCTGCGGACATTGAAATATTGTCAGCAAGTGAAAGGGCCGAGTTGTCAGGTAAGCTAAAGGATGAATCCGACGGGGGACTAAAAACTTCTTGAAAACGGTCGGCAAACACATCGCAGATATCGCGCCTGCAGGATGTGTGCTTGATTCCATTGATCATGGTTACGGGGTAACCTGAACTTTTAACCGCTTGCCGAACTTTTTGTTAGGTTTTCTTACTAACTTACACCGCATCTCAGAATTGAACGCGTTCCGAACTTCTGCCGGAAAAATAATAAAGTTGCGCCCGGACTGTTGGCAGATTTTTTTTTTATGGAAGAAAGTTCATCGATTTTGACAAGTGGCCGCTTTAATTAAAGGTGCGAATGTCTCCGTTTCAAATCCGCAAACAGATTAAAGAACAAAAATAATTTGCCCCCAAATTTTGATCTGATTTTAATTTTATTGCAATGAAACAACATTTATAACCGTCTACTAGAAGTTGTTGAAATTCTGAATTTTCTCGCACGAAATTCGTGTAACATTTATCAAATAAAAGACTGATATTTTGCAATGGATCCATCGCATTGGTAGGGTTCAAGTTTGTACCCTATAATGAAACTGAATACTTCTTCGTTCCGAGAGCTGAAAATGTCACCCGTAATCGACTAGCGCTGAAATCTGGGACATGAATGCTACAAGTTAAAAAAAAAGAAAGAAAGAAAGAAAAATCGAGTCAACGATGTAAGAAAATCTAACGGCTCGATGCCTATGTGCTTAAGCCATAAATGCAACTTTTTAATACACGCGGGGTGGGACGGAGCAAAGCGATCTAAAAGAATTGCACACGATGGAATGTTAAATATTCCACATACCGCGCCAATCTACCTATCGAAGTTTATACGGAAAATTGCCATAGAACTATCGTTAGATAACTAGACTATCCGCGAACTCGCGTGCAGTGGTTTGCTCTCAGGAATTCCGCTGCGAAAAAACCTGCAACACACTAGTTGTGGCTTTGTTTTTTATTAAATAAAACTGAAGGTGTGTTCGATTACATGAATATGACGGATGAGGGGAGGGGGAGGGGTTTGGTTGAGGTGCAGAAGAAGTACTCTGCTCCTATTACACGTTGAAATAAAATGCTACTTTGGAATTTTCTCGCTCTCGCGTGTGTATTATCACATCGAGCCCTGGTATGTGCAATCGAGCGTTTCTTTAGTGGATTTTTTCTACTTCCTGGTACGACGACGACCGCGCGTTCTGACGAACTGAATGCTTCGCATGACGTACCCATGGCATCAAGATTCCATGCGGACAAGGCGGACAAATGTGGTCATCTTATAGTGGTTAAGAATCTCGGTTATCGAATGGTGCGGAGACGGTTTTTTGTATCCAGAGTAGAGAGAGAGAGAAGTGTCCGGGTCAGGGTTGTAGCTGTGGTAACGTAATTTTGTTGCTTCTGTTGCGGACAGGTTCTTTCTACTATTCCCGGGAAAACGGGCAAAATGAAATCGACGGCTCGTCCCCATGTCCAGAATAATTTATTGATAAATCCAGGGGAGTAGAGATGGGGGCAAAGAAAGTCCGTTCAGTGAAGTACTTCACTCAATGAGTCAATCACTTTAAGGAACACGATTCAGTGACGTAGTTCCGGAACTCTTCGTTCCAAAGTTCCTTCGTTTTCGTTCATGCGTTCGCTCGCTCGAACTAGTTCGTTCTTTTAGTTCATTCTTAGTTCAACTTAAGGGAAGCGGATGATGAGCAGAAAAAAAACAGGTCAGTAGATCTGTAGAAAATGATGACCACAAAGGTCCGGTAAAGTTTTGTTGCCACGTATCCAATGGAACTGTAGTTTATCAAAAGGCATTGTCAGAAGACAGTCGAGCAAAAAAAAAAGTCAGTACCTACATCTAGTACAGTATATTCTTTCAGACAGTTCCGATATGATACGTTCCTACAGTTCGTTTAAAATCTGTCTGTCGCGTGTCCAATTGAACTGTAGTTCACCAAACGGAGTGAATTACTTCACTCACTCACAATGAAGTGTTCTTTTCGAATAGTTCACTCGTGAACCGACACCTCCATCTCTCGAAATGGAGTACCGATAGCGAATACTGCAGTGGAACTGAGCAATGTGAACTATTAACCAGTTCAGATACGCGGTGCGGACAGAAAAAGCTGCGAACAAGATTCAGTGTGAACTGATGTCAAGCTGATTGTAGTTGGAAAGGCCCTCCCCCCAATCACGTTTTATTTTTTCACCTGACGGTTAATATTACATCGCTTATTGTATAAACAATTCCTTAATTGATTGCAAGACAGTGTTTTATTTCTTTCACCGCATCAGATCCCGCTCCCAACGTTCCGCTCACTTAAAAAAACCACAATTTATTGCGGTGTCCGATAGACCAAACTTTCTTTCTAAAGATACGAATTAAATTGATGCGGAAGCATCTAAAAAATTACGAGGCCGGGGGAGGGGGGAAACCACAGATTTTTATGTCTTTTTAATAATCTCAGGTGCACGAAAAAAAAAATAGTATCGACATATGAAATTTGTTTTGGGAAAGTATACGGGACAGGTAAGAAGAAAAAAAACAGCCAACAACATCTTTAAGACGTTAGACCTCATTGAGTGTGTGCGGTTTCAATTTACTTCCTCTCCCCCCTCCCCCACGCATCCTCGACCGACCAAGTGTCAATTTTTACTTTCACATAACTTAATGCAGGTTTTTTTTTTAAAGAAAACATTACCCGCACCCCTCCTCCCTCCCCCGATGCCACCTTTGTAGACTGAGGTTATGATTTCTTTTATGAACCGAAAATTGTGCGGTCTTAATTAGCAGGTGTGAAAAATTACACACCTATCAATTGTTGATCTACGAACATTTCGTTTTTTTCTTTTCTTTCCCGGATGTCGTGTGAGAAAGTGTAGCACGCTTTTAACTAAGGTCAAAATCCGGTTGACTGTGACAACAAATTGAACGTTTTGTTACAATTTCAACTGGGCTTTGATGTTGTACTAATTTTTAAAATGTTAATCTTTAATATAAACATTTGGCCAATTCCGAAAGTCAGTACTGTTTCGGTATTCGCATATTGCGCTTAGCAGCTTAAATTTAAGTATACAGAACGATGCTTGGTGCTGCGGACGGTGTACTAGGCGTAGTTAAAGGTCGCATAGTATTTGCGAACAAAATATAGTCGTTCGATTGATTGTCGTATTCGATTGGGTCGTTATATTGAGTCGATCGATTGAGTCATTCAAACTAGAGATGGGCAAAACAGTTCGTTTGAAGTACTTCACTGCGAGTCACTCACTTAAAGGAACGAGTTCAGTGAAGCAGTTCCAGAACTCCTTGTTACTTCGTTATCGTTCAATCGTTCACTCGGGACGAAGTAGTTCGTTCCGTTCATAGTTCAACTTGAACGGAGAAGATGATGAGGCAAAAATTCATAGTTCAACTTGTGCGGAGAAGATTGTGAACAAAAAAAAATCAGTGGATCTAGAAGATGATGAGGAAAACAAAAAAGAAAGATCAAGAAGCTCTCGAGGATGTTGACCAAAGAAAAAAAAGGTCGGTTAAATTTTTTGTCACGTGTCCAATGAAACTGGAGTGAGCTACTACTCACTCACTTCAATGAAATGTTCTTTTGAAACAGTTCACTCGTGAACGACTCCCATCTCCAGAACAGAGCTGCTCGATTGTGGCTTGACGACAGCGTCAAACTATTTCGGCAGCAAAGTTATTGTCGTCCCCGTACACTACGCGACAAGCTCATAGAGAGATGCTAAAACGGCTAAGATACAGACCAGACCCATCATACATTTCTATACCTAAAGACCCGGAAAAAAATACAAAACTAAATGCCACATGCGACACAACGTTACGGCAAAAAGAATCTAGCAACGATGTCGCCAAACATACATCGCAATGACCTTATTTCGTGCTCCACATATGGGCGCATCTGTATGGTAGAGTCCGCGCGCGGGTCGCCGAGTTACTGTCCACACTACCATGACCAATAGAAGAATGATTCACAGAATTCATTGAACTAGAGGTGTACTCGGATGTGATCGTTTCACTTCTTTGGACTTTTTGCCCGCCGCACTGTTCCACATAACAAACACACACATCTTGTCCATTTCTCCTACAACAATTCTTAAGCGACGAAGCGACACGCGATTATTGAGGACTAGGCGGAAGATTTCATTCATTTGTTGGGGTTTTTTTTTTTTTTTTTTTGGCTTTCTAACAAATTGATCATTGGATTTTTCTCTACTTAATAAATTTTGGACGGACAGTATTGGACAAATCAGAATGCGCACCGTTTAACTGAATTAGTATTGATTTTCAGTAGTGAAAAGGCACCAGGAAGAAATTCAACTGATTTTTTTTCCCCGCACTTCTGAACTGGTTCTAGTTCTGAACTAGTCATCGTCACTGGTGCCCCCAAATCGGATTCTGGCCTCCTGATGAATGATTCTACATGTAATCAATAGGCTTGTGGACTTTTAGTTCACTACTACAGTGACCAGATCATTCCGTCGCGAACTAGTTTCTTCTTTTAGTTCTCTAGTTCAGTGTCAGAATGTGATGACCTAAAAAAAGGGATGTTACGTCCGAATTTTCGACTATTGGAACGGGGAGTGGGGTGGAGAGAAGCGAAAATCCCTTAACAGAAAGGGTCTTTGCCCGTAAAATTACTTATCTCCCCTTTTTCTTGATATTTTTCCATTTTACTTTATTACTTATAATACAGTATTGTTATTGATTTTCAAAAAAAAAAACATGTGTGCAGTGCACAAGCGGTAGAAGTGAAACCTTCGGAAAACTAAACAGCGGGAGAATGAGACGGATGCAGTATCAGTATTTTGAAAGGAAAGAGGGTAGAGGGGTAGGTAGGGATGGGGGATTGAGAAAATAGATGAGGGGGACAATATATAGGGTGATGGGTAGAATGATAAAGGTACACAGAGAGGAGTATACAATGGGTGGGTGAAGGGTTTAATTTTGGAGGGGTAGGGGGTAGAGAGAAGGGTGGGGGTGGAGGGGATAGAGAAATTAGATGAGGGGAACAATATGTAGGGTGAGGGGTAGAATGATAAGGATACACAGAAAGAGTGGGGTATACAGTGGTGTGCTGAAAGGGTTAAATTTTGGAGGGGTAAGGGGAAGAGAGGTGGGTGGGGGGATGAAGGGTGGGGGATAGAGAAAGTAGATGTAGGGTGAGGGGTAGAATGATAAGGATACACAGAGAGGGAGGGGTATACAGTGGGGGGTGAAGGGTTAAATTTTGGAGGGGTAGGGGGTAGAGAGGTGAGTGGCGGTGGGGATAGAGAAAGTAGATGAGGGGGAACAATATGTAGGGTGAGGGGTACAATGATAAGGGTACACAGAGGGGGGGGGGGGTACAGTGGGGGAGTGACGGGTTGAATTTTGGAGAATGGGGTGTAAGAAGAAAAGTAAGGGGTGAGAGAGGGGTGAAGGAAATCAGTTGTTTAAAAGGGGTTAGGTGAAGAGGGGGAAGAGATAGGAGTAGTATTTCAAATTGTACGGGAGTTTTTACTGTCGCTTTTTACTGTCGCTTTTTCGTTTCATCGAGTTTCAAATCACTACGTGGCTAAAGAAGTTTTCACTTCAAAATTTGCTGCCCTCAAAATTTTTTTGTCCACGTTTCATGACTAGGAGACACGAAAAAAGCAATAAAAATGTTCACTCTGTCTGTCCGCCGTACGCCGTACGTCGACCGCCCCAAAATCCTTTGAAGGCTCGAAGATCTCAAACCAGTGGAGCTATAAAATTAAAAAATTTTCTATGAATAGACTTGGTAAACCCCTTATATTGACATTATTTTCAGGGGAGGAGGTGTGAAAGGGAAGGTGGGAAGCGTTTTAGACGAAAGCGTTTTAGACGAAAAATTTTGGTTTCTAGATCTCAGCAACCGCTTATGTTAGGAGACTGAAACTTGGAATTTCTTTAGAGCTTTGATAGTGGACCCATTTGCAAAAAAATTACTGATATGGGTGAAGGGGTGTGGGAGTGAAGGGGGAAATAATGCGTCCGAAACGCAAAAATGCCGAGATCGACACATTCTAAAATCCATATCTCCTAAACCGTTAATGGCAATCAATTAAAACTTAACAAATATCTGTAGTTATACTAGAAGAGTAGATTGAAACAACATTTTTGGGTAGGGGTGGTGGCGTACGGGGGTGGGGGTTGAAATACTTAAGATTACGATATCTCACAAACCAATTAGACCAGAAAAAAAAAATCGGTTTGATTATAAAGAATGATAAATAAAGATTGATCAATGTAAAATCTTTGAAGGGGGTGGATGAGCACGGAAGTGGAGGGGACTAGAATTTTTCAAAAATAACACGTTTCATATCTCAATAACAGTGTAAGGTAGATGATTCAAATTTTTACCAAAAGTAGACCTAATAGAACCCTAGTAGTGAAAAAAAATTTGAGGGTGTGGGTGTGGAGGATGAGGGTGGGGAAGGGTGAGAAGGAAAAAGTTCCGATGTTTATATTTGAAGAACCTATATTGATAGAGAGCTGAAACTTGGAAATTAGATAGACCTATAGCAGTGGCATTTTGGAAAAATAATTTTTTTTTTAGGGGAGTATGGTACAGGGGTGGGAGGTGTTTTTCTTAACTTTAGAACGGCTTATGCTAGAAAGTTGAAATTCGGTACGTATATGTAAATCAACTAGAAAAGTAATTCTGATAAAAAAAAATTGAATATTCATTGGCGTTCAGAAGGGGGGGCAAAACAAATTATCAGTAAATATAAAATGCATAGGTATATTTTCACGATTTTCGTCATATCTACTAGGTCTTTTCAAATATAGAATTCATATTTATTCTACGGATTCTTCATATAAATACCTAAAAAGTATTTTCAAGATTTTTTGAAATTCGACCCCTAAGAGGGTGTAAAGTGGTTGTATACTTTTCATGAATTCCACCATATCTCTCAGGTCTGATCAGAGATCGAATATCTTTTCACTTACACGGGCTGGTTTAATAATCACCTATTTTTAAGTTTTTTATTTTTCAACCTCTAGACCGCATCCCGGAAAATGACCCAATTATTTAATTCATATGTTACACTCTTTTCTAACCGCTTCCCGAACTTTTTGTTAGGTTTTCAGTCACATATCTAGTAACATACACCGCATCCCCGAATTAAACGCGTTCCGAACTTCTGCCGGAAAAATAATAAAGTTGCGCCCAGACTGTTGGCAGATTTCTTCTTATCATTCCTTCTTGAACTTTATTATCTCCGGAATAATATAAAATCTTTCCTTTGTTTTTATTTAATAAAAACATCACCATTAATGCAGTATCGATGCAGTACTGAATTCATACTATTCAATCGGTATTTTTTAGCTCAGTACTGAATGAATTAAGCTAAGCGGTATTCAATCAGTACTGGAAATTTGCTCTTAGAAATTTTTTAGTTAGTTTTTGGGCCGAAGGTCTTGTGACCGAATGAAAAATTCTGAATTGAACGCAAATAAACAAATAAAATAAATAAACCAACCGGAGAAAAGAAGAACATTAAAAAAAAAATTGTGCTCGATAGCGTGGCCTACTGCATATCTCTCTCTCTCTCTCTCTCTCTCTCTCTCTCTCTCTCTCTCGATAATCAGTAATCCGAATGACCATGCTAAAAAGAAAGGTGAAGAAAAATTAAATGGATCCGATCTTACATACTCCTCGGGCGGGTTTTTACTGTTTTAAGTTGGGTAAATGGTTAGTTTTCTTACGCCTGGTGATTTTTTTTTGCTTGCTGGTTGTGCCCATCAAGCTAGCAACTTCTTTAAGTCCAGTCTGGTTAGATAGTTGTTGATGCACTACATAACCCATAGCGGTTGAGTCTTACGGTAATTTGTTTCGTTTTGGTGCTCTCATATATGGGAAAAAATATATGCAATAACTGTTTGTTAACAGCAACGAATGAAATAACAACAATTTATGCTGTAGCATTGTAAAACAATCAACAATAAAACAGATGGCTATCCGATATGATAGTCATCTCTGTTTGGTTCAGATGGCGTGCCTTTGGATATCAAAAAAATGATATCACTAGCGGTCAAATCTTGTAGGAGTTCGAAAGATAGGGCCTCGGCCTGATACGCGAAGCAATGAATTGATCACTGACTGATAGTACGTCGGGGAAAGCACTTACTCCCCTCCCATCTGTTGCTTAACCAATCCGTGAAAAGCCGGGATCAGGAATCGAGAAAGTAATCGTAGAAAGTAATCGGTTCTTTTTACCAGTTCAGTTCCGGAAAGAACGGACTACGTTCACAACGAACCATATGGACCAATTGTGTGATGCGTTGAAAACCTTATGAGACCATCGTCCACACAAAACCACGCCTAAATCCCTGCCAAGCCTGATCAGTTTGTCATTGTCCAATCAACTCCAAATCGTTCAGTTCATTACTAGATTGATTCGGTAATCTATAAGCACTTGCGCACTTTAGTTCACTACGCAGTGACCTGAAAATTTTTCGGTTTCCAAACTGTTGCGAACTAGTTCGCTGTTTTAGTTCACTAGTTCGCATTAGTTCAGTGTAAGATCGTTAAGGAAAATTTAATGACCTAATCAAAAAGGTTGTCAGTGTTCGAGAATGTGATGAGTTAAAAAAAAACTTTCCCTGAGTGTGGAATATAGAGCAATGCATGAACTAGCGGCGGGACTCACTGCGAACTAGTTCCTTTTCGAAGGTCCTCAGTGTGTACCTATAAAGCACGGCATGAATGAAAACAAACGAACTAGGAGCGAGACTCACTGCGCGAACTAGTTCACTTACGGTGAACTCTGCTCCGAACTAGATCGTTCGCGAACTGCACAAGTCTAGACTAGATAGATTGGAGATAGGGGTCGGTGTGGTTAACCTCTGTCACTGAAGTGACAGTTGGGCCTACTGTGACGTCCCCCGGATTAGTTATGACTCCACTTTAATCCCTGCGCTTTTAATGATGCTTAGTATTTTGCGAAGTGGAATGTTCAAGAATTCCGATGGTTCCATGAAACCCTGACCGAAGTGACAAAGTCTTTTGTGTTCACAGAGGATATGCTCTGATGTTTCGTCTTCGTCATTGCATATTCTGCATCCTATTGAGATGCTTCCTCATGTGACAATGTCCAGTCAGATTGCTCTCACTAGGGTTCGGGTCTGATATCTGCTTAGTTTTAGGTAGTTAGATGTTCTTTTTTTCGAATGCTTCGGCATTAAAAGCTTTGAGTGACTGTTGCCCGTTGCCAAATTCCAGTGAATGGCAATTTTTGCCACGTTCGGATGTATAATCTAGCTGTGCTTAATGGTATCCCACAAAATCGGTATGGTCTCATGAAGTCAGCTTCTGAACCTTTCTTTGCCATTAAGTCGGCCATTTCGTTACCTTCATAGCAGCTGTGACCCGGAATCCAAACGAGGGCAACTCTGTTCGTATTTTCGAGTTCAATTAGGCATCGGAGGCAATTCCAAATAAGTTTGGAGTAGATTTGTAGATGAAGTGCCATTATTGCAGCCTTGCGTGGAGACAGGCAAAGGTGGTTTTCATACCAAAGATAGGCAAAAGATCGCGCTCAGATCCTAAATCATTCAGCCCTATCTGCCTAACATCTTTCCTATTAAGAATCATGGAAAAGATAATAGACCACTGCCTGAGACACGAAGCGCTTAGCAAGAAACTACTACACAGTAATCAATTTGCCTACCAATCCGGCAAATCGACAGAATCAGCGCTTCTTCAAATTACAACCGAAATTAAGGAGGCAACTTCCGCGCTATGCGCATTTCCGGACATAGAAGGAGCATTCGGCAACACATCCTACGGCTGTATAAACAAGGCAATTGTCGACAGAGGAGTAGACTTTACCACATCAAGGTGGATCGACCAAATGCTAAGCTTACGAGTGATTCACACCTCTCTGGGAACGGATACCACAAGTGGCAAAGCAGGCAAAGGATGCCCGCAGGGAGGAGTACTATCGCCTCTTTTATGGTGGCTTGTGGTAGACGACCTATTGAGCTTGCTCAGTTAAAGCGGCCTTACAGTCCAAGGATATGCTGACGACTTAGTAATTATGATTAAGGGCAAGTTTGAGGAAACCCTCAGCGACCTTATGCAGCAAGCACTAAGTAAAACACAAACATGGTGCCATGAGAAAGGTCTACAGGTCAATCCGGGCAAAACCACGATTGTGCCTTTCACACGAAAGAGAGACGTGAGCAAAATAAAATCGCTCATGATGTACGAGACAGAAATCTAACTCTCGACAGAAGTAAGGAGTAACTCTGGATCAGAAATGGAACAAGCACTTAGAAAAAGTATCAGAGAAAGCCACTACTGCTCTACTATTGTGTAGACAAGTCGTAGGCAAATCCTGGGGCCTGAAACCCAAAATAGCCTTATGGACCTACACAGCTATTGTAAGACCTATGATATCATTCGGAGCATCAGTATGGTGAAAGAAAGAACAAAACTAGTAAGCGCCAGGAACAAACTGGAAAAGCTCCAAAGGTTGGCACGTATCAACACGACTGGAGCAATGAGATTCTGCCACACGGCAGCTATGGAGGGTCTTCTAGATCTGACTCCGCTTCACATCTATATCGAATCTCAGGCAAGATCAGCTGCGATGAGAAACCAATTAAA
This sequence comes from Beris chalybata, assembly GCA_949128065.1. NCBI lineage: Eukaryota > Metazoa > Arthropoda > Insecta > Diptera > Stratiomyidae > Beris > Beris chalybata. The sequence goes on from OX421898.1 coordinate 6,377,991, forward strand.
CGGCAACCCATCGAAAGTAAAAAGTGGACCTAATAATCTGTTCAGACTTAGTAGTAGCATTCAAATGCTAGACATGCCTGTGGACCATATGATAAGGAGATATCGCTTCGAAATCGCTTTCAACTTCATTGTATGGTCTGCGACAAAGAGACCCATCGCAGTTCGGACCAGAAAGCATTGTATGAAGAAATGCCGACACTGGGCCACACTTCCCAAACTGAGACAAGCCAAAAAGTTCATACCGAACCACTCAACTAAAAGAATCAAACAGCTTCTACAACTCATGGGCTTGAAAGACCATCTTAAAAGAATAGGAATCATAAGTGATAGCCTATGCAAACCTCTGAACACATTTTGTGCTGCTGTGTGAGGCAGTCTCAGCTCAGCGCCACAAGTATTTCGGAGAACACTTTGTGGACTATTGTAACATTGCAAAAATAGACGTATTGTCCCCGCCAAATTACACGAACGAAAAACGATTTCAATCGATTAAAATCATCTCAAGAAAAAAAAAATCAAACTGGGATAAAAAATGGTCGTACCGGACTCATGGGGTCTTAAGCTAAGCAGCTTTCTGCTTTGTTTCCTTCCACCAGACAGATGCCGCGTAAGTTATAATAGGCCTAGCAACGACGGTATACATCGGCAGGTTAGTTTTGGACTCAGTCCTCAGTTTTTGCCGAGAAGGCTCCTGCAGGTCCAGAGACAGATTCGTGCCCTTTCAAGAACTTTGTCCAAATGAGCATTCCAAGTGAGCTTTTCATCTAGGATGACACTCAGGAATTTTACCTCACTAGCATACTCTATGGATTATCCAAAAAGATTAAGCCTAGAGAACTTGTCCTTACACCTCCTTTTGGTGAATGCAACAATTGTGTGTCATTGAGTTGATACAGAATTCTGCTTTAGTGCACCAGGTTGCTATCTGGTTTAGAGTATTCTGAACTAGATCTGTCACCGTCTCTTCAAATTTACCTCTAGCGAGGATGGCAAGGTCGTCAGTGGAACCCTGCACCGTTACTCCGGAGTTTGTTAGATTTTGAAGACGATCGTCCACTACTAGGCACCAGAGGATGGGTGATAGTACCCCAACGTGTGGACAGCCTCGCAGCTGTGACTGGAACTGTCTAAGTCTAGACTAATCAATACAATGATTCCTACTGCGAATTCTATAAGTATTTGTGAGAACATTCTTGTCGAGGAACTGACCGCACGCACAGTCGCACCTTCATCCGAAGCTGTTCACCAATTGTTCAATGAAAGTCGAAGAAAACAGCTCTCTGCTTTTTTGATGATTTGATCAAGTTTCTGGCTTAAATCTTTTGTTTATTTTTTCGTCACCTTAAACATTTTGAATTAGACATAGGCAAAGCAGTTCCTTTCAGTGAAGTAGTTCAGTCCGAGTCACTCACTTTAAGGAACACGAGCTCCATGACAAATTTTGCTAAAATTTTGGTTCAAATTTTTGTTCAAATTTTGTTCAAAATTTTTGTTCAAAATTTCATTCAAATTTTGGTTCAAATTTTGTTCAAAATTTTTGTTCAAAATTTCATTCAAATTTTGGTTCAAATTTTGTTCCAATTTTTTTTCAAATTTGTGTCAAGTAAACAATTTTTTTAAATTATCATTTTATTTGTTATATAAACAGTGCGCAAATTAATTTATTTTCAAATGTTTTTTTTTTTTCTCGAAAACGAAAGGTTTTTTGAATAAAATGTACCAAAAACCTTAAAAAATTACATCACCTTAAGCGCGATTTTTGGCGACACCCCCCTCCACCCCCTCCCTTCGAGACACGTAATAAGACGCGTGATGATTACATCAAAAATTGTTTCTTTACGAAATCTATTTTCTTTTCAAATTCAAATCAAATCAGCTTTTTAATGCATTTCCGATGGCCCCAATTTTCTTGTCTGTATTTCAGGCTTTCTTTCCCCCTGCTCTCACCCCCACGCGAAACAAAAATTCAAATTGAAATCGAAGTCAGGTGTTTTCTTCGAAAAATTCCATGCCAAGAGAAATTATGAATTTTTTTTTTTTTTTTCGTAGGTTACCAGTGTGTTGTTACCTTGCCTAATCACGGCCAAAAAAAAAGGTCATTAAAAATTTTTGAATTTAAAAATTTTTGATCAAAAGTTAAAGTCGGTTTTTGGTCGGCGACTTGAGCGCCTCTCCCCGAGTAGAAAGTAAAGCCGATTTTGATATGATCTGGACCGGATTTAATTACACACGTACCTGTGCGTACCTGTTGCAGGTTTTGCGATATGAGAAGGTACAAAGGGGGGGACGGGGGGAGGGTAAGGTAAACTGGCCAAATCAAAGTCGAAACTAATCTGTCGAGTGTTTCTCTTTTTTTTTCTTCTTTTTTTGTGCCGTGAGAGAAGAAAGTAAAACGTCTCCGCACACTTTTCACATGTTTTCCGAAGGTAACAAACCGATCTTTTCGAATTGAATTGAAGACGAAATCGGCGTCAGACACGATCGGGATTGATCGGACTTGACTTTTAATTATCGGCACCACCAATTAGAGACGAAAACACACGAACCACGCGCGAACAGAATGCGCGCGCCCCCATTGGAAACGACGACGTCAAAGTCGCGCATTCATTTGCAACGGATCGCAAAGTGCCTCAGGTGTAATAAAATGAAAGGTCATTCGAGTAGATAGTTGTGGCGCTGCTGTTGTTGGTCGACGGTGTGTGGTGTGTGCGCCCCAGTATGAAGAAAAACGATTCAGGGTATAATGTATCTTTTTAATAATATATTGCGGCAGGTTTAGGTTTTTCTGCGCACCTTGCATACCCCCCTGCTTCCCCACCCCGTCTTAACAATGTCTTAACAACGTCTTAACAACGTCTTAACAACGTTTTAACAACGTCTCTTATCTCGCGGTATTTGTCTGTAGAATTTCTCACCAGACCGCGGGCATCGTACTGCCAGAGGTCACAACATTCCCAACAATCGACAATTTAGGGCAACCAGTTTCGTTGTTGTTCAGGTGTTTTTTGTTTTTTTTTTCGATGAAATATTTTCACCTTCGATTGAAGCAAATTAAAGTGCACGCTGAGGTCGTCACTACGATAGGACAATATAGGTGAGAAACAGTCCGTCGATCCGGATAGTTCAAACTTCAACCCTACAGGGTAACATCTAAAGGACCTCTACTGTTCTGTCTCAGACCTTCTCAAACTGTTAAAACATCGACCAGCACCACCGACTGTGGTACCAATGACGCGGGAAATTTTTCAAAACAGTTTGAACGGTGATTTAATGAGTGATTTGCACTGTTGCTTTTCATTAAGACGAGATTTTATTATTAACAAATTAGATACTTGGGCCGCTTCACGTTCTTCGTTTTTATTTCGTTTTAACTCACTACGTTTTTTTTCGCGCGCTGTTTTATCCGAGTCATTATTTGAAAATTTAATGGATGATTGAGCGTACATTGTCCTCGCGTTTGCGCAAGCATAAGAAAATTGAGAGGAATTTGTTTCCAAGAAGAACAAAAAAAAAACTCAATTGTAAAAATCACGCCTCATTGCTTGATCAGTCTAATGAACTGTTTTGAGATTAAAATGAGAAAGAGCGTGAGAAAAATCTAAATGAATCGGTTCTTTTAATTGATTCTCGGACCGGCGATCTTATTGCGTTCAAATACCCCTTAAGATGTCCCCGAGGGACTGTGATGAAATTTGAACAATCCATTGAATGGTTCAGAAGCAGTTCACCGACGAACTATTGATCGCAGTCGGAAATGGGTCAAAAATGACCGACTGCAATCAAAATGTTCAGCACTATCTGATCTTGCGTTAGATTCTGTTCGACAACAACGGAAAAAAATGGACACTACTTCTCGCCGCTTTCATGTCCAATTCGTCTATCAGGAGCAGAGATTCTTTCGTCCAATCCGTAAATCCAGAATAGAGCTTCTTTCCGATAAACCTATAAAACGCAGTTGACCAATGGTAACAAAATGAACTACAAGCAAAGTCCTTCAGGGTTCCATCAAATCCAGAACCATTCCGTTCGAAATAGGAATGTGAAGATCAGTTCGCGAACGAACTAGAGGTAGATCGTTTGCACAAGTAAAATGAACTCCGACTCACTCACTGAAATGAACTAGTTCGGAGTTCCTTTTTTAAATCACTTACCCGGCGATGGAACTAGTTCTTTTCAAGTTCAGAGTGAATGTGAGGACCCAAAAAAAGGTTCTCACTCACAAAAGAAAGACGAAAGAACTACTTCTTTTCAAGCTGTGTCACGGGGCGAAACGAACTACAGTTCACCAAAAGGAGTGAGTTAGTTTTTTTTCTGGGTCATCACATTGAAACTGAACTGAAGGAATTAGTCGGCAGTTAGTTCCGCTCCTTTATGCATAGTCGAGGACCTTTAATTGTTTTTTTTTTAGTTCACAATATTTACCTACACCATCTTTCACTGGCACTCGCGAACTAGTGAACTAAAACAATGAACTAGTTCGCTAGGGATGTACGAGAACCCCTCAACTGGTCTTTCTTACAAACGATCTTTCACTCAACTTCCGTCAACTAGTGAACTAAAACAACGAAGTAGTTCGAGACCGAAAATAACTAAATTAAAAAACAAAAAAGAATGAATAATATTGGAAAATACTTGCGGGAATAAAATGAAGGTTTTAACGAGTACCCAATGTGTCCTGGTTCCTACTATGGCCCGGAAATGGGCTTGAAAAACGAATGAACTATTGTCCGGAATGAAAGTGCGCATGCTTGCTCCCCACGTCGAGGGAAGGGTGCAACTTAAAAAAAATTAAGAATTAATAATAGCAGAAAAATCTTTCAGTTCCCCGGACCGCTCAACTAAATTCCAGGTACGAAAAATACTTAAATCTGTTTTTATTTTTCTTCTGCTTCCCCCTCCCCCCTGCACTTATAAGCGACAGTTCAGTATTACAAGGTTTACTGCCTTTTTTTCAGTTTTTTAAAATACCAAAAACCCGTTACGCAGTAAAAGGCTGAAGCTGATCTCAAATTATCAAATTATTCAGCTTTATTTATTTTTGGCTTTACAAATTTTCAAAATTAAACTTAGTTTTTTTTCTGTAATTTTAAAGATTTTTGTGTAATTTTGACGATTTTTGTTGTAATTTTACATTTTTTTTTTTTTAATTTTAAAGTGTTTTTGCTGCAATTTTACAATTGAGCTTAATAACTTTTTGTTTTTAAACAAAACTTTTTGTGTGATTAAAGAACTCTATTTTATTCCGAAAATTGTTCGTATTTTGAGCCTTAGTTTTTTTTTTTCATTCATTTTTAATAAATTAAACATTTAAATCAAAATTTTTATTCAATAAATTTCCGAATTGTATACTAATTTAACTAGATGAGATCGCTTCTTTTTTTATATGTAAAATTTAATAATTTAATGTAAATTTGAATAACTGAATATTAAATTAAATAATTGACTGTAAAATTATATAACTGAGTGTAAAATTAAAAAAGAAATAAATAAAAACATAATAAGACCTTCAATTTTACCTGAATATTGTGCAAATCCGTTTTGAATGCATGCCAATAAAATGCATAAAATTGTGAAAAGTGACCTTAAGATCGTTTGTTCACGTGGTTGCAGCATGGTGGCGTGCCAGTCTTTTTCTGTATTGGGTCCTTAATTTTTATTAATTTCGTGTAATTTCGCAGATTATTAAAATTTCGGTTTTTGTTAAATTGGCCCTGAATCGGGGGTGCGGGGGCAGCGGGTTGGGTTGAACACCTCTCAGTTTACTTATCCACACAATATTTGAATTTTTCAATCAAATTTGAATAGAAGAAAATTACAAAAATTAGAGAAAAACTTTTACACACTTTTAAATTGATTTTCAATTAAATTTTCACATTTTTTCGGAATTTTATTTTTTTTTCTGGTTTTTTGTGTTATAACTTTTTGTGTTTTTGTTTAAAAACTACACCGTTTAATTCGCGAAAGTAAATTTTCTATTTTGTTCGGGGTCTTTTCCCTGTAATTAACCGCGTAATTATTTATTATTAATTTAAACAAATCGGGGATAATTATAATTAATGTTGAACGTAATAAAAAATTAACTAAATCAGAGAGAAAAAAAATCATCGAATAACGAAATCGACCACACCGTCAACATTTCAATATCAAGACTGAATAAGTGGTGATCGTTGAAAATGGCTTAAGCTCTGTGTGAATTTCAAGAAAAAAGAAAAAGAAAAAAAAATAAGCCCACCAGACTTAAGTTGCGCAGAAAAAGAAAACCCCGAAGAAAAGACATGAGAATGTTTTTTTGCCATGGACTTAAAAAGCTGGGGAGTTAAGAGGTGTCTCAGGTTTTCTTGTTGTCTGGTTCGCGTGGTTTAGGTCAGTTTCCCCAGTTATTTCCCCAGCATTACCTGCACATTACCCCATATGATATTATGAATTTGGTGGGAAACAATGCGCGCAATTTTCAAAAAAGTGAATCCCCTTTTTTGTCTTTTTTCCGAGCCTTTTTTTAACAACTCTTTAAGTACAGGATCGTTTCCAACTAGTCCTAGAAGAACCCACCTCTTCCACCTAGTCCTTGACAAGAAAATTTCCCAATCATGGAGTCTGGAAAGTAACCCCAATCACTCCCCAGTCGGCCCCCCACCCCTTATGATCGATCGCATAGTGCTGTCGATCGCGCGCGAGAAGATCATGAATCGACCGTGTCACCTTCTTTTGAAAATAGAAGTCTTCAGGTGGTGCGCTCGCGATCGCAATGCCACAGTAGCCGGACTTAAGTTTATGTGATCACATACCCCCCGGTCTCTACCCTTTATCCCCCCCCCACAGTTCCCCTCAATGTACCTTAAACAATCGATCTTGCGATCTGACCAATATGACTCGAATGGGGGGCCCTGGGTGATAGAGGACGGGGCCAATGGGGGGTTTTTTTTTTAATACAAACCACAATACCAAGATTCCATCTCGGCTGCAAGACCTGTTTCTTAACGACACTTGCAACCTGTTCCGCGAAGCCCCAAAGCAAAAGAAAACAAGTCTTCGATTTCCTAACCGCGCAAGACGTTTGTGTGGTGAAGATCGAAAAACGAAGACGTTCGAAATATGGCTTTTACGAGAAAACGGCTTAAGACGTTTCCCGTTAGTCTTAAGTCAATTGATTATTCAAATTTTATCCGAAATGGAGAAATGATGGTGACGTCGTCGTCGTGCTTCGATCGATCGAAGCGGTAGTATGTACTAATACCATTAGGCACGCCAAATTTAAATTTGAACGCTTGTGGGGCCAATATGGTCTTTTCGAAGACTCTTCTTTTCTTTTTTTTGGACAATTGACAGAGAAAAGCTGCAGGTAAAACTGCTGACCTGCTGACACATTTTTCTTTTGTGCATATGTTTTGTTTCGATGCTCTTAAAAAGTTCTTGGTTGAAATGGAGACGAGGAGGAGGAAGATAATCCTGCGCCAGTTTTGGTTTTGGACCTTCTTCAAATGACATTTTGCTTTCATCGTTCAAAAGTAATTTAATTGGACAAGTTCAACAGGTAATTAAAACAGTCCAGAGGAGGAGAAAGGCCAGCAGTGTACACGGTGTACGGTGTGCTCAGAGGGCCTAAAGGAAAATCTCGATGAAAGTGAAATCGGACGGTGGAAGATACACGGTTCTTTAGGCTAGGCTTTAAGACAAAAAAGAAAAATATATAGCAAAAAAGGTTATGGGTGAAAAAACCCGCCGTATGATTGTTGTAAGATTTTTGTTTTTAATTTATAAAATACAAGACAAACAGATCATAGAAATATTATAGAAAACAAACAATTCGATATCTCATTGAATGAGATCTTTGAAATTTGTGAAAACGTTTGTTGACCCCTTTTCATCTCCTCAGGGGTTGAATATTGCTGCAATTCTCAGACGAAGATGAAATTAAACCCCCTTTCATCCCACGCGTTGAATACTGCTGAAATTAATCTCTAGACAACGTTGAAATTAAACCCTTCTCAACACCTCGGGGATTAAAGATTGCAAAAATTCTTCAATTTATTTTTGAGGACTGTAAAAAAACAATAGAAATTTGAACTAACTTGATATGAACACATTTCAGTTCAGAGCTCATGGAAAAAATTATTTCGACCCCTTTTTATCCTCTCAGGGGTTGAATATTGCAGAAACTGATTTTTGCACGAGCTGGAACTTGAAGCCCTGTCATCCGCTTGGGGGTCAAATATCGAAAAATGCTCCAAAAACCAGAAGGAACTTAAACTAACTTGACAAGAACTCATCTGAATTCGGATCTCATAAAAAAATATTTTTGGACCCCTCGGGGGGTTGAATATCGCTGAAATTTATTTTTATACGAAGTTGACATTAAGACCTTTTCATTCCTTCCGGGAACTTTTCTACGAAGCTGAATTTAAACCCTTTTGCTGGGTTGAGTATCGAAAAATGGCCAAATTTATTTTTAGTATTGTTAAAAGCCCAGTAGAACTTTAAACTAAGTTGACAGAAACCCTTTTGAAATCGGAACTTTATTTACACCTCCCAGGGGTCGAAATTAAATTAAACCATTTTAATCCCCTCGGGGGTTGAGTATTGAAAAGTGCTCAAAATTGCGGATTGCGGAATGTAAACTAACATGACAAGACTACATCTGAATTTGGAATTCGTGAAAGCATTTATTTCGAACCCTTTTCATCCCATCAGGGGTTGAAAATCGGAAAATCGTCCAATATTCGAAATTCCCGACAGAACTCAACGGTTTGTTCAAGCATATCCTGTGTGTCACATCTAACAACTCATGCAAATACCATATCTAAACAATTTTATCATCATTTTCACTTATTTACCCAACTTTTTATCGCCATCATTTGCATCAATCACTTAACTTTGTCCGACAAATAGAAATTATTTTCACTACACTTGAAGACGATGGATGAATGATGCGCCTACCTACATACCTGTAGGCAGGTATAAAAAAAAACGGATATATAAATAAATAAATAAAATAAAAACCCAGAACGACAAACATCTTTTGAATAAAAATAAAGAAATTCTGGGTGCGAACAGATAGTGTGAACCGCACCTGAAGAATTCGTGAAAGTGTCTCTTTTGGCGGAAATGGGGTCTTGAACGAAATTCGGAAATAAATTAACTTGATTTTGTTTTGTTTATGCGGGATTATTTATGCCCGATTGGAATGCAAACGACGCCGTGACATAGTTTTTGTTTTGAATTGAAAATTATTGGAACAAAAATCCGATGCAAATTATCTTGGAAAATGGAACATTGCAAAGAATAAGAACAAATCGATTATTAATCAAAGTTCGAAATGCAAATTACTGGTCCAGAAAATTCGATTAATTTAGATCAAGATTTTTAGCTCAGTACCTGATCAGTTCTCGTTTTCGTAATTGGTGGTTTATGGCTCGTGTTTCGATTTGGGGCTTAGTTCCTGTTACGGCTGATTGCTCCCAAAGTAGATATGGGTCGTTCATGAGTGAACTGTTCCAAAAGAGCAGTTCATTGAAGTGAGTGAGTGAACTAACTCACTCCTTTTGGTGAACTGTAGTTCGTTTTGCCACCTGATACAGCTTGAAAAGAAGTAATTCTTTCGTGAGTGAGGACCTTTTTTTTCTACGCCCTCACATTCAATCCGAACTTTAAAAGAACTAGTTCCGGGTAAGTGATCTTCAAAAGGAATTGGAACCAGTTCACAGAACTAGTTCATTTCAGTGAGTGAGTCGGAGTTCACTCACTCACTAGAGGGAACTGCTTTGCCCATATTTATCCCAAAGGCATTCACTTCGCAATCAGGACACTTTTAATCAAATTCTTAGCTCACAAGACGGACTTTGTTTAACAGGTTTTACTTTATTATTAATAATACAGTATTGTTATCGATTTTTAAAAAAAAAAATTTGATACCCTCAAAATTTTTTTTTCCACGTTTCATGACTAGTAGACACGAAAAAAGCAATAAAATTTTTCACTCCGTCTGTCCACCGTACGCCGTACGTCGACCGCCCCACGCAAAATCCTTCGAAGGCTCGTAGCTCTCAAACCAGTAGAGCTTTTAAATTAAATTTTTTTCTATGAATAGACTGGGTGGACCCCTTGAATTGACATTATTTTCAGAGGAGGGGATTTGAGGGGGAAGGTGGGGGAAGCGTTTTAGACGAAAAATTTTGGTTTGTAGATCTCAGCAACCGCTTATGGTAGGAGACTGAAACTTGAAATTTCTTTAGAGCTTTGATAGTGGACCCATTTGCAAAAAAATTGATGATATGGGTGAAGGGGTGTGGGAGTGGAGGGGGAAACAATGCGTTCGAAACGCAAAAAAGTCGAGATCGACACATTCTTAAATCTATATCTCCTAAACCGTTAATGGCAAGCAATTCAAAATTGACAAATATCTGTAAGTATACTAGGAGAGTAGATTGAAATAAAATTTGTGGGTGGGCGTAGTGGCGTACGGGGGTGGGGGAAGAAAAACTTTAGATTACAATATCTCACAAACCAGTGGCACCAAAAAAAAAAAACTCGGTTTGAGTATAAAGATTGATGAATAAAAATTGCTCAAAGTAAAATCCATGAAGGGGGCGGGGGAGCACTGAAGTGGAGGGGATAAGAATTTTCCGAAAATTACACGTTTCATATCTCAGTAACAGCGTAAGGTAGATGCTTCTAATTTTTTCCAGAAGTAGGCCTAATAGAACCGTAGTAGGGAAAAAAATTTTTGAGGTGGGGGAGTAGAGGGTGAGGGTGGGGAAGGGTGAGAAGGAAAAAGTTCCTATGTTTATATCTTAAGAACCTATAATGTTAAGAAGCTGAAACTTGATATTTAAATAGAGCTATAGTAGTGGCATGGTGGAAAAATATTTTTTTTTAGGGGTAGTATGGTACGGGGGTGGGAGGTGTTTTTCCTAACTTTAGAACGGCTTATGCTAGAAAGTTGAAACTCAGTACGTATATATAAATCAACTAGAAAAGTAACTCCGATAAAAAAAATGCAAATATCCATTGGCGTTCGGAAGGGGGGGTTAAAAAAATGGTATGTGAAAATAAAATGCCTATATTTTCACGATTTTCGTCATATGTACTAGGTCTTTCCAAATATAGAATTCATTTTTATTCTACGGACTCTTCATATAAATACCTAGAAAGTGTTTTTAAGATTTCTTGAAATTCGACCCCTAAGAGGGTGTGAAGTGGTTGTATACTTTTTCATGAATTCCATCATATCTCTCAGGTCTGATCAGATATCGAATATCTTTTCACTTCCACAGGCTTGTTTAATAATCACCTAATTTTAAGTTTTTTTCTTTTTCAACCTCTAGAACGCATCTCGGAATATGACCCAATTATATAATTCATATGTTACACACTGCTATTGTAACCGCTTCCCGAAACTTTTTTTAGGTTTTCAGTTCTGAACTTCTGCCATAAAAATAATAAAATTTTTAATCCCTAACTTCAGTACAGAAATATCAAAAATATTTCGAAATTCAATGGAATCGATACTTTCATATTTTTTCCGGTCCCAAACAGCTTCGCAAAATTTGACATTTTCATCAATTAAAAACCGATTACAAAACCCCGAAAACTTTATATCACACCTTATCATATCTATTGCCCAAAAAAATCGATTAGGTAACTTTATTTTAAAATTTTAAGTCGCCAATTTAAACTTTCTTTTCCGTGCTTCTTGATTCGCCTGATTTGACTGGGTGCGCCCTCCGTTCAATTATGAATTTGAATTTGAACGAAATCGGTCGTTTTTCTTGAACATTATCAAAGATATTTTTTGAAAACGGAAAATTCCCACAGGTACATTCGAATGTTCGAAAGTGTTTCAAATATCTTGTACTGTATGTGACGGCGGTAAGTCGTGTGCTCTATGCCAACAAATCGATTTTAAGTGAAATTCCATTGGTCAATTAACGTCTCTAATCATCGCTTTGATCTATTCATGGTCACATATATTTTTTTTTATATCAACAACTTTTCTATAATCTTGTAGGCCTGCCGTTTTACCAAGTCTTGGGTTTCTCTTTTTTTTACGTTTCGTTTCTTTGATCATTTACTTGGCATCTTTTCGATTTTCTGATTGAGTTTTTATTTTGTTGAAATCTCCATAAATTATTTTCATAGTTTTTTTTTACTAGTTGCCGACGTTGCTGGGTACTTGAGGTAATTCAATAGTGAAGATTTTGATTCGATCGAATGAAATTCAGGTACAGAAATTATGTACTTGAACGGAATTCATTTCGAAGCATATTCAACCCCTTTTCTATAGCCTTGGGGTTGAGTTTCGAAAAGTTCCGGAATTCATTTTAAAGGAATTTGATTGAACATCTGTTTCGCATGTGATACTCCAAATGTAAGGGGAGCTTAACGGCTGCCTGAAAATCCAAACAAAATTAAAATCGGATTAAAAATTGGGGAATGGTGGCGAAAAACGTGGGAAAAAAACTAGTCAAAATTTGCTACTCTTCTTATGGCTCTCCGGGGCGCAATTTTTTTATTTTAGAAATCTGTTTGTGGATTTGAAAAGGAGACACCCGTACCTTTAATTTAAGTGGTCATTTGTTTAATTGAAATCCGACCAAAATAGGAGGGATGGCGGTCAAAAACGTCGAAAAAATCAGTCAAAATTTGCTACTCTCCTCTTGCTTCTCCTGGGCAAAAATACACGTACCTTTAATTCAAGCCAACATTTGTCAAAGTCGGACAACTTTGAAGAAATGGTCAAAAAAATTGGCAAGTACCTCTTGACATTTTTTTGAAAAGTCAAAATTTTCGATTTTTTAAGTGATACCGCAAGTGAAAGGGGACCTCAACAGCTGCTTGATGAAGGAGTGGGTGTTTTTATGTTTTCTGTGTCTTTTTTCAGCCCCCCCCCCTTTTTCCAGGGTAGCAATTTCGCTGAAACGAAATTTTCTTGGAGCAGAAAAAAAAATGAACTAAACTTTCTTTTCAGGTGTTTTTTTTTTAAATCTCTGCATGCTTAGAGTCTATTAAGGTTAACAAAAATTAATAAAAACAAGTGCGGAAAAATTGTAAAAAAAAAATCATTTTTTAAACCGAAAACCTCGCCCGTAGGAATAAAAAATAAATAAAAGAAAGTCCCCTGTAATGGGCTGGGGAACAGTTGGAGAAGAACTAGTTCACTGACCGCTTCGAGAAGAACTGGTAAGTCAAAATTTAATTTGCCGGGTTTTTTTAATTTCGCCGACTGAAAAAAGGGTATTTGCAAAGTTCGCGTTAAACAGCACTCAAAACTGTTAACACCAACTAGTACCCTGTCATACCCGGCCCGATTTCTGACCTCACATCCCTTAGCTGACTGGATTGTACACTACAGTGTATTAAAGGCTAGCCACCCAAGTCCAGTACAGTATCCTTAAAACAAAAACAAAAAACAAAACAAAAATAATGGCGCTACAGTCATAGCAAATAAAGATTTTCTGAGAATTCCACCTTTTTGCAAATACGCTTCAACTTTAGGCCGACGAATTCGATCAGACTGAAGCGAATTACCAAGTGAACTCTGAATCGAAGTAAGAGTAGGAATTTGAAAATGGTTTTGACCCTTAAGACACTCGCTGTAAAATGTAAATGTTTCTCAAACTAGAGCAGACGGTCCATAAGGAGATGTCAAATACAAGGCCAATAGGTCGTTTGAGAACGCTGTATAGTAAATAACAGTGTTTCTCAAACTGAAGAGGATTCAATCCCGTATGCGGACGGCGTACGTTGATCGATGGGGTCGAATAAAAGGCCGATAGGTGGTTTGAGAACACTGTATAGTAAATATCATTGTTTCTCAAACTAAAGAGAATTCAATCCCGTATGCGAACAGCGTACGTTGATCGATGGGGTCAAATAAAAGGCTAATAGGTGGTTTCAGAGCTCTGAATAATAAATATCATTGTTTCTCAAACTAAAGAGGATTCAATCCCGTATGCGGATAGCGTTCGTTGATCGATGGGGTCGAATAAAAGGCGATAGGTGGTTTGAGAATGCTTTATACTAAATATCAGTGTTTCTCAAACTGAAGACGATTCAATCCCGTGTACGGATGGCATACGTTTATCGATGAGGCCAAAAAAAAGGCCGATAGGTGCGGAATTTCGTCAAACCCAGATTGTCCCATAGCGGCGGGCGTCTGGGTTTCGGGATGAGTTTGGGGACTTTGAAAAAAAAAACTCAGTTGGGGAAACGTTTATCTACTTGGAAACAGTTAGGCAAGGACTCCCTTTTTTCTGAATCCACACTACCCCTATTGAAAATTATATTTTTCCAGCATGCCGCTACTATAAATCTATCTAAATACCAAGTTTAAGGTCTATGCAACACAGGTTCTTAAGATATAAACATTGGAACTTTTTCCTTTCCACCCTCCTCCACGCTCACCTTCTACACACACATCACCAAAATTTTTTTCCCTATTAGGGTTCAATTAGCGCTATTTCTGGTAAAAATTCTTACACTGTTCTTCAGATATGAAATGTGCTTTTTATACTCTAGATGAACATATAGAGTATTATAAGTTTAATCCAGCCCGAAAAGTTTGTAACGCATAGAACCGAGCCTCGGACGAAAAAAAGTTATATTATTTTGTGTTTATTTTTGGCCAAAACCCCCAAATCCGTTTGCTGTCCGTCCGTCCGTCCGTCCGTTCGTCCGTCCGTTAGCACGATAACTCAAGAACGCGTTGACCTAGGAAGTTGAAATTTTGTCACAACTTGTAAAATGGTAAAAGTAAGGCTAAGTTCGTTAATATCCTTCCACTCCTTCGGGTCCTTAAAACACGTTTTCACAATTATTGCTCGAATGCTTCAAGTTAGGAACTTGAAATTTTGGATACTTAAGGCTTACAATGTTTGAATCGAAAGTTCTGAATATAAAGCAAATCGAATGAGTCCTTCGTGTAGCAGCCTAGAAAAGTCCTTCAAAAATGTATGCATGTTACTGAATCCACTATAACTCCAAAACGGGTTAAAGCAGGAATTTAAAATTTTACAGGAATTAGTTTTATACCAAAACCAAAACAAAGTTCATTAATTAGCGCCATCCGTTGGTTCCTTCGGGTAGCTGTCATACAAAAGTCCTTAATTAACATGTTCACCAATATTGAACGATAACTTTAGAACACTTTAAGTTACGACTTTGAAATTTTATACACATTAATTTTATAATTGTCGCAGCTGAAACTATTAATATGAAAAATATCCCATAAGTCTTTCATGAAGTTGCCATACAAAAATTCTGTGAAATGTCCTTTTACTTACTTTATGGAACTTACTATTAATCAAAAAATTGAGTAGCCACTATACAATAATTTCTACCTGTAAGTAAAAGGTCATGTAATAATTGCTTGTGCTCTCCTCATTCTTTTGTGTATTTCCAACTAAAATATAAATCGGAGTTCAGTATTTCATCTAGAGTATCATACGATAGGCTTGCAGCCGATCGTGACTGCGTTATGTTTTTCATTTCATTTCTATGCTCCATCGCCTACTTAAAAATTTTTACTTTGATGAATCTTTATTTGTCGACCTTTATACCCAAACCGAGTTTTATTTTTCTAGAGCAATTGGTTCTTGAGATGTCGTAGTCTAAAGATTTTCATCCCCCATCCCCGTACGCAACTGCACCAACTCAAAAATTTGTTTTCAATCTTTTCTCCTAGTATAACTACAAATATTTCTTAAGTTTGAATAGTGTGGTATTAACGGTTTAGGTGATATGGATCTTAGAATGTGTCTATCTCGGCTTTTTTGCGTTTCGGACGCATTATTTTTCCCCCCACTACAACACCCCTTGATCAATACTGTCAATATTCTTATGCAAATGGTTCTACTTTCGAAGCCTGATAGAAATTCTAAGTTTCAACGTCCTGTCATAAGTGGTTGCTGAGATATAGAAACCAAAATTTTCCGTCTAAGCCGCTTCCCCCCATTCCCTCTCACATCCCACCCTTAAAAATTTGGTCACTTCAAGGAGCCTACTTCGTCTATTCGTAATTTTTTTTTTAATTTAATATCTCAAACGGTTTGGGAGCTACAAGCATTCAAACGATTTTGCGTACGGCGGACAACGGACTGAACATTTTTATTGCTTTTTTTGCGTCTACTAATTATGAAACGTGTAAAAAAAGGGTAGCAATTTTTGTTTTCAAAAATCGATCCCAATAGTTGCTGTATTAATGAAACAATAAAGTAAAATTAAAAATAAAAATAATACCGCAAGTGGCTTTAATTTTAACGTTCTACTAGTAGCGCCTGGCAAATTGAAATCCGATAAATATTGGTGGGAATGATGACCAAAAATGATGGCCAAAATTTTCCAAACTCTTAGTTTGGCTGTCCTGGACGCATTTTTTTTGTTTTTAAAATCTGCTGAAATAGTGGTTCGATTGTCTACTTTTCAAATCAGAAAACAGATTTAAAAAACTTGAAGAAAAATTTTCGATTTCTCATATGACACAGAAAATGAAAGGAGAGCTCAACAGTTGCTCAAAAATGCAAACCAAAATTAAATCCGATAAGAATTGGGGGAGTGGTAGCCAAAAACGTGGAAAAAAATTCAATTAAAAACTACACAACAAAAATAAAAATTAAATTTATAAATTACCAATTCGCTATCTCATACAAACAATGTAGTAGAACCCTTGACAACTTCTTCAACCCCTTTTTCATAACCTTGGGGTTGAATTTCCAAAAAGGTCGAAAAGTAACGGTCCTTACTAACTTACCCAAATGAATCTTAAACCCATCGCGACTGGCTGTTAGGGCAATCAGATAGGCAGACACCAGCAAGACATACGCCGCCCTAAATCTGAATTATGACAACATTCCGCTGCATTTAACCCGATTCGAACTGCTTAATATTCTAGTCAGACGATGTTGTCGCTATTCTCTACCTCTAGACAACTCTAACTACTTTTCGATCCGCTGCACTCTTACGCGCATTATCTCGCGAGAAATTAGCGCTTCTAGTGATAGTGATGTTGCCGCGCAACATGATATGTGTTGTTCGCGAACGAACTAGTTCAAAAGAGCGGTCGCCATAAGTGAAATGAACGAACTAGTTCGCAATGAACTTCGGTCCTACTTCGTTTGTATTGGAAGGTCAGACATCGGGCCGGGTATGGCAGTGTATTAGTTGGTGTTCATAATTTTTGGAGTGCTGTTAGGCTATGATGTGATCTACCAGAACAGCAAT
Source organism: Beris chalybata (assembly GCA_949128065.1). Lineage (NCBI taxonomy): Eukaryota > Metazoa > Arthropoda > Insecta > Diptera > Stratiomyidae > Beris > Beris chalybata. The sequence goes on from OX421898.1 coordinate 6,395,205, forward strand.
GTTGCCTATAACAAATCAACTACTGTCTGGTATCTCTGATGGTGTTAGTGAATCTGATAAGAATATTAACTGAACTCATCTGCTCAGTGTTAAATCCTTTAGTAGTGATTCTATTAAACATTCCGCACTGTTCACTATTTACATACATTAATAATTTCAAAGCCAATAGAACTAAAAAATTCTTATAAATAATTTATGCGTAGAGTGGGAATTGAACCCACGACATCGCGTTTACAAGCTACCACTGGACTACACCCGGCCTAAATTATCATTCCACTATCGCGAAGTGATAACTAAAAGTGGAACTAGTTCAGTTCGCGAGGGAAGTGAAAACCTTTTTTTTTTGGAGGGGGGAGGGTCATCATCACATTTCCTCTACACCATTTATCATTTCTTTCTCGCGAATTGCAAGAACGAACTACTTTTCGAGGGCTCGGGAACTAGTTCGTTCACGATCACTAAGGTGAACTAGAATGCGCAAGCCTAAGCCGAAGAGTTTGTTACTATCAGACCATTCACTTTAATTCTTCGTATCGGTGCACATACAGTCTTCAAATCCATTCCTCCGATATTTCCGTCTTCTACACTCCTCGTTAACGATACCCTGTAGTTAACTGCTGAATTACCTGCAATATAACCGGTTATGACCACTGAATCAATCACGTTGCATCGTATCCTACTATACATAATTTTTCTTTTTTAATTTATATTTTTTCCTTAAGCTATAAACTACAACTCAGTTCTATAGGAAGATAAAATCAATAATTTCTAAAAACTAGTTTAAAACATTTTTTCTTATATCTCTTCTTTCTTAATCATAATTTCTTTCACTAATTTTCTTCGCAATAGCAGCAACTAGAGCAGCACCTTTGCCACTTCCATCTTCCGCCAATATAAATGTACTCTGGAACACAGAAAAAATATATAAGGAAATTTATCAAATTTTCTGTCATTAAAAAATGAGTGGGGGAGGGTAGGGGTGGGTTTGGTTGATAGAAAAAAGAGTCTGTGCCTGTATATAAATTGGCCGAAAAATAATTGAGGAAGAGCCAAGCATCTGGACGGAATGTTGGGATTAAGGGTCGCACTTCTTAAAAAAAAAATCTGCCAACAGTCTGGGCGCAACTTTATTATTTTTCCGGCAGAAGTTCAGAACGGTTTCAATTCGGGGATGCGGTGTATGTTACTATGTGACTGAAAACCTAACAAAAAGTTCGGGAAGCGGTTAGAATAGGGTGTAACATATGAATTATATAATTGAGTCATATTCCAGGATGCGGTCTAGAGGTTGAAAAAAACAAAACTTAAAAATAGGTGATTATTAAACAAGCCTGGGGAAGTGAAAATATATTCGATATCTGATCAGACCTGAGAAACATGGTGGAATTCATGAAAAAGTATATAACCAATTTCAAAAAATCTTGAAAACGCATTCTAGGTATTCATATGAAGAATCCGTAGAATAAACATAACGCAGTCACGATCGGCTGCAAGCCAATCGTATGATACTCTAGATGAAATACTGAACTCCGATTTATATTTTAGTTGGAAATATATCAAAAGAATGAGGAGTGCACAAGCAATTATTACATGACCTTTTACTTACAGGTAGAAACTATTGAATAGCGGCTACTCGATTTTTTGATTTATAGTGAGTTCCATGAAGTAAGTTAGGACATTTTACAGAATTTTTGTATGGCAACTACATGAAGGACTTATGGGATATTTTTCATATTAATTGTTTCAGCTGCGACTATTATAAAATTAATGTGTATAAAATTTCAAAATCGTAACGTAAAGCGTTTTCAAGTTATCGTTCAATATTGGTGAACATGTTTATTAAGGACTTTTGTATGACAGCTACCCGAAGGAATCAACGGAGAACGCTAATTAATGAACTCCGTCTTGGTTTTGGTATAAAATTAATTCCTATAAAATTTTAAATTCCTGCTTTAATTCGTTCTGGAGTTATAGTGGATTCAGTAACAAGCATACATTTTTTAAGGACTTTTCTAGGCTGATACACGAAGGACTCATTAGCGCCATCCGTTGCCTTCTTCGGGTAGCTGTCATACAAAAGTCCTTAATAAACATATTCACCAATATTGCACGATAAGTTTAGAACGCTTTAATTTACGACTTTGAAATTTTATACACATTAATTTTATAATAGTCGCAGCTGAAACTATTAATATGAAAAATATCCCATGAGTCACTCATGTAAAATGTCCTAACTTACTTTATGGAAAGTTTCTACCTGTAAGTAAAAGGTCATGTAATAATTGCTTGTGCACTCCTCATTCTTTTGATATATTTCCAACTTAAATATAAATCGGAGTTCAGTATTTCATCTAGAGTATCATACGGTTGGCTTGCAGCCGATCGGGACTGCGTTATGTTTTCTTATCAGAATTACTTTTCTAGTTAATTTACATATACGTACCGAGTTTCAACTTCTTAGCATAAGCCGTTCTAAAGTTAGGAAAAACACCCCCCACCACTATACCATACTACCCCTAAAAAAAATTCTATTTTTCCACTATGCCACTACTATAGCTCTATCTAAATACCAAGTTTCAGCTTCCTATCATAATAGATTCTTAAGATATAAGCATCGGAACTTTTTCTTTCTCACCCTTCCCCACCCTCACCCTCTACACCCACACCCCCAAACTTTTTTTCCCTACTAGGGTTTTTTTGGGCCTACTTCTGGTAAAAATTTGAAGCATCCATCTTACATTGTTATTGAGATATGAAACGTGCTATTTTTGAAAAATTCTTATCCCCTCCACTTACGTACTACCCCGCCCCGTTCAAAGATTTTTGAGCAATCTTTATTTATGAAGCTTTATATCCAAACCGAATTTTGTTTTTCTGGTGCCACTGGTTTGGGAGATATATATGTTAAGTATTTCAACCCGCACCCCTGTACGTCACTACTCCCACCCAAAAATTTTGTTTCAATCTACTCTCCTAGTATAACTACAGATATTTGCTAAGTTTTAATTGCTTGCTATTAACGGTTTAGGAGATATAGATTTTAGAATGTGTCGATCTCGACTTTTTTGCGTTTCGGACGCATTGTTTCCCTTTCCACTCCCACACCCCTTCACCCATATCATCAATTTTTTTGCAAATGGGTCCACTATCAAAGTTCTATAGAAATTCTAAGTTTCAGTCTCCTGACATGAGTTGTTGCTGAGATCTAGAAACCAAAATTTTTCGTCTAAAACGCTTCCCCCACCTTCCATCTCACACCCCCAACCCTGAAAATAATGTCAATTCAAGGGGTCCACCCAGTCTATTCCTAGAAAAAATTTTAATTTTATAGCTCCACTGGCTTGAGAGCTACGAGCCTTCAAAGGATTTTGGCGGTCGACGTACGGCGGACAGACGGAGTAAAAATTTTTATTGCTTTTTTCGTGTCTACTAGTCATGAAACGTGGACAAAAAAATTTTGAGGGCAGCAAATTTTTTTTTTTTTTAAATCAATAACAATACTGTATTATTACTAATAAAGTAAAAGAAGAATTACTCTTCTGATGAGATCGTTCAGCTTCAAGATCGATTACTTGAAAAGAACTTGAGCTAGGGCAGTAAATTAACCGTCAAATAAAAGGTAACAAAATACGCTCTCTAAATATAGAGAGAAAAAATCAATCAACTGTATCACTTTTTCCTGGGAAGACATAGAATCAGGATTTTTTTGTACAATGCGAAAAATCGAAAAAATCCAAAATTTTAAGTACGATTCGTATTAGAAATGGGCAAAGCAGTACCTTTTAGTGAGTGAGTGAACTCCAACCCACTCACTGAAATGAACTAGTTCAGTGAACTAGTTCGAATTCCTTTTAAACTTCGAATTGAATATGAGAACCAAAAAAGAAAGGAAAAAGAGGTCCTCACTCACGAAAGAAAGAAGAAAGAACTAGTTCTTCAATCTGTGTCACGTGGCGAAACGAACTACAGTTCAGCAAAAAGAGAGAGTTAGTTTACTCACTTACTTTAATGAACTGCTCTCTTGCAACAGTTCACTCATGAACGACCGATCTCTAATTCGAATACTGATTCGATACATTCAGTCACAGAAAAGATTTGTCGGGACGGTTAATGGTAGAAAGTTGAAACTTTAGAGTTAGCGAGACACATACCTTTTTAGTCGGTACCCATTTGCTTGTATACGATTGTATCCAGTGTCGCAAGCGTGGATGATGCTTGTAAACGGATCCATCGATTGCGATTGTAACCTCGTCCTCGTCCATTCGATTCAGTAGAACGGACGTGTTAATTGCAAGCAATTTGGCCGCCCGTTCCGAAATCAATCCACATACATACCGGATTATATTCAGATCGGAATTGTCATAGTCCTTGCCTTTTTTATACGATAAATTCTCCAAGATTTCTTCGAGTTGATTTGTTCCGTCGACAGCATCGCTAGAATTTGCGATATTTGTTTTAATTTTTAGCCACCATTCTTTTTATTTATAATTAACAAGTTACCGTTCAATTTTCGAAACATTGTCCGAATCGAATTGCCATGCTTTCGGAAACTTGGACTTATTTGCCTGTGGAAAAAGAAGATTTTTTTCGATCAAAGTCTGTAGAATTACGCGACACAATTCGCCTAAATATTTGCCGCCAATGTACTTTTCAAATCTACAACGAAAAAAAAATAAATAAATTTTAAAGTAGTTCATTTCGTTCAGTAGTTCACTTACGTAAAAGAGTTCTTCAAGAGCGAGCCATCGTCAACGGCCCGATCGAAGTCTGTCTTAATGAAATCCAAGACGCCATTATCGCCAAACGCGCCCCACTCCACATCAATAATAACATTCTTTTCGCCATGCCGTTGCGTTTCCCAATGTTGCACCCTGTCTGCCTTCTCCACATAGCATCCATTCGTACCGGTACCGAGAACAATACCGATTCGTGTCCTCTTATCCAATCGACCGCCCTGTATAAGCGTACCGGTCGTATCGTTCAAAATTGCCAGAACATCGATATTGTCGCGACCACAAAGTTTTAGCGCGTCGCGTAGCTTCTTTACGGCATCCTCACCGACGGCCGACGGACAATTAAAAGATTTTGTCCACGTGACCAGACAGCCCGAGTCCAAACTGTGCTGACGCATCGGAAACGAAAAGGTAAAGCCAAGCGGTATTCTTTCATTTTCTAAATATTGTTCGCGAACAAAATCGTCAACGCATTCGGCCAAGTACTGAAAGAGTTTGTCGCCGCAACCGATTCGTAACGAGTCCGGTATGTGATACGGTTTGACCTCTTCGCGTGTCACCTCTAAGCTTTTCAGCTCCATTAGAATCACGCGAAAATTTGTACCGCCCAAATCAAGCGCGAGAAAGATTCCCTCCTCGGTACCGTCGGGCAACTCCGGAATGTATGTGTTCTCCATTTGAAGCGAGGACGGCTTTTCGTGCAGCGCCAGATCCATTTCGGCGATGAAAACCTTCTTGATCCGTTCGACGGTCGCATCGCTTAAAATCAAACGGCCTAGAATGTCCTCGATCTGAAAAAGATTCGGTTAAAGGGTTATCAATAGCACAGAGTCGAGTCGCACACCAAATCAGAGTAGGGTATTGTTCAATTTAGACCCCGAGGTCAATTTAAGATGAACTACTAATTTGGTTGAGCTGCAGTTCAATTCGAGAGCTGAATAATGAAAAATGACACAACAGCCAACCAATCATCGTATCCAGGTACGCATACACCAGATCAATTGAACGACCGACAGACTGCTGAACGTTTGGTTAGAGACGAGAATAGTGTAAGCTCAATTGAAGCGGAAATTACTACTGAACGGCAGGGCAGGCAGCCAACAACTCATCTCCCTTCGTCCGTCTACCGGGACACGCATACATCAGTTCAATTGAACGACCGAAAGACTGTTGAACGGCTCGCTGAGACGATAATTGATTAAGTTAACAGTTCAATTGAAGCGGAAGTAACTCCTGAACGGGCAGAACAGACAAATAACGAAATGAACAGTTCAATCGTAGTACTTCACTGAACTAACTCCCCAAACTGAATGACGAGTGGCTCAAATGAAATATTTTTCTCCATCTAAAGGCACCTACGTCAATACAATAAATTGTTTTTACCATATTCTCGTTATTGTTGTTAATAAATTTCAATATTCGTTTTTTATTTCGAAAAAAAAAATTAAAAACCGATCAGAATCTGAACTAGATTTCAGTGCGATCAAGTCCACCAAGCCGTGAAGCATTTTCATTGATAGTAAGCCGATCTAAAGGTCAAGTTCGAGTCTTTTTTTTTTAATCTGATGTTACATCAATCAGATTTCTTGACTCATTTTTTAATTAACAAATTGAACGTATGACCTTAATGTGGTTCTTATCAAGAAGTCGCAAGACATCGTACGGAAACTGTAATCTCTTCGCGTTTAAATGAACTAGTAGAATAAAAAAAAAATTTAACTAAGGAAACAAAAACAATACTACACTTGAATAAAACGTGATTTTTTCGGTTTCTTATCAATAAATTTTGCGCTGTTTAATTCGAAATGCAAGCTAGAGATCACTAGGGTTGACTGTGATTAGGACCTTGTGGCCTGTAGCGCCATTTTCAAGGACAAATACATGGGGCTGTACAAATTGTTCAATTATTAAGAGTTCAAAACTTCTTCTAGCTAGCCACAATGGCCATCGTATGGTTAAAAAGCAACTGATTTAGGGTATACAACGTGTGAGTACTCGGTGTCCGGATCGACGGCTTAAAAAATATTCACACGTCACATTCTAAGCCATAGTCTTCAACCCTCATCTGACTATAGTCTTTTGTACAGAAGTCATTAATGTGAATTGTGTATAAATTTGGTTGGTGTTTGTGAAAATGTAATTTTACACGTTTATCTCTGAGGTTAAAATATTAATTCTTCTTGAAAATGTAATTTTACATGTTTCTGCGAAGATCTGATTGTTTTTTTTTTTTTAAACAATTCTTACAAAACGTCCGACTTGAAGATTAAACCCACCTCCAGTCCGGTGTGGACAATTGCCACCACGTTTCTATTTTCAGCAAAATATTAAACGGCCCCTGTCATTTTTAATTTAGCTGAAAAGCTAGTCTCGGTCTAGGAAGGGGGCGGTATGCAGGGGGAGAGTTAATCTTACAATAGATCACCATACTTAAATTAACTTTAGCTTTGGATTTTCTACAATCCGACCGTATGAGAAGAGGCTGTGTGGTGAGTGGTGGGGGTAGGGATGTGTAATTTATATAAATCGTGTAATAATTGTGTAATTTTACAATGATCTTGAAATTGTTTTTCTTGTCTCGGGTTTTCTTACCGTTTTGCATCGGACTTGATCGTTGGCGATTTTCAGCTGACCAACCGTGTAAATTGTTTCATTGTCGGACATCGTGTGATCGTGTGAATCTTTGTCGTTTTATCTTTAATATGTTTTTTCTTATTAATTTGTTAGACGAGCGGACGAGTAGGCGAACGGAAGCGTTTTTAATTTGATTACAATTTGTGGCTGTTAAATTAACAACGCGCGCACTCTGTCTGTCTCTTGCACGGTTCGATCACTATTGTTGTTAATAACTTGTTGATAAAAAAAAAATAGAGATACCGGCTTGGGACTATTGTTTTTATCTTTTCATTTGTTGTTAAAGTTGCGGTCTGAAGAGAAAAACAGAAAAAAATTATAAAGAAAAAAACAATTTAAATGAGAGAAGTACGCGAAATGTATGGAATAAGGGGGGCCTTGTAACTAAAAACCGACCGCAAACAAATAATGAAAGAATATCGATCAAGGCTTGTGCAATCGATCGATTGAATCCGGTAGACAAAATTGCTCAAAACTGGCCTTTAGTATTCCGATTGAAGATAGTGTGTCCGGACTACAACAAAAAAAACCCGTTCTTGAAAGCACCTTTCAAGAAAACGAAAGTCGCGTACAAAATTCACATCAAACGCGAAAAACTATAAAAGAAAAGGGTTTTGGGCCGGCCCCAAAAATGCCTTAGGCACCTCGTTTTAACAACAATGAGATTTAGTTTAGTTCAAAAATTGTGCCAAAAAACCCAAAACACTGAATTCGAACCTTTGCGCTACGAAGACGTCGGCGTTGCTGCGTTTAAACTCACTTCGGTCACATTAAAACTTCAACTGCGATCGAAAAACAACGTTGCAGTTGAGTATTACACACGTAAAGTGAATGTGTCTCGACCGTATGAGTGCGCGCAAATAAATCATAAGAAAAACCGCGAAAAGAAAACAACAAAACGGCAGTTCAATCGCACACAGGCCATGATAAGGCCAGAAAGAAGTGCCCTATCGTTTTTTTTTTTGGTTTAATTAATCGTAACTTCAAGCGATTAGAAAGCAACCGGATTAAGTCAGAGTATGTCTCGAAATGCATAAGACTCTGAATCGAAAGTGATTCGTAAGATGCGAATCGAAAACGAATCAAATCGGATGAGTTTTGATGAAGGGCCAAGTGATCCGGGACTCAAACCTTATTGGGACCAACATATCTTGCGGAATTCGTGAAAATTCTAACAAGGTCCTAGATCCTGAGGATGTCGAATACCTCAGGGAGCTTAATGTCGAAAAATGGAGAAATCGGTTGTATTTAAAGCCCTTGGAAAGGAAAGGGGTAGTCGATGTCTCATTAGACGTAAGAAATTTAGCTGAAGATTTCACAACAATGCCTTAAACCCTCTTAGGGGTTGAATATCGAAAAGTCCTGAAATTAGTTTTTAGATCATTCAAAGCCCATCGAAGTAAAAGCGTATTCGATCTCATTATACCCAAGAAACTGGACGGAATTCGTTCGTAAACTTGAACAATGCCCAATACCCCGAGGGCTTAATAGCGAAAAAATGGCTAAATTGAATGTTTGAACAATGCCTTACACCCTCTGGCTCCTGTCTACTTACAATAAAAAAGAATAACAGAGCGGTGCCCTGGTGGAAAAATAAACTCTCGAAGGAGACTCTAGAACCGCGCGCACGGGCAACTGGAGACTGGCCTACTCTAGCTCCCCAAACAAATTACTATAGGGAGCTCTTAATTGCGAAGTGAAACTCGTGGAAGAAGTTCTGTCAAGAGATATATGATCTCCTCAGTAGCGCAAAAAACACCGAGTATTCTCTAAGCAACACTCGAACAAGATTGGGCTCCTCGATGGTATCTTCCTGGGTTAGGAAAAAAGACACTGAAGCTATTAGCCCAAAGGCACTTTCCTGGCTCGGTGGAGTTAAGCAGTGATGGTTTCCAAGGCTTGGCAGCCTGTACTTGACCCAAGCAATGGCACTGTAGTAAGTGCTGGCTGGGGAACCCTATATGGGTATAAGGCACCAGGAGAAGATGGTATCCATTTTGTATTTCTACAAAAGGAACATAATACAAAAAAAAAACATTTGTCCGTCTGTACACAGCAGATTTTAGGACTCCCAAAAGAAGAAATTTAGGGAGATTTAGTCCGTTCTAGTTGATAGTAAAGAAAAAAAACATACCTAATAGGATCAGCCGGGGATGAGGCCAGAACTGTCATCTGGGTCGGGGTCTTTCTGTTATGATGGGACTTGAACCCACGACCTCAGCAAGCTACCGAGGCCGAATAACTGACTGCACTTTTTCTGCTGTAACATTTTGTCTTTATTTTTGCAATTTCATATTCTAAACACAATAAATTATTATTTTACTTTTTTTTTTTTTTCATTTTTTATAAATGCTGCTTAACACTAAGATTCTAAGGTTCTAAGGTTCGTAAGGGGTTCGAAATTCTTCACGTAGGGTTTTCAGTGTTTCTTAGCGCATCCGTTCGGTACGTTGAAGTCGAGCGATCGTGAGTACGGACTGTCGTCCCAGTCGAGCTGCTTGCCCTTTTGGACGAGCTGCTTCTTTAGAATGGCCATCGGGTCGGTTTTGTTGAAGCAGTGCACTCGGACGGAGCTCTTCTTGCGCGAACCAGCGATGCAATGTTGCGGACATGTGGCCAAAGGCTCGGCGCTGAAGCAGATTTGACCGTTATTTTCAACGAATTGCGTTTGGTAGTGCAGTTGGCACGCTGCATTATGACCGCTAAGTTTTGCGGCTTGCCATTGGGATTGGTGCTGCCATTGTTCTTCGCTACTGCCTTCGTTTTGGTCGTCGTTGGTGTATTTCTTGTAGCGCGGCTGACCGGCATCCCGTCCAGCTTCGTATTGGCTAATTACTGTGCTGTGGATATATTCGATGGGGTCCGATTGACCCTGGAGCGCTTCCTGGATCTCGCTTTGAATCTCGGCGCTGCACTCTTGACGGTAGGATGGGGCAGACCACGAGGGCACGAAATATTTTGGGTCGCGATAGACTTGGTTGGAGGGGTTAAGCATGTCGGTGTACTGTTCCTGGTCGTTGGTGCCGCATAAGCCACGCAATTGGTTCTTGTAGCTGGCGTCGGCCTGGACTTTGACGGTCTCGCCGTCGAAGTATACGTACATGTGACCCGCGTGAACAGCCACTGCAACGACGTTGTCATCTTGGGCACTGGCTGGGTACACGTGGAGCCGTGACACGCCGTGATCTCTGACTACGAAATGGTCGTTCGGTGAGACCTGCTGCAACTCTTCGCCCTTACCGTAAGCGACAGACGGCCGCGATTGAGCACCGCGTCCAATGATGTAGACCGCATGGCGGACGCCGCTGTAATCGGTTACGGAAATTACTAGTTCGCGCTTGTACGAACCATCGATCTCGTTGGCAACTACAATGCTAACTTCGCGAATTTGGTCCGGATGGGACTGTTCAGGTCCACTAGTGCCTCCAGAACTGTAGGTTCCTCCAGTTCTGTAAGATCCTCCAGATCCACTAGATCCATATAAACTAGATCCAACAGATCTTCCAGATCGGTAAGATCCGCCGTTTCCGGAACTTGACTGATATTGGGAGGGAACGTATTGCGTCATCACATAGGCACATTTTCCGATAGACCGATCAATGACGTGCTGGTCGAATGTGAAGATTTTCGATCCGTCCAAGACACAGGTGCTGTGGGAAGCAATGGCGGAGTGCCAAGGTTCGTAAGTGGGACTGATTGCACCATGGCTCAGGTATTTGTGAAGCCAGTTGATTTCCAGCTCGTTAACGTCGTACTCGCGATTGTTGTGATCGATTATTCCGTTGAAGTAGCCATAGCGGGGTGACAATTCCAAGACGCCGCTTAATCGGCCGTTAGAAACCTGTGGTCTGGATTGTTGACCTGCGGTATGGGACCATACTACATTGTTGACTAGATCCGCGTACTGTTCGTTTCCAGTAGCTGCCACATCAAAGACAACCATGTTTGGAACGCGTGCCATTTGGATAGCGCGCTGACAAGCTGGCATTTGGTAGTTGCCCTCTGCCATTTCTCGTTGGCACTGTTCATATTCGGAGCTGCTGGCGACGTAGTCGCGATACTGCTCGTTTTGGTCAGCTATTATGACTCCTTCAATGGCGGCACTCTCCTTGTTGCAGTCAGGACCGACAGCCAATTTGAACTCGACGCCAACGGCATGGTTGACTTTGAGAGCCTGTTGAAGGCTACTGTGCGCTAAGCTGTACGCACCCGGTTGATGCATGGCTGCGGCTAGGCAGTACTGACGATCGTTGTTCTTGCCGTTCTCTGAGCTTTTCGCGAAGACGTGGAATCTACCGAATTCATGGGAGGACGATCGGGCATAGCCAACGATCGCTTCGTATTCCGAGTACACTGCATTTGCTCCTTCGAAATTTGCCCAGACATTGGCCGCCGTTGAGACGCCGTTGTCTAATCCGCTTGCTAAGCCAGACAACCAGACATTGGGGGTCCACGGTTGCTGAGACCCTACACCTGGATAGTTTTTGGGCAGGCTACGTTTCTGATTTTGTCCGGAGGCTTTCTTATTCTCGAAGACCTGTGTCTTGAAGTTGAAGCCGAAGTTTATTGTGCTGGCAGTCGTGCGGTCCGAGTCGTAACTGAGGTCGACATTGTAAAGTTCCAATCCTTGGGTTGGGAGGAACAGTGACTTAAAGAGGTTTTCGTGATGCTGACCCAAGAAGTGTGGGATCGGACCATTGTTGTGGGCACCAGCCGGGGTTTCGAATTGTCCCGCGGCGTGGAAGACCATGCCGGTGGAGTGCTCGCCGTACCAGTTGTTGATTTCGCGCGCTTGACGTGTGTGGACTAGCTGCTTGTTGGAGTTCTCGAGATCTGGTCTGACACTGAAGGCATCGCGATAGACAGTGTACGGCCAGGAGCTGAAGTGAGCTAGGGTGACGTCCTGGTTGGCATTGTATGGACTGAGCTCCGCTTCGATTTGATGACTAGCCATGTCAATGTTGACCTCGACCTTTAAGGGAGCGTGGTACATGATTTTACGAACGTGTCCGGCGACATAGTATTGACCGTTGAATGGCGTAAGGAACCCGGTCCGCGTGATCTGATTCCGACTGTAGACGAGATTAACGGCAGCGTTGATGTTTGCCGTTTTCGGGATCTGGACAACTTGGGCTTGGGGCGATAGTGGGGGATTTACTGCGACCTTGACGTTGCCATCAATCTGAACAAAGACTGGACTGTGGGACGAAAAGACGTACGGATAGCCGGTTGCAAGTGGGAAGCCAATCTCTACTGATCGGTCGTTGTAGAACTTGTTGAAGTTGATCTGGCGACCGTTGGAGTACGAGCCGACAACGTCAGCTACAAGTTTGGGTAGTTGCTTGATTGCGTTCTGGTCGAATGCGAGGAATCTTTGGCCACCGAAGAGTCCGTATTGAGCTTGTCCTTCGAATCGGTCCTCAGCATTGCGTTCAATTCGGATGTTTTGGGCCCCACCGCGCTTGATTGTTGTCTTGGAAATATTTTCCGCACTGTCCCAGACACTGTCTCTCTTCTTTCGCAAGAAAAGCGAGTTCCAGTTGTATTTACTCTTCGCTTCCGATTCCGCCTGTTCACTTTCATCCTCGAAATCAGCCCACTCCTCGCCGGCACTAGACTGTTGACCCTCTCCATTCCAGCTGGATGGAGTCGAGGATTGTTGGGGACGAACGAATCGCTCCATCAATTCCCTAACGCTGGACACCATCGCCTCTACTTCCAATCCGGGTGCAATAAGGCCGCCCGAGTTGTGATATGACTGGTAGCGGAGCATTTTCGGCACTGCACTATCGTGTCCTGCTACGTAGGCCACACGGGTTTGATGATCGTAGTTCAAGCCATTAACGAAGTATTCGAAAAGAGAGTTTCGTGAATAGCCGACTGGATATTGGCGTGGATTCAAGAACTTGAGAGCGCCTTGAGCAATGGACGCACGCTCCGAATCGTAAGCATTCTTCAATTCGGCGACTGCTTCAATGCTCGACTTGACGATCGATTGAACCTGATCGCTTGGATCCTGATAAGTGAAGGAGGCGATGCGTTGAAGCATGCCAGCTGGAGGAGCGTTCTCAATCAGTAGCAGGGCTGCAGTAGCACGTGTCTCTGGAACTTCGGCGACATTTTCGTAGATCTTGAACAGAACTGGATTCATTAGCTCGGCATCATTATGGACCAAATGGTCCAATGCTAGAACTGCAGCAGTTCGCTGGTATGAAGTTAGAGCGGATTCCGATTCGAAGTACTTCTTGAAGCTGGCCAAGTACGCCTTTTGTCCCAAGTTTCCAAACGCTCGGATGTAAGTGAGGATTTCGCGATCGTTCTTCTTCTCAATGGCGGCTTGAAGACCTTTCTCGAAGTATGGGACGACTTCTTGCGGAACGATCTGGGACAGATTGTAGTAGAATGGGCCGAAGCTCTCCATTGGGTAGTAGTTGTTCGAGTACTCCTCGTTGGAATAAGCGCGATTCACCAGATTGGCGAGGGCAAATAAGGCGGCGGTGTGGACCTGAGTGCTCTTTGCTACGGCTGGGTGTTTTACAATAGTCTGCAATTTTCCAAGTCTTACATTAAGAAGAATTGACCAGGACATGGGAAAGTACTTACCAAATAGACGGCTACATGCTCCTTGGTTGGAGTACGGATGATCTTTGGCTGGTTGGACAAGACACTGACGGCATCACTGCCCTCGAGGCGTCCGCTCGTTACCCAGTTCGCAATGGCTTGAGTGGTTGGTCCTGTGCCGGCATCGCTGACCGCGTCCCGGAAGATGTTCCACTTGTAATTCTTGCCATAGTTCGATTTCAGTTGCGAGTCTACAGCGTTGAGGTCATCCAAGCTGGCGGCTGCAATCAAATCGACGACGATATTGTACTTTTCCAGAGTATTCTTCTCGGCAATGCTGCTGCGATCGTGAACATCGCTATCGATCTCGGCTACGAGTTTGCCAACCTCAGCGGGAATGTTCATGTCATGTTGGATTCCATGGCCTTGATGACCGATCGAGTAAGCCGCAAACGGATAGTCGGTAGGTTGATCCATTTCCGGGGCCGGTTGCCAGAAGTTGTCGTAAAGCCCGCTGGACCATTGATTTGCGTAGTTTGATCGCTTTTTTTGAATACGATTGAGGCGTTGAGACCATTGCGATTCGCTGGAATCACCAGCGTTCTCTTGGGACCAAGCTTTCGGGTGCGATGCAAATTGATTGTATCCTTGCTGACCTTGATCGGAACCGGAGCGCACTTGATTCTCGTTGTCCGATCCGATATTGTAGCGATAGACTAGGCTGCCAGCGTTCAACGGGTTCTGAGGTTCGGGCAAGCGCGAGCTTGTCGCCTGAGATTCGATCAATATCAGCTCGACGGAACTCACCACCATTGTGTTCTGTTCTTGATGCATTTCGGGACTGGCTGCAACCCGCGAGATCGACGTGGCGTAGTGTAGAGTGAACTGATCCTGATCGATGGACGCTACCATTCGGCTGGTTGTTGACTTCGATAGGAAGTTGCCCAATTGATTTGAGGGCAATGGCAAGCCGAAGACGGCGTGGACGCCGTACTGGTAGCCGCGTTGATGCTCGCAATTGCTGTAGTTCATGGTCTTGAAAATTTGGAAGGGAGCGGCTTCAGAGTCGAGATTCACCGAATTCGGTTGCCAATGCGGGAATGAATTCTGCGACATCTGGTAGTCGGCAATTGGAGCGATTTCGTAGACCGTTTCGCATTCACCGGTCACGGAAGCTTCCATTGTACAGTAAAGTCCTGATGGGTTCGGATCCTTCGCGAACAACTGATTCGACGGCCACGGGATTAAGTTCTGTCCCTCGAGGTCAATCTGAAGTTGCGACAGGATACCCTTGAGCTGATTGACTTGATCGTTGGTCATGGATTGGTCAACTTCTAGCGATTGGACGGTACCCTTGCGCAAATTCAAACGGAACGATTTGCCGTTCAGTTCCGATACGCTGTAGGCAACATTCGCATTGGACGGTATCTGACCGTGGTACTTGTTCTCGAGTTGACCGTGATAGCTGCCATCTTCCAAGTCGGACAGTTGACCGACGATCGTATCGTAGTCCAAGGCCTGAATGGTTAGGTGGCCGCGACTCACAAGTCCGGCGTACTGGTTCTTCAGGTCCGGAATACCGGCGAACGTTCGAGCGTGAACGTTAAACTTGTACTCCTGGTTGGGCTTCCAAGGGCCATTCCAAGCGACCGTTGCGCCAACTAAAGTGCAAAGAAAACAATAAGTTCAAACGATGATCCTCCTTGGCCAGGACGCGGCCAGGACACTTACCGAAAAGTAGAACGGCTAGTGGACTCCACATCTTGATCGTATACTGGAATCACCAACTGATCTGATGCCCATTTCAGCAATCGCATCCCCATTTATAGTTGCAAATCTGCTGATGGTGCTGGGCACTATCGCAAGCAGTTGTTACTTAATCGCATGCAAAAATCAATCAGACGATAAGCCATACAAAGCTCAACGACCTAAGCATAAGCGATTTTTTCTGCACCCAGTACTTTGTCACTGTAGTCGCATTTCTAGACAAAGAAATTTCCGTAAATTTCCGTTAAGAATCGCATTATAGATTTCGGTCTAACGCTCGAAACATCCTTCTGATTTCCCGATTCTACGAATTCGTATTTCGCTTTTCCATTGAGTTTCGAATATTGAAATTCTATTCATCTTAAAGTCGTGCAAAATGCTTCACACGATTCGATCGATAGACTCAAGCCGCTAAAAGGCAAATTTCCGGTAATGATCTTCACTAAATCGACGGATCAAAATTATTTGTTCCACACTATCGGCGCCGATCGAACTATAGATGGCGATCGTTAGTCGGTTCAAGTCCAGACTAAGTTGCGATCGTGCTAACTACGATTCCGAACTGCGCGCTCTTCATCAACATACCGGGGCGTAGAGCGGTTTTTTTCGTCATGAATTGCGGGGAGCGCCCAGCGATGGGGTGCTCACATTCATATGTGTATTTAAGTGATTGGCTGGTACATATTCTGACACATTTTCGTATGCATATATCGTGACATATGTGGCGACTTGAATCATATGGCTTTGAGGAAATTCTTCAGATTCAAGTCGAGCTGATGCTGGACTGTAGCGCCGACTTTTTTCTTCTGTTTTTGTTAGAAAAAGTCAGCAACATTTTAACTATTGATCGCGAAGCCGATCGAGAGGCTGCAAGAGTCGTGCATGTGTGTATCAAGGTGGTGTATAGTTGATAGCGTTCGAGAACTGGTCTTTTAGAGGTTTAGGCTGGCGTTAATTCAGTGATCGTGCCGATCTTTCATCGCGTATACAAAACCGCAATCGAGTGATCATCGATTGTAAAATTTAGTAATTCGAGATCGTAGTTAAGTCGACGTAGATCCAGCGATGATCTTCAGTTTTTAGATTTAGTTCAGTTTTCGGTTTAAGATAGTTGTGCGATCGTAGACACAAGATTGGTGAATCACAAGAAATAAATCACAGTTCACGTCGCGATCACAAACGATAAGTCACAGTTCACAGTTCGCGCCGATCCAGTTCCATACAAGCCAGATAGATACCAAGTGATCTTTTGAGATTGTACACCCTTACCACCCCCCGGCTCACGGGATGATCATGTGGATTAAGATCAATGGATATTAAGTGATTTGACTGATAAAGGCGAGACTAGATTGAAACCTATTTAGACTAATTTGAACAACATTGACCATTGATCGTGTAAAAGCGCAGCAGAATCAGCGAAGGTGAACCGAATCATTTATTATTGTGGAATTGCAGGACCATTCCGGAATTCCCAGTGCTCAGCTCAGTTTACAGAATTCACACGATCGTTTCTGATATACGCAACAAGAACCAAAAAAAAAACAAACAAACAAACAGCTACACACGATCTGAAAGCAGTGTCCATAATCAAATCAACTTATTAGCACCGCCCCTCCCCCCTCCCCCTGATATGAATAATATAGTCCCGTCTTTTTTCCTCCCCCGCGATCAAGCCAAACATCTTCTCCAGAGATGAGTTTGTTGGATCGCCCCGATAGTAAATCTTATTCGAAGCGAAATAATTAGATAATCGATGATCGTGTCGCGCGCGTCTTATCTTTTCGATTATTTTTTTTTCTTTTGTTAAGTTAATATTTAGACGATTCGGTTGTTGAGCGATTTTGTTGTTGTTGAAATAAAATCATCCGGGAAATTGGTAAGAACAATTCCGATAGTCGAAGTTCTTGAGAAGAGAAACTCAATCGGGGATCGCTGCAATGCTGTTTCAAAATGATCATGACATCTGGAAATGGACTTCCTAACTGATACGGTTTTTTCGGATTTTGGTAAGTTGATATATTTTCGATTAGAGATTAAAGATTGGTTGAATACGAGTCGACGAACTTTGTGGATCAATCCTTCAGTTGGGGGAGGGAGCGGAAGTAAGAACTAATTCGATTCTCTATCAGTGTGCAGATTTTCGGGACTACTCTCTCTATTAAAAGGCTGTCCGTGAGTTTCTCTGTTCAAAAAATCGTTTTTTAGGCGATACAGGCATCCCTCGTATAACACGGTACTTTTAGAACACGATTTCGATATAACACGGTACGTAAGCCCTCGCATAACACGGTGCTTTTAGAACGCGTTGTTTCAAGTTGATATAAACAGGTAATTCCCCTGTTTTACTTTATTATTTTAATAATTAAGTATTGTGATTGATTTTTAAAAAAAAAAAATTGCTACCCTCAAAATTTTTATTTTCACGTTTCATAACTAGTAGACGCGAAAAAAGCAATAAAAATTTTCAGTCCGTCTGTCCGCCGTACGCCGTACGCCGTACGCCGTACGCCGTACGCCGTACGCAAGGTCGCTTGGAGGCTCGTAGCTGCCAAACGCTTTGAGATATTAGATTGAATTTTTTTTAACGAATAGACGGGGTAGGCGCCTTGAAGTGACCAAATTTTTAGGGGTGGGGGTGTGAGGGGGAAGTGTTTTAAACCGAAAATTTTGGTTTCCAGATCTCAGTAACCCCTAATGTTAGGAAGCTGAAACTTGGAATTTCTAAAGAGCTCTGATAGTAGATCCATTTGCAGAAAAATAGTCAATATAGATCAAGGGGTGTGGGAGTGGGGGGAAATGTAATGCGTCCGAAACCCAAAAAAGGCGAGATAGACACATTCTAAAATCCATATCTCCTAAACCGTTAATGGCACACTATTCAAACTTGAAAAATATTTGTAGTTATACTAGGAGAATAGAATGAAGAAAAATTTTGGGTGGGGGGGTGAAAAACTTAAGATTACGATATCTCATGAACCAATTGCTCTAGAAAAATAAAATTCGGTTTGGGTGTAAAGGTTGACAAATAAAGATTGATCAAAGTAAAATTTTTTAAGTGGGAGGTGGAGCATAGAAGTGGAGGGGATGAGAATTTTTCAAATCAAACACATTTCATATCTCAAGAACAGTTTAAGATAGATACTTAGAATTTTTAATTAAACCCTAGTAGGGAAAAAAGGTTTGTGGTTGCAAGTGTAGAGGGGGAGGGTGGGGGAGGGTGAAAAGGAAAAAGTTCCGATGCTTATATCTTGAGAACCTGTAATGATCTAAGCCTTAAACTTGGTATTTAGATAGAGCTATAGTAGCGGAATGTTGGAAAAATATAATTTTTTTTTAGGGGTAGTATGCTACGGTGGTAGGGGGTGTTTTTCCTAACTATTAAACGGTTCATGCTAGAAAGTTGAAACTCGGTGTGTATATGTAAATCAACTAGAAAAGTAATTGTGATAAAACAAAATTTGAATATTCATTTGCGTTCAGAAGGGGGGGGGACAAAAAAAAATATTTGTAAATAAATATAAAATGCATATATTTTCATGATTTTCGTCATATCTACTATGTCTTTCCAAATATATGTATTACTTCCATGTTTCGCTTAACACGTTTTCGATATAACACGGTACGTGTTATACGAGAATTGCCTGTAATATAATAAGCCCATGGAAGTATGTTAACCAAGTGGATATCATATCAGACCTAAGAGAAATGACAGAATTCGTAAAAGTACAGGGTTTTTCAACAAGAACTTTGTTTTTCAATAGGAGTAACTCGAAACAACGAGACAGTTTTGACATTTGGTTTTTTGACATATCAGTAGTAGAAGCTTAGTCAATTTTTACAATGAATTCAATTTCGCTCGAAAATCGCTAAAATAATAAAAAATCCACTATGAAAATGGTGGATCTGTAAAAGTTACATTTGTGAAATTCGTGGATTTTTCGGTCGTCCTTCTGAGACCGCTATTAAGAATTTGGTCGACAAATTTGAGTCGACAGGATCGGTACATAATGTGTTGCATACTGAACGTGTCACTAAATGGTGCGCTATGTGGTCTGGAAGCGTGATTGGGCGGTTGTTTTTTTTTTCAAAATTCGGCTGGAAATGCCATTACGGTCAATGGATTACTCTATCGAAAGATGTTAACAACTCAATTTTGGCCTCTTATTGATGATATGGATATCACTGACATGTTGTTTCAACAGGACGGTGCCACAAGTCACTTAGCCACCGTAACAACGAATTTATTGCAAATCAAATTTCCCGATCGCATAATTTCACGAAATTCAGCTGTTAACTGGCCGGCCCCCGATGATGTGATCTAACACCACTGGATTATTTTTTGTGGAGCTATGTTAAAGACAGAGTCTATACGAAGCCAATCGAATCGATTGCAGCCTTGAAACTCAAAATCCGTGACGTGATTAACGAAATAGATCCGCCATTTTGCCAAAAAGTGATTCAACATTTTGATAAAAGAATCGACATCTGTATGCGTGGTCGTGGTGATCTTTTGTCCGATATTATTTTGCATTTATAATTGCCTAATCTTACTCTTTCTTCTACAAAAAGAATTTGAAACATTTTCATCTAAATTCTTTGTTTTAAGAAACAAAGTTCTATTTGAAAAACCCTGTATAACCTGACCAAGGCTAAGTGGCAGAAAAATAGCTATGGTAGGGCCTTATTGAAGATAATTTGCTAGTAAGGGATGCAGCCCCCCTGAAATCAAGCCGTTCCAAGCCTTATCTTGTTTCCGTTACACCTTTTTAAGGAGCTTATTGGAGTAAAAAGAAACACAAAATCAAAGAGCTATGACGAAATTCGTGAACCATTTCCTAGCCCCCTCCAAATCGTCTCACCAAAAAAAAATGTGCAAACTGGTGACCTCTCAAAGAAATTAAGTAGTTTTCACTCAAGGAAAAAAGTATGATTATGGCCACCATATTTTGGGAGAACCTAACTATGATTGAGGTTATAGTTACCACAACCATGCTACAACATGTAATGTAGTTGTACTAACTGAATGTATGTTTGTAATAACTATAGTTCTATAGCAAAAATTATACAACTTAGTTACTAGAACTATGGTTATGTTCTTCGGAAGCATACAATATTTAAATCAAACAAAATTATGGTTGTGGAGATCTAGGTTTGTGATTCACGCAACCTTCTTATTTAATTGAATGGTTACGCCAATCACAAATATCATGTTTGGCTCAATCAAAATTATGGTTAGGGAGACCTAGGTGTGTGATTCATGCAACCTTCTTATTCAATAGAATGGCTACGCCAATCATAAACATCATGTGACATGGTTTGTAGAAACATGTAATGAAAGTATAAAAATTACTTGAGATATGAATTTTCAAAGAGGACTCGGACACCATTTCTGAGCAAACTTTAACATACTTTCACATACTATAACTAATAACAAAAATTGAATCTCAATTATTTTTTTCACTAGTCCTTCAATTACGAAAATGTTAAAAGGATCCGAGATGGTGACAACTTTGGCGATTCTGGATGGAATCACCCAAATACATATGAACTCACATAGTTGTACTCACCATATCTTGACAAATTCGAATGTCGCACTAACCATATTCATGTTTATCACAGTATGGTTACGGCAAACATAATATGTCAAGTAACAAGATTGTTCTGATCATCTCTAATCAAATGCTATAGTTGCACTGATCATTCAAAGTTATGTCAATTATAGTATAGTTGTGACAATCATATCTAATATCTTACCTTACTTACATGATTGCACACATCATATATGGTATGGTTGTGGATACTATTTTATCAAATTGGATAGTTCCACTGATCATAGAATATTGTTGTCGTGATTATAATACACTGTAACGAGAATGATTGGTACATCAATATTAACTTTCAGTACGGATACATGATATGTTTAATGCAAATACTATGTTCTTACGAATTATATGCTATGACTAGGGGCATCATATCCATGATCATTGGAAACATATCTGTTTTACAATTGTTAGAAAAACTTAAATATAGTCGATTCAACCTTGGAATAAACATAGTTTTTCTTTCAGTGTAGAAGCAATCACCCGGTCCCTCATCCTCCCCAAAACGCCAGACTACCCAAAAAGCTACCACTTTCAGCGGTTCGCACCCAATCGGCTCACTAAAAGAACTTTGAACTAGGAGCCGGGTTTAAATACAGAGGTTAGGAAGATAAACATTACTAAAAAGGTGTTTGATGACCTTTAAAGTAATAGCAACAGCAGCCTCCCCCCCCCTCGCCAACGAATTTCAGTTTTATTCAATGCTATGATAAAACGATGGTTCGCACTATAGGTTGGTTTCATTAGACTCTGATCAATTTTGACCGACCCCAAAATGTCCTGTTTTTTTAAACCCCCTTTTTCGGTTGCCACTTTCAAAGCCACCCACTTACCTAAAAAATTTCCTAAATTATAACCGCGCCATCCTACCTACCTATCCCTCTCGTTATTGCTAACAAACAACCCGTAAGCAAACCCTCGCCAGCACCCCCGTCAAACCCTCCGAATAAAAATCAACCACCATCACAGTTTTATTTGTTTGGTCAATAAAAATGTGAAAAAATTCGACGTGGTCTCGGTTGAACAGACGCGCATATAAACGCGTCCTCCAATCTTAACGAATTTTGGACCGTATATTTTTGTCAAGAAACCTTAAAAAAAATAAGCAACAAAAAAACAACATATTATTAAAAACAAATTAAAGTTGCGCTCAATGCTGGCGGGAAATTATAATTTTTTTTTTTAAAGTGAAACGAAGTCGACCAGAAGAAGCTGTCTTAAGAAAACGAAACTAAGCGATTGTTTCGATGAAATCGTTACGCCTTAAGATCATTTCAATTGAGAAGATACCGCCTGCCGCTTCAGTGTTTTTGTGTTCCGCTAGGGTTCCGGTTTTGCAGTACTGATTCCGCAGTATTGTCTCCTGAATCACTTTCAAAACAAGCCTTCCCCAACTGTGCGTTGTGCGTGTGCCCTTTATCCCTTCGCCCTTAAAACCAAAATTCGAATTCAGTGAACTTAAAGTTTAAATCGTGGAAAAAAAATCAACCCCCTTTTGAAGTGACGACAACAAAATGAATTTATTATCAAAATTAAATAAAAAATAATAATCGCTTCAGTTCGCTGTTAAAAAATTTATTGAAGTAATTCCGGAGTGAACGAAACTTCCTTTAACACACAAAAGCGGACAAAAACACAGAAAAAGCTAAATTCAAAATGGAATATTCAAGAACATCAGGTAACGACGCAATACTTTTGAAAATAATAATATCAGTGAAAAACTCACCAACCTTAATTAAACCTTGAAAGAGAATTCGCGGGGGATGCTCCCGCTTTTTTTCAAGTCTATAAAATCTGTGCTTTGTTTTGAGTTAGTGGACTCTCACTGGAAGAATAGGCTAGGTGTAGTTCGTGAACGAACTAGTTCGGAAGATCATTCACCGTAAGTGAAATGAACGATAAGTTCGGAAGATCGTTCATCGTAAGTGAAATGAACGAACTAGATCGCAGTGAATTCCGATCCAACTAGTTCGTTTGTAGGATACTTCCCACTGTTCGTCATGACATTTGCGTATACTATGTATCATTCCACTCTCGAGAAGTGGGTGCTAAAAGAACGAACTAGTTCAGTTCGTGAGGAAAGTGAGCGCGGTTTTTTTTTTTTGCTTTCTCGCGAACTGCGAACTACAAGAACGAACTACATAGTTCACAAGCGCATAAGAACTAGTTCATTCGCGATTACTAAGGTGAACTAAGCCCATTTAAGAATTCATTTTAAGATTTATTGATATTAAACCCATACGGGGGGAGGGAGGGGTTCTACCCCGTAAGCTTCGTATGCCACACATCGAAGGGTTTTCATCGATATTTTGGCAACCCTTACAATTATTTTAACGATATGTAAGCATCAGGGAGTCTGAAAAAAGGGCATGAAGAACCACCTGATTTGTGGATAGTCTGCAATTGGGCTGAAGGATGCCAGCAAACTAGGTCTTCCTCAGTGTCATATTGTCGCTGGAGTGTGGTCAAATCTTTTGGGACTGGAGGCTCCTTCAGAGGTCGCACATTGGGCGGAAAATCAACGATTTCCGATTCGGTTTTCTGTCGTTATACTTTCAAAAATTTCAGAGAAAACAGAAAACAAAACGATTGCATGTTTGTAATCTTCGAGATGGGAAAATTCCAAAGAGGCTTGCGTGTTCTCAAGAGTGTGGAAGGGGCGCAAGCGGCAAAGAGGACCGGAGGGCCGGAGATTTGCAGCGAAAACTGAATTTTCTACGCGGTAAAACGTTTCACGGAATCGTGAACACCAGTGAGACATCTTCATGCGATTAAGCACCAAAGATGGAAGATGATGATGATGGCGGAAACTTTCTTCGAATTGGAATAAAATTGGTCAAGAGAACGGTAAAGAGTGGGTGGGTAAAAGGTCACCGGCTAAAAGGTCACTAACAATAGTACAGCGCATGCATTGGGGGTAGACTGTTTGATCAATAACTGCCTCTGAAGTCTAATTTTAGCTGAAAACAGGTGGTTCTCTCTCTCTTGCGCGCGGCGACTCGATTCGATTGAATCCAATCTCGAACGTTAAATTTTTCGACGACAAATCTTCACGCTTCACCAATTCTATTGACACAATCTCGCTCAATTTCAGGTCGATCTGATTTTATAGGTGGCATCGATAATGAGGCTCTGGATTTCGGACACTTGGAACAATTTATACAGGTTGCATCGGGCACGGGATCACCGTCGTCTGAAAGTTGTGTCGGGGGTGGCAGCGGTGTTACCCCCGTTCAACAGATTTCCGTTACACCAACACCGCCAACACTGAGTATATCCAGTGTACCGACAACACAATCTCATTTGCCGGAAAGTCCACCGGATTCCGGTTCAGAACCGCCCTATAGTCCGGCCGATCTTCAAGTTCTTACTGTTGTACAGTCGAACATTCGTTCGTCGACACTTCACCAACACACTCCTACGCACAATCAACACCAACAGCAACAGCAACAAAACCAATCGGATATATCGTCTACAGACCTAACAACTCTAACCGATTTATCGCAGGCATCAATTGATTTACATCACAATCACTTGTCGCTACTTAGTAATCATCACCAACAACAACAACAACAGCAGCAAATTCACCAACAGCTTCATCAACAACATCAACATGCGCTATACATTCGAACCGATCATACTGTAAACGATCAACAACAACGACAGGCGCAACAGCAGCAGCAGACTCATACCATTGGTGTTGGTGAAATAACAATTTGTAAACATGAGGACATATTGTTGTCGGCAGCGTCTGTTGTTGCTGGTCATCAACAATCGGACTCGCCGCTGATAATACAGCAAACGGTACAGGTAATACTCATTTCATTGATTTAAAAAAAAAAAAAAGTTCACCAACGTCTTTGTTATAGGGCGCAAATCTATTGGATACCTATCGAAACGATCTGGCCCAAACGAACCTACTGAACTTAGGACCGGGACAAATTGGCAACGATGACCTATCACGCCTGATGCCCAGCGATGTCTATTCAACAACGGTTCCAACACCAACACCCACTACTGTCACGGTCCGTTCGAGCTTGACACCAGCAAATAATGCGCGGAAACGTAAGCTCTCCCAACCGGATAATATCAGTGCGCTGATAGTCAAGCCGGAGCCAAGTAAATAAGAACCACGTCTCGTTGGAGATTTTTTTTGCAAAGCCATCTTTGTTTTTCTTAGGCTCGTCGCTGAGCCCGATTTGTCAGCAACACTTAGATCCGGCGTCACCAATTGGTACCTTAAACCATCCGAGTTTGTCCGGGCCGGATGGTAATGGTGGCGGCGGCACGTCCGATACCGGACAAAATTCCGATAGTGCTGCCGTTGGTGAAGCGTGTCCGCTCCAGTGTATTCGATTCTCGCCATTTCAGCAGCATAACTGGCATGCTTTGTGCGATCAGTCGCTTCAGGAGCTTCCCGTTCCGCACTATCGGATCGACGCCGACAAGGGTTTCAACTTTTCGAATTCGGACGAGGCGTTCGTATGCCAGAAGAAGAATCACTTTCAGATAACTTGCCATGCCCAGCTTCAGGGAGCCGCTACTTTCGTTCGGACAACGTCCGGTTTGGAAAAGATCAAATCGTTTCATTTGCACTTTTATGGCGTTAAGTTGGAAGCACCGAATCATACGATCCGCGTAGAACAGAGCCAATCGGATCGATCTAAGAAGCCCTTCCATCCCGTTCCGTATGTATTGCGGCTTTTCGATTACCCAATAATCTGTAAGATCTGTAGTTTAGGAAGTTGTAGTTGTCTTTCCAGAATCGATTTGCAGAACCGGTTGGTCAGCAAGGTCACCGTTGGACGATTGCACTTCTCCGAAACGACCAGCAACAATATGCGCAAGAAGGGCCGACCGAATCCGGAACAACGATACTTTCAACTGATCGTTGGCCTTCACGCTCACACCCATTCCGGCCATTTTCCGATCGTTAGTCAGGGAAGCGAACGGATTATTGTCCGGGCCTCGAATCCCGGACAATTCGAAAGTGACGTCGAACTATGCTGGCAGCGCGGCGTTACGCAGGATTCAATCTATCACGCGGGCCGTGTCGGAATAAATACTGATCGGCCCGATGAAAGTCTGGTCGTGCACGGCAACTTGAAAGTATCGGGTCATATCGTTCAGCCGAGCGATAGTCGGGCTAAGCAAGAAATCAGTGAGCTAGATACGTCCGAACAGCTCCGGAACGTTCAGAAGATCCGGATAGTCAAGTATCGGTACGAGCCGGAATTCGCGCTTCATAGCGGCCTGCGGGGCAAGAACGATGGCGACGAAATCATCGATACCGGCGTTATTGCGCAGGAAGTGCGAGAAGTGTTGCCCGATGCGGTCCAAGAAGCCGGCAGTATTGTCCTGTCGAACGGTCAAGTGATCGAGAACTTTCTACTAGTGAACAAGGTAATCGAATCGAATCAAGGCCCTCCCTCCCCACCTGTGTTTCTGATCGTGTATAGTCCACAATTAATCCAATCTAGGATCGTATCCTGATGGAAAATATCGGAGCGGTTAAGGAGCTCTGCAAGGTTACTGGCTCGCTCGAGACACGAATCGAACAACTGGAGAAGATCAACTCGCGCCTGGTGCGAATTCAGCAACTCGATCGTAATCACAAGTGCTCGATGAAGAAATGTAAGCATCTGATCAACGACGAGGACGACGATGAAGCCACGCCCGAGATCTGCTCGAATCGAACGATTCAGATGATCATCATTGTCCTTGTCATAATTATGGCCACGTGGTAAGTATCAGATCTGCTCGCCCCGGTTTCCGGCTTACACAACCTCTATCTGTCTGGGTGGCTAGATCACTGGCCTTCGGTGCACCTGATTTCAGGTTCGAATCTGCTTGGCGACAAGTAATTTTCGAGAAGGGGATTGGGTACTGGACTACTAGTTCACTCGGCTGACCACTTCACCTCCTACCGTTCCGTTGGTCTAGTTACTCTAGCATTACGTCAAGGCCTAGGCCCGATTTGGGCTGTTCTGCTATTGATTATTATTATTAATCTCGTTTCAGCCTGGCCGCTATTTCAACCCTGTACTTTGTTGAGCACTCAAAGCAACGCAGTCGCCACTACGCTTTGTACGATCGCTACGATCTCAGCCCGATCATTTCGCGTGATTCAATACTTCTGAGCGGTAACGCAAAGATTAATCCGAATGGCTACTATTTGCCCGAGCGTCGACAATCGACTAACAGCTTTAAGAACAAAACGGCAGTAGGAGCACCGTTCACGATACGACCGCTTGTCTACTCAACGATCGGCGTCACGCCGCACAGTAGCGTGTCCCTAAACGACGATCACCAAGCGATCTACACGTACCAGCAGCTCAATCCATCGACCAGTAAGGGATCATCGTCCGGCGGTTTGAGAACCGCTGATCACAAGACCAACCGATGGCCGTCCGGTAATCAACGGAGTAAGACTGACGCTGGTGACGACAGCACCGACGACAGCTCGTCCGAAAAGGTTCCGGAAACGATCATCCTACCGCAAGATGTCGAAAACAATTCGATCGATGGCGACAGCCTGAAGAAGCCGCCGAGTCCGAAGCCGACGGTATCGCTTCAAAACAACACCATCCCGACCGATTTCGACGAGAAAGACCACGTCGGCCAGCAACATCCCGATCACCATCAGATCCATCAACAGCAGCAGGAGCAGCAACGACACCAACATCACCAGCAGCAGCCGATCAGCAACAAGAGTCGCGCCGATACCGAAGATCAGGACCTTCAATACTTGAGCAACAATAGCGAATCCGAGGATCAGGTGCTGTTCGAAACGGCCGGAAGTGCCGGTCACATCGTCAACAAGGCGATTTCAGTCGCGCCAATCGGACTACCCGCCCACTGCGAGTCCCACAAAGCCGAGAGCATTGAATGCCAGGTAAGAGCCCCAGACTTAATTTCGATACTCTTCTGATTGTCCACTTCCAGTCTCTATGCTGCGACGAATCCAACAATCTATCGATTACCGATCTCGAGCTCTCAGAATCAAGCGCTAATCGAACCGATTCCAACTTGACGAACTCATCCTTCTCATCGTTGTCCGTAGAATCGGCTACGTCCAGTTCGGCAACGATCGAAACCGTACAACAGCCGAGTCCAAAAGTCCAGCTGGACTTAGAATCGATAGCCGAACCAACAACGACTATCGACTCGGATCGGAAAATCATCAAACGTAAATCGAATACATCGTCGGATACAATCGCACCTGTTGTCCGGACTATTAAACAACCGATCAAGACTGATTGCTATCCGATTGTCTTTCTAATCCGATCCGATTCGTTCAATATATCGCTTGGCAGCGAAACGATTTGTCACAACGTCAACAACAATCAGAACATAACGTACACGATACCACTCTCGAAATACATGAAAGAATCGAAAATCGAACTCCATTTTGTGTAAGTATTCGAATCGCCCATTTTGCGAACACCATTTTAAAATCCGTTTTGTTTGTTTTTCTTCGTTTTTTGTTTGGTTTGTTGCGAACAGCGGATCGAATACGTTACAGTGGACCCTGTGCAGTACAAAGGAACGTACATCACGCGATTTTATTAAGAAAGTTGCCGCGGACATGGTCAATAATATCGACGGGACCAAGGTATTTCAACGGAATCCAAACAAGTCGGTATTTTACATTAATCTACCGAACTATGGGTATTTTGAGCGACAAATTGAGTTAAGGGCCGGCTTCGATTTAATCAAGGTAAGTTCAAGTGCAGGAGCTGTCGGTATGACGAGGGAGGATAACGAAATTTTGGTATTATACGAACGAGGAATTTGAACCCGTTTCATGATATACAAATTTGATAATTTAACCTAGTATACTATTCATCTTACTGCTAATAGTGCCATTCCCTAACTATGTGGCGAGTATCACAACTAAATGTCGTTGTTTGCTCATATCAGATACTGTCGAATCATACCCCATCAGTAGACGGCTCTGGCGGCTAAGATTAAGACGGCTCTGATCCCATATGTTCTGTGCATCATATGCAGCTAGTTTCAATACCATATTATTTATTAGCTGTGTATCAATGGTATTAAGCACGATTCAAGTATTTTATTTGAGTCATTCATTTCTTTGTTAATTTCGTCCTGAAATTTGTTGCCTAACTGATTGAGCCCAATTGGTTTATGGAGTCCCAAGGTCACGTGACATTCGTAGTTCCAAACGTAGTCGCTTTCAAGTCACTGTGACGAGAACTACCATCTCCCCCTCCACACATTTAAGACGGAACGTGACCAATCGAATTGATCGTTTGTTCATTTTTTTTTCTTTTCTTTCAGAGTATTTGCCAGGATCAAGCGGAGGATTCGAATAATTTACTACAGTACAATATTAGGATATTTAGAGATTGCGTTTAGCATTATATTTTAAAAAAGCTTGGGTATTTTTCTTAGATTTGTGTAAATTAACCGCCCTTCCCGACCACTATATCCCTAAACCCACCCTTCCGTTCTTTTCTTGTTTTTTTTATCCATTTCCTTTAAATTTTCCTCGATTTTTTCGACTATACGCACGCAGATTATAAAAAAAACGAAAGATTATAAGAAAAAACCGGAAAAAAGGGGCAGAATCCGAGATGGGCAGTGTGTAAATGAATGTGAGTGCAAAGCAATGATCTTGTTAACGATGCGTTTTTTTTCTACCTTCTTAAGCAAACAAATAAAAGGTTTAATGTTATTATTGCTATTATTACGTCAAGTACATTAGTTTATCTCATTTAATTTAATTGGAATTTGTAGTCAGATAGTACCCCAAAACACAAGAACTTAGTGAACAAGGGCGCTCTTAGAACGCGGGAAACTTACCCCCGCCTTGACTGTTTTTTCCCCAACAAGTAGACTCACTACAACTTTATTGCTCCGGCTTTCGCTAGCTTGAATCCGAATCGACGGACTGAAATTTATTCTAAAAATTATCTACGGGCGCCTTTGGTCAGTCGATTCGAACTCAAAATTCAACAAATTCACTTAATTGCTATTTATGCTGAAAACTCTAAAAAGAAAATTTTTACTCTTTGTTTCCGGCCAAAAAAAAAACCATCTAATCTCTTCTTTTCTCTTTCTCTGTCTCTCTCTCTCTCTGTCTCATTCTCTCTCTCTCTCTCTCTCTCTCTCTCTCTCTCTCTCTCTCTAATTCAAAACAATTAAAAAAAAACAGACCAAATTGCGAATTTGAGAACCGAAAAAAAAACCCAAACCTTGACACTTTTATTTCAATAAACAACTGAAATAAAAACAAAAAAAAACAATGTGCATATGAAAATAAAAAATATTAGAGAAAGCAAAAAAAAATAAAGTATACTTATTAAGTGAAAATAAAAAAAAATAAAAAAATTGATAAATAAATTAAAAGTGTGTTTTTAATTACTAAAATTATTTCTACTGGGAATCAGACCAAGTTTTGTTTTTGACCTTATCGCGCAATACAGATGGATCGTTCCTGAGTGAACTGTTCTAAAATAACACTCCACAGTGAAGTAGCTCACTCGTTTTGGTGAACTGCAGTTCCATTGGACACGTGACAAAAGGCTTTACTGACCTATTGTTTTTGTGTGGTCATCATCTTCTAGATCGACTGACATTTCTTTATTTTCCGTTCATCTCCCCTTCTCCCCTCAAGACGAACTATGAATGAACGAAGAGAACGAACTTTTTCGCCGAGCGAACGATGGAACGAAAACGAAGTAACGAAGGATCGGAGAGTTCCGGAACAACTTGCTATCCATATCGTCAATTATTTATTTTTTTTAAATCTATTTTCTGATTTGAAAAGGAGAGAACCGCACCTTTAATTAATGCGGTTACTTGTAAGAATCTGAGCCTTTAAATTTTTTTTCAACTCGTTCCTTGAAGTGTGTCTGAGTTACTCGGAGTGAATGGAACTGACTCGAAGTACTGGAATAAACTGCTTTGCTCACCCCTTCCTCACAAGGAGACTAAAATTGCTCAAAAAAAAGAGGATCGGAAATCACCCACCTACCTTTCAGAATACAAAAACAAATTAAGTCCGTCAGTACACCGCTTTATGGTACGTCGGATTTTTGTCAGTAGCTGGGCCGACATCTACCGGGCTTTTCGCTTGATGGTGAAGCCAAAGCTTGCCACCCATACGTGTGCCTAGTCTTCGAATTTTTCTTGGGGAACACATTTACCAATCTTGGCATTTAGTTTAATTGGGTGCCGTTCACGCCGTCCAAAGGGGAATCCCAGGAATTCAAATCTCTCGATTAGAACATCGAGCTTTTAGTTGAATCCATTAGCTACGATTCAAACCGGCAAGCGAACGCCATCTGTTTTTCGATCGGCGCCGATAGTGTGGATCGAAAGATCGCGAAGATCACTAAAGGAACTGATAAACACTTTGGCCAACAAACGGGCGTTTTGAATGTTTTTAAGCTGAACGACCAGCTCTGGATAATGTGTTATCGAAGGGGCTGGAAGAATAGGAAATTGTCGCCAGTATCTGTTTGACTGAGATTGGAAACATTCGGCTAGTTACATAAATAGCTAGTTGACGTCAGACTAAGTCATTCATAAGTCAATTCAATAGTTCGACAGCCTCGCTAAGATGCTGACTGAAAACTGCCGATTCTTCAGAAATTTAAGGTCATTCATTTGCACGTTGCATGCGCTATCAGTTGAGCGAAAACATGTTGTCCGTTCGCTCAGGTCATTGATTACTTATCGTCTGATTAATTTTTGCTCCGATTAAGCAACAACTGCTTGCGATAGTGTCCAGCACCATCAGCAGATTTGCAACTATAAATGGGGATGCGATTGCTGAAATGGGCATCAGATCAGTTGGTGATTCCAGTATACGATCAAGATGTGGAGTCCACTAGCCATTCTACTTTTCGGTAAGTGTCCTGGCCGCGTCCTGGCCAAGGAGGATCATCGTTTGAACTCATTGTTTTCTTTGCACTTTAGTTGGCGCAACGGTCGCTTGGAATGGCCCTTGGAAGCCCAACCAGGAGTACAAGTTTAACGTTCACGCTCGAACGTTCGCCGGTATTCCGGACCTGAAGAACCAGTACGCCGGACTTGTGAGTCGCGGCCACCTAACCATTCAGGCCTTGGACTACGATACGATCGTCGGTCAACTGACCGACTTGGAAGATGGCAGCTATCACGGTCAACTCGAGAACAAGTACCACGGTCAGTTACCGTCCAATGCGAATGTTGCCTACAGCGTATCGGAACTGAACGGCAAATCGTTCCGTTTGAATTTGCGCAAGGGTACCGTCCAATCGCTAGAAGTTGACCAATCCATGACCAACGATCAAGTCAATCAGCTCAAGGGTATCCTGTCGCAACTACAGATTGACCTCGAGGGACAGAACTTAATCCCGTGGCCGTCGAATCAGTTGTTCGCGAAGGATCCGAACCCATCAGGACTTTACTGTACAATGGAAGCTTCCGTGACCGGTGAATGCGAAACGGTCTACGAAATCGCTCCAATTGCCGACTACCAGATGTCGCAGAATTCATTCCCGCATTGGCAACCGAATTCGGTGAATCTCGACTCTGAAGCCGCTCCCTTCCAAATTTTCAAGACCATGAACTACAGCAATTGCGAGCATCAACGCGGCTACCAGTACGGCGTCCACGCCGTCTTCGGCTTGCCATTGCCCTCAAATCAATTGGGCAACTTCCTATCGAAGTCAACAACCAGCCGAATGGTAGCGTCCATCGATCAGGATCAGTTCACTCTACACTACGCCACGTCGATCTCGCGGGTTGCAGCCAGTCCCGA
The DNA here is from genome assembly GCA_949128065.1 of Beris chalybata. Taxonomy (NCBI): domain Eukaryota; kingdom Metazoa; phylum Arthropoda; class Insecta; order Diptera; family Stratiomyidae; genus Beris; species Beris chalybata. The sequence goes on from OX421898.1 coordinate 6,428,276, forward strand.
AATGCATCAAGAACAGAACACAATGGTGGTGAGTTCCGTCGAGCTGATATTGATCGAATCTCAGGCGACAAGCTCGCGCTTGCCCGAACCTCAGAACCCGTTGAACGCTGGCAGCCTAGTCTATCGCTACAATATCGGATCGGACAACGAGAACCAAGTGCGCTCCGGTTCCGATCAAGGTCAGCAAGGATACAATCAATTTGCATCGCACCCGAAAGCTTGGTCCCAAGAGAACGCTGGTGATTCCAGCGAATCGCAATGGTCTCAACGCCTCAATCGTATTCAAAAAAAGCGATCAAACTACGCAAATCAATGGTCCAGCGGGCTTTACGACAACTTCTGGCAACCGGCCCCGGAAATGGATCAACCTACCGACTATCCGTTTGCGGCTTACTCGATCGGTCATCAAGGCCATGGAATCCAACATGACATGAACATTCCCGCTGAGGTTGGCAAACTCGTAGCCGAGATCGATAGCGATGTTCACGATCGCAGCAGCATTGCCGAGAAGAATACTCTGGAAAAGTACAATATCGTCGTCGATTTGATTGCAGCCGCCAGCTTGGATGACCTCAACGCTGTAGACTCGCAACTGAAATCGAACTATGGCAAGAATTACAAGTGGAACATCTTCCGGGACGCGGTCAGCGATGCCGGCACAGGACCAACCACTCAAGCCATTGCGAACTGGGTAACGAGCGGACGCCTCGAGGGCAGTGATGCCGTCAGTGTCTTGTCCAACCAGCCAAAGGTCATCCGTACTCCAACCAAGGAGCATGTAGCCGTCTATTTGGTAAGTACTTTCCCATGTCCTGGTCAATTCTTCTTAATGTAAGACTTGGAAAATTGCAGACTATTGTAAAACACCCAGCCGTAGCAAAGAGCACTCAGGTCCACACCGCCGCCTTATTTGCCCTCGCCAATCTGGTGAATCGCGCTTATTCCAACGAGGAGTACTCGAACAACTACTACCCAATGGAGAGCTTCGGCCCATTCTACTACAATCTGTCCCAGATCGTTCCGCAAGAAGTCGTCCCATACTTCGAGAAAGGTCTTCAAGCCGCCATTGAGAAGAAGAACGATCGCGAAATCCTCACTTACATCCGAGCGTTTGGAAACTTGGGACAAAAGGCGTACTTGGCCAGCTTCAAGAAGTACTTCGAATCGGAATCCGCTCTAACTTCATACCAGCGAACTGCTGCAGTTCTAGCATTGGACCATTTGGTCCATAATGATGCCGAGCTAATGAATCCAGTTCTGTTCAAGATCTACGAAAATGTCGCCGAAGTTCCAGAGACACGTGCTACTGCAGCCCTGCTACTGATTGAGAACGCTCCTCCAGCTGGCATGCTTCAACGCATCGCCTCCTTCACTTATCAGGATCCAAGCGATCAGGTTCAATCGATCGTCAAGTCGAGCATTGAAGCAGTCGCCGAATTGAAGAATGCTTACGATTCGGAGCGTGCGTCCATTGCTCAAGGCGCTCTCAAGTTCTTGAATCCACGCCAATATCCAGTCGGCTATTCACGAAACTCTCTTTTCGAATACTTCGTTAATGGCTTGAACTACGATCATCAAACCCGTGTGGCCTACGTAGCAGGACACGATAGTGCAGTGCCGAAAATGCTCCGCTACCAGTCATATCACAACTCGGGCGGCCTTATTGCACCCGGATTGGAAGTAGAGGCGATGGTGTCCAGCGTTAGGGAATTGATGGAGCGATTCGTTCGTCCCCAACAATCCTCGACTCCATCCAGCTGGAATGGAGAGGGTCAACAGTCTAGTGCCGGCGAGGAGTGGGCTGATTTCGAGGATGAAAGTGAACAGGCGGAATCGGAAGCGAAGAGTAAATACAACTGGAACTCGCTTTTCTTGCGAAAGAAGAGAGACAGTGTCTGGGACAGTGCGGAAAATATTTCCAAAACAACAATCAAGCGCGGTGGGGCCCAAAACATCCGAATTGAACGCAATGCTGAGGACCGATTCGAAGGACAAGCTCAATACGGACTCTTCGGTGGCCAAAGATTCCTCGCATTCGACCAGAACGCAATCAAGCAACTACCCAAACTTGTAGCTGACGTTGTCGGCTCGTACTCCAACGGTCGCCAGATCAACTTCAACAAGTTCTACAACGACCGATCAGTAGAGATTGGCTTCCCACTTGCAACCGGCTATCCGTACGTCTTTTCGTCCCACAGTCCAGTCTTTGTTCAGATTGATGGCAACGTCAAGGTCGCAGTAAATCCCCCACTATCGCCCCAAGCCCAAGTTGTCCAGATCCCGAAAACGGCAAACATCAACGCTGCCGTTAATCTCGTCTACAGTCGGAATCAGATCACGCGGACCGGGTTCCTTACGCCATTCAACGGTCAATACTATGTCGCCGGACACGTTCGTAAAATCATGTACCACGCTCCCTTAAAGGTCGAGGTCAACATTGACATGGCTAGCCATCAAATCGAAGCGGAGCTCAGTCCATACAATGCCAACCAGGACGTCACCCTAGCTCACTTCAGCTCCTGGCCGTACACTGTCTATCGCGATGCCTTCAGTGTCAGACCAGATCTCGAGAACTCCAACAAGCAGCTAGTCCACACACGTCAAGCGCGCGAAATCAACAACTGGTACGGCGAGCACTCCACCGGCATGGTCTTCCACGCCGCGGGACAATTCGAAACCCCGGCTGGTGCCCACAACAATGGTCCGATCCCACACTTCTTGGGTCAGCATCACGAGAACCTCTTTAAGTCACTGTTCCTCCCAACCCAAGGATTGGAACTTTACAATGTCGACCTCAGTTACGACTCGGACCGCACGACTGCCAGCACAATAAACTTCGGCTTCAACTTCAAGACACAGGTCTTCGAGAATAAGAAAGCCTCCGGACAAAATCAGAAACGTAGCCTGCCCAAAAACTATCCAGGTGTAGGGTCTCAGCAACCGTGGACCCCCAATGTCTGGTTGTCTGGCTTAGCAAGCGGATTAGACAACGGCGTCTCAACGGCGGCCAATGTCTGGGCAAATTTCGAAGGAGCAAATGCAGTGTACTCGGAATACGAAGCGATCGTTGGCTATGCCCGATCGTCCTCCCATGAATTCGGTAGATTCCACGTCTTCGCGAAAAGCTCAGAGAACGGCAAGAACAACGATCGTCAGTACTGCCTAGCCGCAGCCATGCATCAACCGGGTGCGTACAGCTTAGCGCACAGTAGCCTTCAACAGGCTCTCAAAGTCAACCATGCCGTTGGCGTCGAGTTCAAATTGGCTGTCGGTCCTGACTGCAACAAGGAGAGTGCCGCCATTGAAGGAGTCATAATAGCTGACCAAAACGAGCAGTATCGCGACTACGTCGCCAGCAGCTCCGAATATGAACAGTGCCAACGAGAAATGGCAGAGGGCAACTACCAAATGCCAGCTTGTCAGCGCGCTATCCAAATGGCACGCGTTCCAAACATGGTTGTCTTTGATGTGGCAGCTACTGGAAACGAACAGTACGCGGATCTAGTCAACAATGTAGTATGGTCCCATACCGCAGGTCAACAATCCAGACCACAGGTTTCTAACGGCCGATTAAGCGGCGTCTTGGAATTGTCACCCCGCTATGGTTACTTCAACGGAATAATCGATCACAACAATCGCGAGTACGACGTTAACGAGCTGGAAATCAACTGGCTTCACAAATACCTGAGCCATGGTGCAATCAGTCCCACTTACGAACCTTGGCACTCCGCCATTGCTTCCCACAGCACCTGTGTCTTGGACGGCTCGAAAATCTTCACATTCGACCAGCACGTCATTGATCGGTCTATCGGAAAATGTGCCTATGTGATGACGCAATACGTTCCCTCCCAATATCAGTCAAGTTCCGGAAACGGCGGATCTTACCGATCTGGAAGATCTGTTGGATCTAGTTTATATGGATCTAGTGGATCTGGAGGATCTTACAGAACTGGAGGAACCTACAGTTCTGGAGGCACTAGTGGACCTGAACAGTCCCATCCGGACCAAATTCGCGAAGTTAGCATTGTAGTTGCCAACGAGATCGATGGTTCGTACAAGCGCGAACTAGTAATTTCCGTAACCGATTACAGCGGCGTCCGCCATGCGGTCTACATCATTGGACGCGGTGCTCAATCGCGGCCGTCTGTCGCTTACGGTAAGGGCGAAGAGTTGCAGCAGGTCTCACCGAACGACCATTTCGTAGTCAGAGATCACGGCGTGTCACGGCTCCACGTGTACCCAGCCAGTGCCCAAGATGACAACGTCGTTGCAGTGGCTGTTCACGCGGGTCACATGTACGTATACTTCGACGGCGAGACCGTCAAAGTCCAGGCCGACGCCAGCTACAAGAACCAATTGCGTGGCTTATGCGGCACCAACGACCAGGAACAGTACACCGACATGCTTAACCCCTCCAACCAAGTCTATCGCGACCCGAAATATTTCGTGCCCTCGTGGTCTGCCCCATCCTACCGTCAAGAGTGCAGCGCCGAGATTCAAAGCGAGATCCAGGAAGCGCTCCAGGGTCAATCGGACCCCATCGAATATATCCACAGCACAGTAATTAGCCAATACGAAGCTGGACGGGATGCCGGTCAGCCGCGCTACAAGAAATACACCAACGACGACCAAAACGAAGGCAGTAGCGAAGAACAATGGCAGCACCAATCCCAATGGCAAGCCGCAAAACTTAGCGGTCATAATGCAGCGTGCCAACTGCACTACCAAACGCAATTCGTTGAAAATAACGGTCAAATCTGCTTCAGCGCCGAGCCTTTGGCCACATGTCCGCAACATTGCATCGCTGGTTCGCGCAAGAAGAGCTCCGTCCGAGTGCACTGCTTCAACAAAACCGACCCGATGGCCATTCTAAAGAAGCAGCTCGTCCAAAAGGGCAAGCAGCTCGACTGGGACGACAGTTCGTACTCACGATCGCTCGACTTCAACGTACCGAACGGATGCGCTAAGAAACACTGAAAACCCTACGTGAAGAATTTCGAACCCCTTACGAACCTTAGAACCTTAGAATCTTAGTGTTAAGCAGCATTTATAAAAAATGAAAAAAAAAAAAAAAAAACAAAAGTAAAATAATAATTTATTGTGTTTAGAATATGAAATTGCAAAAATAAAGACAAAATGTTACAGCAGAAAAAGTGCAGTCAGTTATTCGGCCTCGGTAGCTTGCTGAGGTCGTGGGTTCAAGTCCCATCATAACAGAAAGACCCCGACCCAAAAGACAGTAATGACCTCGTCCCCGGCTGTTCTTATTTGGGTCTCTTTCCTTTCTTTACTATCAACTGGAACGGACTAAATCCCCCATTTTTCGTGGTTCCCCCCACCCTTAAGGGTTCAACCTGTCTCCTTCCTTTCCTAAGATTCTGAGATTGGTGTTTCTAAAACATCGATGTTTTGCAAAAACAAACTTGAAATCCTAGCTTGAAGCATTCGAGCAATAATTGTGAAAACATGTTTAAGGACTCTTGTATTGGAGGTACCCGGAGGAGTGGAAGGATATCGCCAATTAACGAACTTTGCCTTACTTTTTCCATTTTTACAAGTTCTGACAAAATTTCAACCTCCTACACTGAGAGAAAAGAATTATCTAAATTCAATGAAAATACGTCTTTGTTAGAGGTTTTAATAAATTTAATGAAAGTCTTACATGGTTTAAATTTTCTTTTTTAATATGTAATAATATTTTTTACATATAATGGAAGTTCGTCTCATTAAAATTACAGCGTTATCTTTATAAGAAAGATATTGTTTTCTTAATAAATCAAAACTACATGTTATCATATTCAATATGAGTTTCATAAAATCAAGACATAAGACTTCTTTGAATTGATTTCAATACAAATTTGATTTACTCCACTCATGAATTTAATTACGGGTTCTTTGTTTTATATAATCAACCGCATAAAACACATGATTTTTGATGAATGTTTTCACTGTACATTTTGAATTGATAATACAAGGTTTTCCGGTAAATACTGTTAAATTTATTTTGTGTGACGTGCAATCCCCCCTGCAACGAACATATCACACAATGAACGAAAAGCCCTTAGAGAGCTAAAGGAATTGAAAGACATCTCTATTATGCGGGCTGACAAAGGAAACGCCACAGTAATCATGGACACGACGCAATATGAAGCTAAACTCAAGAACATTCTACAAACAGGACCATACACGGAAATAAAAAGAGACCCGACTACTTCGCTCCATCGAAAACTATCACTATTGATTAAAAAGGATCCTAACTTAACGTCAACGTATTCAAAATTGATCCCTTCTGATCCACATACTCCGAAAATGTACGGTTTACCAAAGATCCATAAGCCGGATGCTCCTTTTCGCCCCATTGTTAGTTCCATCGGAGCGCTTACAAAAGGTTTGGCCAAAGCTCTCTCAGCTGAGGTACGCCCTTTCGTCGGAAACACACCCAGGACCGTGAAAAATTCTACACATCTAGTTGAAACATTAAGAAACATCGAAATAAATCCGGAGGACATACTAGTAAGTTTAGACGTCGAATCCTTGTTCACCAATATTCTATGAATCTCATCAAAAAACTCATACCGGATAACAGAGTGGATTTAATCGAATTTTGCTTAACCAACACTTATTTCTCAGCATTAGGCAAACTCTACAAACAGACGGAAGGCGCCGCCATGGGTTCTCCATTATCCCCAGTAGTTGCGGAAATTTTCATGGAAGAATTCGAAAAGAACGCTCTCAACTCAGCATCACTAAAACCGAAACTATACCTTCGATATGTTGACGACACCTTCATTATCTGGCAGCATGGAAAAGAGGAATTAGATAAGTTCCTAGACCACCTCAACTCACAACACAGCAACATCAAATTCACAATGGAGATGGAAAAAGACGGCAAACTACCCTTTTTGGATGTACTAGTCGAAAAAGCTGTACCATCTTTACATTTCGCCGTATACAGAAAACCTACTCACACTAACAGATATCTACATGCGTCTTCCCACCATCATCCCAAGCAGAAGGAAGGAGTACTTAGAACACTTATCCACAGAGCACAATGTATCACCAACGATAACCCACACGCACTTCGCAACGAAATGGAACACCTACAGAAAACCTTTGCAGCCAACGGATACACTAGGAGCACTATCAACAAAGTATGCAAACAGAAACCCAAAGCCATGAAGAACCAGGAAGAAAAAGATACGAACGAGCATAATATAAAAAGATGGGTGACATTACCTTACATAGAGGGTACAACAGATCGAATCGGCAGGGTACTCAGGAAAGCCGACATACGTACGACCTACTCTACGGCAACCACGCTTCGAGGTTTCTTAGGAAACCAAAAGGACAAAATCCCACTGGAAATGGAGGGCATTTACAAAGTTCCCTGCGGGTCTTGCAACAAAGTCTACATCGGAGAAACAGGACGGACCATCAGAACAAGGATTCGTGAACATCAACGCTGCACACAAAAAAACCAGGTCCACTCATCAGCAATTGCGGAACATGCAGCGGTAGAAAACCATTCAATCGATTTCAACAACGTCAAAATATTGGCCAGGACGAAACACTATTTTCAAAGAATTGTAAGAGAAGCAATTGAGATAACCAAACATCCACAAAATTTTAACCGAGACGCTGGATACAACCTCTCTTCACTTTGGCTACCTTGTCTACGTTTTGGAAAAAACAACGTTTACCAAAAATCTTCGATCCCAAAAACTAATTAATTAATTTCAACTTTCATAACTATTTCCCTTCTTATAAACCCCCGCCTCTGTTTAATGTTTTTATGACCTCCCTTATCAAATTTCCCCTTTTGTCTTCTAATTGACCCTTCTATTAGTTAATTTTGTAACCCCCTTTTTTACCTGTTTTTCTAATTGACCCTTCTGTTAGTTAATTTAGTAACCCTTTTTTACCTACTTTCATTTGTATATATAACAGTTGTAGAGATATTGTCGATCAGTTTGATAAAGGACTCAGTCGAGTCCGAAACGTCACACAAAATAAATTTAACAGTATTTACCGGAAAACCTTGTATTTTCAAAACACATGATACCTATATTTCATAGTTTTTAAGATTCTTAACTTGGTTTTAGGTTCGACTGTCATTTTCGGAGAAATTTTCTTTTTTATGCACGCAAGGAGGGGCACTTGCCCCCCCCCCCCCCCTGGATTCACAGGGAGGGCAAGAAGGGGCACTTGCCCCACCCCCTGGATTTGACCATCGCTTGTTGAGAAAAATCATACTTTATACACCAAACTATGTTGCATCTACTTTTACCATTCATTCTCTGTACAATTATTGTACACATCTTTCATGCCTCGACTTTAGTTCTCAGTGATGACACTAAAATGAATATCGAATCAAGCTATAGACTTAGATAATTAGCCCTTTTCCGGAATTGACCAAGGCCGCGTACTGAAGAAGAATCAGATCAGGCACCACAACACAGCAGACTGCAGTTTATTTCCAAATCGAACGACCAAGCGTGTGTTTTACAAGATTTTTCGTTACTTTTTTGTAACGTTTTTGTACTTTAAGAACTAATGAAAAAAAGAATTGAAACTCAATTTTTTGTTTCTATCTAATTTTACTTTATTATTAATAATAAAGTATTGTTATCGATTTTTTAAAAAAAAAAATTTGCTACCCTCAAAATTTTTTTTCCCACGTTTCATGACTAGTAGACACAAAAAAAGCAATAAAAATTTTCACTCCGTCTGTACGCCGTACGCCGTACGTCGACCGCCCCACGCCCCAAGCAAAATCCTTTGAAGGCTCGCAGCTCTCAAACCAGTGGAGCTATTAAATTAAAAAATTTTCTAAGAGTAGACTGGGTAGACCCCATGAATTGACATTATTTTCACGGGAGGGGGTGTGATTTGGAAGGTGGGGGTAGCGTTTTAGACGAAAAATTTTGGTTTCTAGATCTCAGCAACCGCTTATGTTAGGAGGCTGAAACTATGAATTTCTATAGAGCTTTGATAGTGGACCCATTTGCAAGAAAATTACTGATATGGGTGAAGGGGTGTGGGAGTGGAGGGGAAAATAATGCGTCCGAAACGCAAAAATGCCGAGATCGACACATTCTAAAATCCATATCTCCTAAACCGTTAATGGCAATCAATTAAAACTTAACAAATATCTGTAGTTATACTAGGAGAGTAGATTGAAACCAAATTTTTGCGTGGGGGTTGTAGCGTACGTGGATGGGGGGGGGGGCGAAAATCTTTAGATTATGATATCTTACAAACTAATGGCACCAGAAAAACAAAATTCGGTTTGAGTATAAAAATTGATAAATAAAGATTGCTCAAAGTAAAATATTTGAATTGGGCGGGGGAGCACGGAAGTGGAGGGGATAAGAATTTTTCAAAAATAACACGTTTCATATATCAAGAACGGTGTAAGGTAGATGCTTCAAGTTTTTGCCAAAAGTCAGCGTAATAGAATTCTAGTAGGGGAAGAAAATTTGGGGTTGTGGGTGTTGAGGGTGAGGGTGGGGAAGGGTGAGAAAGAAAAAGTTCCGATGCTTATATCTAAAGAACCTATAATGATAGAAAGCTGAAACTTGACAATTAGATAGAGCTATAGTATTGGCATGGTAGAAAAATATTTTTTTTTTAAGGGATAGTATGGTACGGGGGTGGGAGGTGTTTTTCCTAACTTTAGAACGGCTTATGCTAGAAAGTTGAAACTCGGTACGTAAATTTAAATCAACTAGAAAAGTAATTCTGATAAAAAAAATGCAAATATCCATTGGCGTTCGGAATGGGGGGATAAAAAAAAAGGTATGTGAAAATAAAATGCCTACATTTTCACGATTTTCGTCATTTCTACTAGGTCTTTCCAAATATGGAATTCATTTTTATTTTACGGATTCTTCATATGAATACCTAGAATGTGTTTCCAAGATTTTTTGAAATTCGACCCCTAAGGGGGTGTTAAGTGGTTGTATACTTTTTTATGAATTCCGGAATATCTCTCAGGTCTGATCAGATATCACATCCACGGGCTTGTTTAACAATCACCAATTATTTTTGGTTATGGATTCTTCATATGAATACCTAGAATGTGTTTTCAAGATTTTTTGAAATTCGACCCCTAAGGGGGTGTTAAGTGGTTGTATACTTTTTTATGAACTCCGGAATATCTCTCAGGTCTGATCAGATATCGAATATCTTTTCACTTCCACAGGGTTGTTTAATAATCACCTAAGTTAGACCGCATCCCGGAATATGACCCAATTATATAATTCATATGTTACACCCTATTCTAACCGCTTCCCGAACTTTTTTTAGGTTTTCAGTCACATAGTAGCCTACGCCGCATCCCCGGATTGAACGCGTTCTGAACTTCTGCCGGAAAAATAATAAAGTTACGTCCAGACTGTTGTCAGATTTTTTTTGTTAGTTTTTGCGAAAATAGTATCCGAGTCCTCTTTGAAAATTCATATCTCTGGCAATTTCTATCCTGGAATAATAAAATAGGGCTTATTTTAAAGGGTGAGGTTGTCGCAAAACTATCCTTGAAACATTTTTTTTCAATGATAACGATTTTGTCATTTATCCTTAAATATCTATCTCACAATACGTTTTTTTTTAATGTTTTTTTATATTTTATGGGTTATACTGTTTTTCAAAACATATCAAAAAATTAACTTTGAATCTCAATGGTCGAAAAAATCGAAGAGCATTGTAGTGATTCACAATTAATTTTATATAAAAAAGGTAATTTAATCAAGAATCGCCAAAAGTGTGACCTTATCATCGCCGATTCTTTTGAAATTTTGTGTACTCGAAGAATTAGTGAAAAAAAATATGGTTTCAATTTTTTGTTTCTATCTCATTATTTTTTGATAGTTACAGTATGTTAAAAATTTCCCAAAACGATATCCGAATCCTCTTTGAAAATTCATATCTCTGGTAATTCTTATCCTTGAATAATAAAGTAGGGCTTATTTTAAAGATTGTTATTGTTTTTGTTAGTTAAAAAATGAAATAGAAACAAATCCTTGAATTTCAATTATTTTTTTCACTTGTTCTTCAATTACAAAATTTTTCAAAAGAATCAGAAATGATAAGGTCACAACTTTGGCGGTTCTTGATGGAATGACCCATAATAAGGTGAAAACAATATGATCCCTTCTTCAGATGACCCTTTTTTTGCTAAGTGCTGTCGATGTAGCTAAATTCACACAGAACTTTATCAAATAGCCAAATTAAAAAAAAAATATGACACCCCCAACAGTAAGGTCTGGATCTGCCACTGTTTTCAAGTAAATTTTACTTAATTATTTAAACAATAAAAAAATGTTATCGATTTGAAAATCTCCCAATAGTCTGGGCGAAACTTCATTATTTTTCGGGTCAAAGTTCGAGAGCGATCAAAATCGGAGTATATCATCAGTTGTTTCGAGATTATGACTTTTCTAGGAAAATAAATTTTGTTCTAAAAATAAAAGTAGTTAACATAGAAACAACCAATTTCATATTTCATCAGAACTAAAGGATGGCACAAATTGTGAAACCCTAGGAAGTTGAATATCAAAAAATTGAGAAATGAGTTTGTAGGCGATTATATAAAAAGTCTGTGGAAGTGAAAAGTGATCAAATATCTCATCAATCTATCATTGTTATAAAATTATAATACGGTCAATAAATGAAATGTATGTATGTATGTATCTCATCAATCCTAAGAAGTCGAAGTCAAAGCTTTAAAAATCATACATGAAATTGACTTTTTGGCGCTTATATGGTAAAGGAAACCATAGGAATTAAATAGGAATTCGATATATCATCAGATTTAAGCAATCTGGAAGAATCTGTGAAAATAATGCAACCTACTTACACCCACTTGGGGGTGAAATATCCAAAAATCCTGAAAACAGTTAGTAGATAAATAGAAAGACAGAGAAAGTAAAAACCAATCCAATTTCTTACCGCTTCTAAAAGAAATTTCGGAATTCGTGAAAACGTGTTCAACCCTTTTATACCCTCTTAGGGTTAAAAAAGGGAAAAACTTAAAAACTATGATAGTAGTTAAGCGATTATTACGCAACCCCATGAAAGTGGAGATATAGTCGATATCATATCAGGGCTGGGGGGGGGGGGATATGGCAGAATTCATGAGTAATTTAAGTAATTTAAGAAAATCATGAAAACACTTTCTACATATTTACGAGTATGTACCTATATGAAAAACCCGTAGAATAAAAATGAATTTAATATTCGGGAAGACCTAATAGATATGACGAAAATCCTGAAAATATGTGCATTTCATTTTCCCTGATAATTTTTTTCGACCTCCTTCCAAACACAAATGGATATTTAAGAATTTTTTTATCTAAATTATCTACTTTTCTGGTTGATTTACATATTCATACATACCGAGTTTCAACTTTGTAGCAGAAGGCGTTCTATATACCTAGTTAGGAATAACACCTCCAGAGGGGATGAACAACTTTTGATTACAACATCTCACGAACTAATTGAAATTTAAAAATAAAATTCGATTTCTGTATAAAGTTTGACAAATAAAGTAAATTTTTTTAAGGAGGTGATGAAGCATGGAAGTGGAAGAGATAAATTTTTCTTCCAAATACAGAAACTACGAGTATAGGGCGAGAAATATCAGCAATCTATGAAAACATATCCACATTGTCGAAATATTGCCGCCATTCATTAATCGCTCCACTAATTTTGGCAATAGTCGTCGGACAATTAATTGTTTGAAAAATTGCTCATGTACAAGCACCTCTACGACTGGGATTTGAGCGATTTAAGCGTTCCGAAGATATCGGCTAGTATTCTTGAACGCATGTTTTAGGCCTTTGTATGGACCCGAAATAGTAGAACGATAGTGTCCGTTAACGAACTTACGTTCAAATTTCAACCATAAGTTCAGATTCTAAATGGAGTGGGGTGGTTATTTTATAAACTTTTTGCCTCCCCCCCCCCTTGGAGAAGTTCTATGGGCGCCCTTGAACCTGAAACTTCGTATTTAGATAGAACTTAAATAGTGGCATGGTGGACAAATAAAAAATTTTTTAGTGGTTGTATGGTACGGGGGTGGGGGGTGTTTTTCCTAACTTTAGAACGGCTTATGCTAGGAAGTTGAAACTCGGTACGTATATGTAAATCAACTAGAAAAGTAATTCTGATAAAAAAGAATTTGAATATTCTTTGGCGTTGAGAAGAGGGGGGCAAGAAAAAATATCAGTATATATAAATGCATCTACACGGTTGAAAATTTTGGAATAATTTTTTATAAACAGCTAAGAATTCACCGGTTTTGTAGTACGCTACAGGTTAAATTTCAATATTTATTGAAAACTAAAAATATTTTCAATAAAAACTGGAATGAAACGAATACTATTGTATTGAAAGCAAACATAGTTAATATATTCTATATTAGATTGCAATTTTATTTGTTTTTATTACTAGTACTTTAATAATAAAATTTAAACCATTCCGAATTACCATTAAATTTTGCATTCATTGTGTGTTAAAATTAAATACAAAATGTATTCAAATGCACTCTCCTTCGTATAAAGTAATTCAAAAGTATTTCAATTAATTCCTACCACGGAGTTCTTAATGAACTGGATCATGTATATTTCTGCTATTTTTCATTCCGTCCACTGAAATAAAATGCAATCTAAATGTATTACTTGTATTTTGCGTGTTTCAGCTTCCAAGCAGATTGCATTCCTGAAACATTAGAAAAAATTCCAAATGTATTAGAATTAGGATTTATGTTTAGTTTCTCCTCCTTGTGTGTTCTTGTGCATCGTAAAGTTACAAGTTAACATAACGCAGTCACGATCGGCTGCAAGCCAATCTTATGATGAATACTGAACTCCGATTTATATTTTAGTTGGAAATATATCAAAAGAATTAGGAGTGCACAAGCAATTATTACATGACCTTTTACTTACAGGTAGCAATTATTGTATATAGTGGCTACTCGATTTTTTGATTTATAGTGAGTTCCATAAAGTAAGTTAGGACATTTTACAGAATTTTTGTATGGCAACTACATGAAAGACTTATGGGATATTTTTCATATTAATAATTTCAGCTGCGACTATTATAAAATTAATGTGAATAAAATTTCAAAGTCGTAACTTAAAGTGTTCTAAAGTTATCGTTCAATATTGGTAAACATGTTTATTAAGGACTTTTGTATGACAGCTACCCGAAGGAGTCAACGGATGGCGCTTCGTTTTGGTTTTGGTATAAAACTAATTCCTGTAAAATTTTTAATTCCTGCTTTAACCCGTTCTGGAGTTATAGTGGATTCAGTAACATGCATACATTTTTGAAGGACTTTTCTAGGCTGCTACACGAAGGACTCATTCGATTTGCTTTATATTCAAAATTTTCGATTTAAACATTGTAAACCTTAAGTATGCAAAATTTTAAGTTCCTAACTTGAAGCATTCGAGCAATAATTGTGAAAACGTGTTTAAGGACTCTTGTATGGGAGGTACCCGAAGGAGTGGAAGGATATCGCCCATTAACGAACTTAGCCTTACTTTTTCCATTTTACAAGTTGTGACAAAATTTCAACTTCCTAGGTCAACGCGTTCTTGAGTTATCGTGCTAACGGACGGACAGCAAACGGATTTGGGGGTTTCGGCCAAAAATAAACACAAAATAATATAACTTTTTTGCGTCCGAGGCTCGGTTCTATGCGTTACAAACTTTTCGGGCTGGATTGAACTTATAATACTCTATATGTTCATCTAGAGTATAAAAAATCTGCCAACGATCTGGGCGTAACTTTATTATTTTTCCGGCAGAAGTAAGGAACGCGTTCAATTCTGAAGGCTACTATGTGACTGAAAACCTATCAAAAAGAACAAGATCATGTGAAAATCTGATTGGATCTGAGAGATATGGAATAGTTTATAAAAAAGTACACAATCACTTTACACCCCCTTAGGGGTCAATTTTCAGAAAATCTTGAAAACACTTTCTTGGTATTCATATGGAGAATACATAGAATAAAATTAAATTCATTATTTGGGACGAGGTAGTAGATATGTCGAAAATCGTGGGAAAATATGCATTCTATTTTCACAGATAATTTTTTTTGCCCCCTTCTGAACGCCAATAGATATTCGTTTTTTTTATTCAAAATTATTTTTCTAGTTGATTTACATATACACACCGAGTTTCAACATTGTAGCTTAAGCTGTTCCATATATAGGAAAAACACCCCCACTTGTACCACACTACCCTTAGGGGTCGAATTTCAAAAAACCTTGAAAACACTTTCTAGGTATTCATACGAAGAATCCGTAGAATAAAAATGAATTCAATATTTGGAAAGACCTAGTAGATATGACGAAAATCGTGAAAATATATGCATTTTATATTTATTATATTTACAAATATTTTTTTTTGCCCCCCTTTCTGAACGCCAATGAATATTCAAATTTTTTTTATCACAATTACTTTTCTAGTTGATTTACATATACACACCGAGTTTCAACTTTCTAGCATGAACCGTTTAATAGTTAGGAAAAACACCCCCTACCCCCGTAGCATACTACCCTTAAAAAAATTTATATTTTTCCAACATTCCGCTACTATAGCTCTATCTAAATACCAAGTTTAAGGCTTATATCATTACAGGTTCTCAAGATATAAGCATCCGAACTTTTTCCTTCTCACCCTCCCCCACCCTCCCCCTCTTCACTCTCAACCCCAAAACTTTTTTCTCTACTAGGGTTTAATTAGCGCTACTTCTGGTAAAAATTCTAAGCATCTATCTTAAACTGTTCTTGAGATATGAAATGTGTTTGATTTGAAAAATTCTCATCCCCTCCACTTCTATGCTCCACCTCCCACTTAAAAAATATTACTTTGATCAATCTTTATTTGTCAACCTTTACACCCAAACCAAATTTTATTTTTCTAGAGCAATTGGTTCATGAGATATCGTAATCTTAAGTTTTTCACCCCCACCCCCATACACAACTTCCCCCACCCAAAATTTTTCTTCATTCTGTTCTCCTAGTATAACTACAAATATTTTTCAAGTTTGAATAGTGTGCCATTAACGGTTTAGGAGATATGGATTTTAGAATGTGTCTATCTTGCCTTTTTTGGGTTTCGGACGCATTACATTTCCCCCCACTCCCACACCCCTTGATCAATATTGACAATTTTTCTGCAAATGGGTCTACTATCAGAGCTCTATAGAAATTCCAAGTTTCAGCTTCCTAACATTAGGGGTTACTGAGATCTGGAAACCAAAATTTTCGGTCTAAAACACTTCCCCCTCCTTCCCCCTCACACCCTCACCACTAAAAATTTGGTCACTTCAAGGCGCCTACCCCGTCTATTCGGTAAAAAAATTTCAATTTAATATCTCAAAGCGTTTGGCAGCTACGAGCCTCCAAACGATCTTGCGTACGGCGGACAGACGGACTGAAAATTTTTATTGCTTTTTCGCGTCTACTAGTTATGAAACGTGAAAATAAAAATTTTGAGGGTAGCAAATTTTTTTTTTTAAAAATCAAACACAATACCTAAAAATCTGCCAACAGTCTGGGCACAACTGTATTATTTTTCCGGCAGAAGTTCAGAACGCGTTCAATTCGGGGATGCAGTGTATATTACCATGTGACTGAAAACCTAACAAAAAGTTCGGGAAGCGGTTAGAAAAGGGTATAACATATGTATTAAATAATTGGGTCATATTCCGATATGCGGTCTAGAGGTTGAAAAAACAAAACTTAAAAATAGGTGATTATTAAACAAACCTGGGGAAGTGAAAAGATATTCGATATCTGATCAGACCTGAGAAACATGGTGGAATTCATGAAAAAGCTTTCAACCTGTTTACACCCTCTTAGGGGTCGAATTTCAAAAAATCTTGAAAACGCATTCTAGGTATTCATATCAAGAATCCGTGGAATAAAAATGAATTCAATATATCGAAAGACCTAGTAGATATGACGAAAATCACAAAAATATATGCATTTTATATTAACCGATATTTTTTTTTGCTGAACGCCAATGAATATTCGAATTTTTTGTATCAGAATTACTTTTCTAGTTAATTTACATATACGTACCGAGTTTCAACTTCCTAGCATAAGCCGTTCTGAAGTTAGGGAAAACACCCCCCACCACCGTACCATACTACCCCTTAAAAAAAATGTATTTTTTCACCATGCCACTGCTATAGCTCTAACTAAATACCAAGTTTCAGCTTCCTATCATTATAGATTCTTAAGATATAAGCATCGGAACTTTTTCTTTCTCACCCTTCCCCACCCTCACCCTCTACACCCACACCCCCAAACTTTTTTTCCCTACTAGGGTTCTATTAGGCCTACTTCTGGTAAAAATTTGAAACATCCATCTTACACTGTTATTGAGATATGAATCGTGTTATTTTTGAAAAATTCTAATCCCTCCCACTTCCGTGCTCCTCCACCCCCTTCAAATATTTTACTTTAAGCAATCTTTATTTATCAATCTTTATAATAAAACCGAATTTTGTTTTTCTAGTCCAACTAGTTTGTGAGATATCGTAATCTAAAATTTTTCATCCTCCACCCCCGTACGCCACTACCCCACCCAAAAATTTTGTTTCAATCTACTCTCCTAGTATAACTACAGATATTTGTTAAGTTTTAATTGCTTGCTATTAATGGTTTAGGAGATATGGATTTTAAATGGTGTCGATCTCGGCATTTTTGTGTTTCGGACGCATTATTTCCCCCTCCACTCCCACACCCCTTCACCAATATCTGTTTTTTTTTTTTGCAAATGGGTCCATTATCAAAGCTCTATAGAAATTCTAAGTTTCAGCCTCCTAACACAAGCGGTTCCTGAGATCTAGAAACCTAAATTTTTCGTCTAAAACGCTTACCCCGCCTTCCCCCTTAAACCTCCTCCCCTGTAAATAATGTCAATTCAATTCAATTCAATATTCATAGAAAAATTTTTAATTTAATAGCTCCACTGGTTTGAGAGCTACGAGCCTTCAAAGATTTTGGGGCGGTCGACGTACGGCGTACGGCGTACGGGGTACGGCGTACAGACGGAGTGAAAATTTTTATTGCTTTTTTCGCGTCTACTAGTCATGAAACGTGGAAAAAAAATTTTGAGGGCAGGAAATTTTTTTTTTAAAAAATCGATAACAATACTGTATTATAAATAATACAGTAATATTAAAATAGTAAAGTAAAATGTAGAGCGTACGTGACGAGTTCTTGGTGAAAGTTAAATTTAACAGTGAGTCCTGTCGGTTTATAGTATTAAAAAAAAGTGTGTAAAACGTATTTGAGTGCCGAGGAAAAATTTCGTTCAAGTGCGACAAATTTATTTTATAAGTGCTAAAAATGCATATTTAGAATTTCGTTTTCTTAGTTCTAGCGGCTTCTCCATACGACGACGGAACAAAGGAGTACAAAATTGTAGATAACACCGGAGCAATTGTAGAATTGCAATTACTCCCTAAAATAATTGCACAATTTGGTTGCTGTGGGTGCTTCCTTTTAGTGTTTGAAGAATGCGGTTAGTACATATATGCAATTTGCAGCAAAAAATTATGTTTGTGACCAGTTTTGATGGCATTTCAGTTCCGGAAAAACAAGAAAAAATTGCTTTAGTTGAGCGATTCAATGCAGTCGTAGGTTACGAGCTTAAAATTAATTGTGAGGTAAACTCATTTAATAATAAAATACAATGACTTTATTTTGGTTGAAGACATATGGCTGGATTTCCATTGTCGTCGCATTTATGCGTCTGGCAGAAAATTCATAGCAATTACTGTATTATTAATAATACAGTATTGTTATCGATTTTTAAAAAAAAAAAATTTGCTGCCCTCAAAATTTTTTTGTCCACGTTTCATGACTAGTAGACGCGAAAAAAGCAATAAAAATTTTCACTCCGTCTGTACGCCGTACCCCGTACGCCGTACGCCGTACGCCGTACCCCGTACGCCGTACGCCGTACGCCGTACCCCGTACGCCGTACGTCGACCGCCACAAAATCTTTGAAGGCTCGTAGCTCTCAAACCAGTGGAGCTATTAAATTAAAATTTTTTCTAAGAATAGACTTGGTGGACCCCTTGAATTGACATTATTTTCAGGGGAGGAGGTGTAAGGGGGAAGGCGGGGTAAGCGTTTTAGACGAAAAATTTAGGTTTCTAGATCTCAGGAACCGCTTGTGTTAGGAGGCTGAAACTTAGAATTTCTATAGAGCTTTGACAATGGACCCATTTGCAAAAAAAAAAACAGATATGGGTGAAGGGGTGTGGGAGTGGAGGGGGAAGCAATGCGTCCGAAACGCAAAAAAGTCGAGATCGACACATTCTAAAATCCATATCTCCTAAACCGTTAATAGCAAGCAATTAAAACTTAACAAATATCTGTAGTTATACTAGGAGAAAAGATTGAAATAAAATTTTTGGGTGGGGGTAGTGACGTACGGGGGTGGGGGTTGAAATACTTAACATTACAATATCTCCCAAACCAGTGGCACCAGAAAAACAAAATTCGGTTTGGATACAAAGCTTGATAAATAAAGATTGTTTAAAGTAAAATCTTTGAAGGGGGCGGGGGAGTACGTAAGTGGAGGGGATAAGAATTTTTCAAAAATAACACGTTTCATATCTCAATAACAGTGTAAGATGGTTGCTTCAAATTTTTACCAGAAGTAGGCCTAATAGAACCCTAGTAGGGAAAAAAAGTTTGGGGGTGTGGGTGTAGAGGGTGAGGGTGGGGAAGGGTGAGAAAGAAAAAGTTTCGATGCTTGTATCTTAAGAATCTTTAATGATAGGAAGCTGAAATTTGGTATTTAGATAGAGCTATAGTAGTGGCATGGTGGAAAAATAGATTTTTTTTTAGTGGTAGTATGGTACGGTGGTAGGGGGTGTTTTTCCTAACTTTAGAACGGCTTATGCTGTTAAGTTGAAACTCGGTACGTATATGTAAATTAACTGGAAAAGTAATTCTGACAAAAAAAAATTCGAATATTCATTGGCGTTCAGAAGGGGGGTGCAACAAAAAATATCGGTTAGTATAAAATGCATATATTTTCACGATTTTCGTCATATCTACTAGGTCTTTCGAAATATTGAGTTCATTTTTTTTCTACCGATTCTTCATGTGAATACCTAGAAAGTGTTTTCAAGATTTTTTGAAATTCGACCCCTAAGAGGGTGTAAACTGGTTGAATACTTTTTCATGAATTCCACCATGTTTCTCAGGTCTGATCAGATATCGAATATCTTTTCACTTCCCCAGGCTTGTTTAATAATCACCTATTTTAAAGCTTTGTTTTTTTCAACCTCTAGACCGCATCCCGGAATATGACCCAATTATTTAATTCATATGTTACACCCTTTTCTAACCGCTTCCCGAACTTTTTGTTAGGTTTTCAGTCACATAGTAACATACACCGCATCCCCGAATTGAACGCGTTCTGAACTTCTGCCGGAAAAATAATACAGTTGCGCCCAGACTGTTGGCAGATTTTTAATTTTGCGGCACAGAAAAAAGCTGAACAATGTTCGACGTGTGACGCAGACGCAGGAATTGCAACGACAATGGAAATCCAGCCTGAAGCTGATATACATATACACTCATACCTCGCTTTACGGCTTAGATACGTTTCGGGAAAGTTGGCCGTAAAGCGAAATACCATACCTACACATAACGAATCAATGATTTTAAGTAATAAATCAACCGAATGTCTTGTAGCAAATTTCCAAAATCAGGCCGTATAAAGAAACATTTTGGCCGTAAAACGAAAAAGTTCCACAATTGAAAAAGTTCGTTATAGTGAAAGAACGGCCGTATAACGAGGTATGAGTGAATTATACATATTGCTATGCCAGTATATTGTACTCGTATTCACTTATTTTAAATGGCATTTTGCAGACTCTGAAATATTTTATCACAAATAATAGTGAAGTAGATACGATAAAAGAGCATGCTGAGAATGGTTCGTTGACAGATTCTTCTCGGAGACATGTCGTACGATTAGCAGCATCCTTTTTAAGAAGCGTATGCGGTAACTATCCAAAAAGAGGACAAAATAGTCACGGCAAAAGCAGTTATTTCACTTTTCCCTATATACAAAGTTTCACAAGCGAAATCGGTGGATCGTAAGTTATTAAACATTAAAGCAAAGTTACATTAATAATGGTGTGTTAAATTACAGGATTTATTGTTTAATCTAGCAACAAAACTGCACAGCAAGACGATTTTTCAACTGTAGATATTGCTGCGCTATCGAGCAAGGAGAGTCAATAAAAATGAAGCTTAAAAATACACTTGAGGCAAGAAAACAGTTGTTGGCTGAAAAAATTTTTAATATTTATTTAAATATTACTTTATTATTTTAATATTACTTTATTATTTTAATAATTAAGTATTGTGATTGATTTTTTAAAAAAAAAAATTTGCTACCCTCAAAATTTTTATTTTCACGTTTCATAACTAGTAGACGCGAAAAAAGCAATAAAAATTTTCAGTCCGTCTGTCCGCCGTACGCCGTACGGCCGTACGCAAGATCGTTTGGAGGCTCGTAGCTGCCAAACGATTTGAGATATTAAATTGAAATTTTTTTAACGAATAGATGGGGTAGGCGCCTTGAAGTGACCAAATTTTTATGGGTGGGGGTGTGAGGGGGAAGGAGGGGGAAGTGTTTTAGACCGAAAATTTTGCTTTCCAGATCTCAGTAACCCCTAATGTTAGGAAGCTGAAACTTGGAATTTCTATAGAGCTCTGATAGTAGACCCATTTGCAGAAAAATTGTCAATATTGATCAAGGGGTGTGGGAGTGGGGGGAAATGTAATGCGTCCGAAACCCAAAAAAGGCGAGATAGACACATTCTAAGATCCATATCTCCTAAACCGTTAATGGCACACTATTCAAACTTGAAAAATATTTGTAGTTATACTAGGAGAACAGAATGAAGAAAAATTTTGGGTGGGGGAAGTTGTGTATGGGGGTGGGGGTGAAAAACTTAAGATTACGATATCTCATGAACCAATTGCTCTAGAAAAATAAAATTTGGTTTGGGTGTAAAGGTTGACAAAAAAAGATTGATCAAAGTAAAATTTTTTAAGTGGGAGGTGGAGCATAGAAGTGGAGGGGATGAGAATTTTTCAAATCAAACACATTTCATATCTCAAGAACAGTTTAAGATAGATGCTAAGAATTTTTACCAGAAGAAGCGCTAATTAAACCCTAGTAGGGAAAAAAGTTTTGGGGTTGAGGGTGTAGAGGGAGAGGGTGGGGGAGGGTGAAAAGGAAAAAGTTCGGATGCTTATATCTTGAGAACCTGTAATGATATAAGCCTTAAACTTGGTATTTAGATAGAACTATAGTAGCGGAATGTTGGAAAAATAAATTTTTTTTTAGGGGCAGTATGCTACGGGGGTAGGGGGTGTTTTTCCTAACTATTAAACGGTTTATGCTAGAAAGTTGAAACTCGGTGTGTATATGTAAATCAACTAGAAAAGTAATTGTGATAAAAAAAAATTTGAATATTCATTGGCGTTTAGAAAGGGGGCCAAAAAAAATTATTTGTAAATATAATAGATATAAAATGCATATATTTTCACGATTTTCGTCATATCTACTAGGTCTTTCCAAATATTGAATTCATTTTTATTCTACGGATTCTTCGTATGAATACCTAGAAAGTGTTTTCAAGGTTTTTTGAAATTCGACCCCTAAGGGTAGTGTGGTACAAGTGGGTGTGTTTTTCCTATGTATGGAACGGCTTAAGCTACAATGTTGAAACTCGGTGTGTATATGTAAATCAACTAGAAAAGTAATAGCGATAAAAACAAATTTGAATATTCATTGGCGTTCAGAAGGGGGGGGGGGCAAAAAAAAATATTTGGAAATATAATAAATATAAAATGCATATATTTTCACGATTTTCGTCATATCTACTAGGTCTTTCCAAATATTGAATTCATTTTTATTCTACGGATTCTTCGTATGAATACCTAGAAAGTGTTTTCAAGGTTTTTTGAAATTCGACCCCTAAGGGTAGTGTGGTACAAGTGGTAGGTGTTTTTCCTATATATAGCACGGCTTAAGCTACAATGTTGAAACTCGGTGTGTATATCTAAATCAACTAAAAAAATAATTTTGAATAAAAAAAACGAATATCTATTGGCGTTCAGAAGGGGGGCAAAAAAAATTATCTGTGAAAATAGAATGCATATTTTCCCACGATTTTCGACATATCTACTACCTCGTCCCAAATAATGAATTTAATTTTATTCTATGTATTCTCCATATGAATACCAAGAAAGTGTTTTCAAGATATTCTGAAAATTGACCCCAAAGGGGGTGTAAAGTGATTGTGTACTTTTTCATAAACTATTCCATATCTCTCAGATCCAATCAGATTTTCACTTCCATGATCTTGTTCTTTTTGATAGGTTTTCAGTCACATAGTAGCCTACACCGCATTTCAGAATTGAACGCGTTCCTTACTTCTGCCGGAAAAATAATAAAGTTACGCCCAGATTGTTGGCAGATTTTTTCTTCATTAAAACGAAATTGTGTTGCTACTGCCATTGCTACTGGATCAACCAAAAAAGCAATATCAGAGTATTTTATAAATTTAGATAGTAAATGAATAAGCTTACCAATGCACTTTACTTTCACCCAGTGCTTCGATATATTTTTTAAAATATTTTATTTCTTTAACATAAGTTTTGACAAAAATTTAAAAAAATTTCTAAACTCTTTTGACTGTTTTATTTTCAAATTAAATAGATGTCAGCCGACCATTAGATTGGTAGAAATTATTATAATTCCAAGTGCCAAAAAAATTAATTGAAAATGTTTAATTGTTTTGCTTGTGAGAGAAAATTTGAAAATATTTCTTTTATCATAACTCATTTAAGATTTGATCATTTTGAGTCATATTTTATAAAGGAAAAACATTGTATCCTACATTTTTGAAAATCTCCTTTTAAATACATGAATATAATATCATTATTGTTTTATTTATTGTATTATCATGCAGCTCATCGTCCTAACCATTGGAGCATTTTACAAATAAGTTTCTATCCTCAGTACTGAATAAAGAAATGGGATGCTAAAGTATTAAGTAAGTTTTTTATATAATTTTAATCTCGTAAATACAAGAATATTTTTCAATATCATATATATTTTATTTAAATAATTGGAGTTCGCTATTTCGCATTGCTTATTACTGTAATTATACCACATGGCCAAACAGTGTAATACTAGTTTTAATCCCAGTTTCAAGAATGCCTTTTAATATTTCAATAATTGAATTCAATATAGAATATTGAATAAAAATTATTATATTTGGATTCAATTATTTATTACTTTTGTTATACATTTTAATATTATTGAGATTTCATTTCATGATTGACGGGAATACAATTAATTCTTTTTAGAATGAATTGGCATAATATAATTATATTGAAATTCAATAAATATTTTATATTGATTGTCATTTCAGTAATTGTGAAGTATTACATTTCAATACACTTCTGGTGTGGACCTATATACAATCCAAAAAGAATGGTATTTCATTCCAAAGTTTTCAACCGTGTACTAGGTCTTTCCAAATATTGAATTCATTTTTATTCTACGGATTCTTCGTATGAATACCTAGAAAGTGTTTTCAAGATTTTTTGAAATTCGACCCCTAAGGGCTGTAAAGTGGTTGCAGCCTCAGTTACAATGGTTCCGATCCGATCCGATCCGGAAAACGGAGAGTGTTGAGTTTCTCCATCCGACACACATTTAAAGGGAAATTCGGAAAGCCTAGTCACAATCATTCCGGTAATTAGCCGAGACACAAAACGGATAAATAAAGTTGACCAACTTTCAACTTCTATCCGTTCCGACGGCAAGAGGTGAATTATTCAATTTCACCACCTCCTTCGCCACACTAAAAATCACAATTACACCTCGATAATGTCACTTTGATGGATGTCGGAACGGAATCAGTGACTAGAAAATTTTCTGCTCCGAAGTTGCCGGATCGGATCGGATCCATTGTAACTGAGGCTTTCTGAGGCTTAAGAATTCCTTGGTAGGAATTAATTTCAATACTTTTGAATTACTATATGCGAAAGAGAGTGCATTTGAATACATTTTGTATTAAATTTTAACACACAATGAATGTAAGATTTAATGGTAATTCGGGATGGTTTAAATTTTATTGTTAAAGTACTAGTAATAAATATAAATAAAATTACAAACTAATATAGGATATATTAACACAATAACAACAACAACTTTTATTAAATATATTTAAAGTTTTCAATAAATATTACAATTTAACCTACAGTAGACTACAAAACCAGTAAATTCTTAGTTGTTCATTAAAAATTATTTCAAGATTTTCAACCGTGTATAATGATATTGAGCTGAAACTTGGTATTTAGATAGAGCTATAGTAGTGGCATGTTGGACAAATATACTTTATTTTTGGGGTAGTACGGTACGGGGGTGGGGGTGACTTTCCTAACTATAG
Source organism: Beris chalybata (assembly GCA_949128065.1). Lineage (NCBI taxonomy): Eukaryota > Metazoa > Arthropoda > Insecta > Diptera > Stratiomyidae > Beris > Beris chalybata. The sequence goes on from OX421898.1 coordinate 6,453,804, forward strand.
AACGGCTTATGCTAGAAAGTTGAAACTCGGTGTGTATACGTATATCTACATTAACTAGAAAAGTAATTTTGAATAAAAAAAAACTCGAATATCTATTGGCGTTCGGAAGGGGGGCAAAACAAAATTATCAGAGGAAATAGAATACATATATTTTCACGATTTTCGTCATATCTACTAAGTCTTCCCCAATATCGAACCCATTTTTATTCTACGGATTCTTCATATGAATATCTAGAATGTGTTTTCAAGATTTTTTTGAAATTCGACCTCTACTTTTTCATGAACTTTGCCATATCTCTCAGATCTGATCAGATTTTACTTCCACGGGCTTGTTTAATAATCACCAATTTGTAAGTGTTTTCCTTCTGCAACCCCTAGACCGCAAATAACCCAATTATGTAATGGAATATGACCCAATTATGTAATGCTTATGTTATTCTAACCGCTTCCCGAACTTTTTGTTAGGTTTTCAGTCACATAGTAACCTACACCGCATCTCAGAATTGAACGCTTTCCGAACTTCTGCCGGAAAAATAATAAAGATACGCCCAGGTTGTTGGCAGATTTTTTTGTTTTGTTAACACAACCTAAATAAAATTTGAAAAGTAGAATTTGTTGTTAGTAGCAGAAATGAAATTATTTTCTTTTAAGAAACCTGTTCCTATTTTTAGAAATATAATAATGAAATGAAATATAAAATAATGATGAAACATGTAATAAGATTGGCCGCTATTCACAGTCGTCATAAAGTTGGCTTTAAGTTAAAGCTGACGTTAGTGTCGTATTATTAATAAGACACTAAAGTCAGCTTTAAAGCGACTGAGAATAGTGGCCATTGTTTTTAATTAATAAGATTATTTTGCTCTAACAATCGTATTTTTCACCTACCGTGATGATAAAACATCAATGTTTGAGGAACATCGAGGTTATTTTTTCTCACACCAATCTCTTTTTTCTTCTTCTTCTTCTTTAATGTCTCACCTATGATTCTAAAAACATCGATGTTTTTCACCGATGTTTTATCGACATCGATGTCGTTTATTTCAAACATTGATGTTATAAAACATCGATGTTTTGAGGTCGCTAGTCTGGGTGGCTTAGTGGCTAGAGCACTTGGCTTTCGGTGCACCTGGTACGAATCTGCTTGTCGAAAAGTAATTTTCGAGAATGCGATTGGGTGCCGGACTACCAGTTCACTCAGCTGTAAGTGAAAGTGAGTACCGGAGTTAAAATCGGGGTAATAATCACGGACGAGCGTGTAGCTGACCACTTCACCTCCTAGTATTCCGTTGATCTCGCATTGAAGAAACTCTAGCATTACTTCAAGGGCTAGGCCCGATTTGGGCTGTTGCGCCATTGATTTTAAAACATTGTGTGTCTAGCACGGCTCTTCGTTTAGTTTGTGGTCTGGAAGAAAACAAACGAATTTGTTACATAAAAAGAGTACACCACTTTTTCGGAGAGACTACACCCATTTTATGTCCTTTCGGCGGCATACAGACAGATGTTTTTAAACAATTAAGCTGGAAACTTTTGTCCACTTTTTACTGCAGTTTTTTTTTTTAAATAGGGACCACTGAAATATAACAACAGAAAATTGAATTAATTATAAATTAAAACTTCTACGAATTTCTTTATATATTTATTATTTGTTGATTGCTTTTTTTTCATTTGTTTTTCATTTGATTTTCTTTTTTCTTCCTCTTATTTTTCTTTATTTTTACGTTTTTGTTTCATTTCATTTTTAAAGCCTTATAAATTACAAAACTAAACAGTATAAGTATGTATAGAATTTAAAAATATAATTATGCACAACTTTTTTTCTTCTTCTTCTTTAATCGTTTTTCTGTTTTCATTTCTTTTTATTTTCTGTTCATATTTATATAAATTAAAAAAAAAAAAATCGGTGAAATAAAATAATAATAAACGAAGTTATTTTTTTTTTTTTTTTAAAAAAAGAAACATAACCCGAATGATTACCGCTTCGTTACGTGTTTTTCTTTTCTTTTTTCTCGCAAATTCCGAATCGAAAGCCGGTTTTTTTGTTCAAGATTATTGAGTAATTATTTTCCATAGACAAAGAGAGACAAATAGAGAGAGATACGACTAAAAAATAACACATAAAAACAATATAATACAAAAAAAATGTAATGGGCGCGCAAATAATAATAACAATTCATAAACAAAATAAGAAAGTGGATTTAAAGGGTTGCGAAGAATATTTTGTTTAAACAGAGAGACACACAGAGATAGAAAGGAGGGGAAGAGTGCGATAGAAAATAGCCAAGGAGTGGGATGGTGGGATGACTGAGTTGAGAATTTTTATCTTTTGTCCAGTTTTTTTTATATAAATAATATCAAATTATTATTAATAAAAACGTAATCATGTTTGAGAGCTCATCACAGCAATACTTCTATTTTTTTTAATATTATTTTATTTACTTATAATGTTAATTATCGTTTATTTTAATTTTTTTTACTTTTTTTTACTCTTTAAGACTCACTTTTATCGTTAGATTTAATATATTTAATTTTTTTTTTCTTTAAATTTATTATTATTAATTTTATTTGTTATTTTTTCAGTTGACTTCAATTTTTTTTTTTTTTTTGTTTCATAAATATGTTTATTAAATATAAGAGTGTGTTCAGCATAAAATGGTGTATGTGTGTGTATTGACATAGCTTTACGTATTTTGTTTAAGTGTTTGTGTATGTGTATTTTTTTTATAATTATTATTTTTATTTGTTCAATATGGTTGATATAGGTTTTAATGATTTATTCACTAATTATTTATTATAATAACATATTGATTTTGTGTGTTGATTTACTATTTAAACTCTACATTTATTGTTTGTTTTTGTTTTTGTTTGTTTGGTTACGTTAAAAAACGGAAAATTTAAGCCACATCTTAATTATTAAATTGTTGTTTTTTTTTTTCAAAAAAACAAAACAATATGGAAAAGAAAAATTCCTGCCTATCTGCGTTGATGTTTTTTGCTTGTTTCCAAATATTTTTAAAAGCAAAGTTTTTATAAATAAAAGGCGCTGGGAGGAGGGGGGGGGGAAGATGAAAAATTCGCGGGATTACGATAAACCGAAACTGAAGACTAGAAATACACTGATGAGAAACCTATTTTGGGAATTTATACAAGAAAAAAGGTCGTGAGGGGAGATGGATTTATGTTTCTATGTTTTTCTTTTCATTATTTTTTGTTTTTGCTTTAAGTTTACTGCAAAATTTTTGAAACATATTTCTAAAATAAATAATTACGTAAATATTGCACGTTTAATATAATTTAATTTAATTTAATTTTTTTTTTTTTTGGTTATATAATTTATAAGTTTTGTTGGAGAATTTTGAGAATTGTTTTTGTTTTCGCCTTTGTTTGTTTTTGTTTGCTTTTATCGTTTTTTGTTCTGTAAAATGGGGCCTAGTGGTCTAAATGATGATTAAGTTCGTGTTTTTTAGAACGCGTTTTGTTTTATTTCGTAACAGACACGTGTTGTGAACGTCAATGCCAGTAGTGATTAAAAAAAAAAAAAAAACAAAATAAAATAAAAAAATGATGAAAATAATGAAAATAATGATTAAAATAAAAAAAATAATAAAAATTATTAATAGTTTATTAAAACAAAAAAAACAAATTAGGACTAACTTCGGGTTCGTGAAATCGTTGGTTTGTAGAAGACATATCATTGATTATAATTTTTTTTTTTTTTTTGATTTGTTGTTTGTTATTTTTGTAAGTTTTGCTCATGTGTTTTTTTCCATTTCTACCTTTTTTTTTTGTTGTTTTTATTTTTGCTGTTTTTGATTATGAGAAAAACTAACGGCTAGTAAATATTTTTATAGCTTGAATTATTTATTTTATAATGTAGGTACCGCTAATTTAATCGATTGGTTGTTTTATATATAACTTTTTTTTTTTTTTTGTTATTTTTGACGTGCTTGTTGTGTTTACCGCATTTTTGTTGACACCTTTATTTTTCAATATTTCTCCTTGAGTTTTTCTCTTTTTTCTTTTGTTTTAAATTTAGTACTTAAAACGATTACTTATTATTTTTTGATGTTTTGATGTTCGATTCCGCTGATTCAATTTCTAATCTAAATTATATCTATACCGGCGTAGACGTGCACTATTTTCGGTTTTTGGCGCACCAGGTGGCGGTGTAATATCGTTACGTAGCGGCTTATCACCACAGTCTGTAGCGCCATTTAGTCCATCACCACCACCGCCTCCATTATTAAATGACGAGGACGATAGCGAGGCGTCGTTACTTTGATATTGTTGCTGTTGATTTATTGTTGCAATCGCCATATTATTACTATTGTTAATATCACTTGGAATTTGTTGTTGTTCGAGTTGCCTTTGTTGTTGTTCGCCGCAATGGGATATAAGTGGCGCAGACGGTTTCTGTTGTTTATCTTCGCCGCTATTATCGGACGAGTTGTCTTCGAATGTACCTAGCATGTGGGTAGGTATACCGCGACTTCTAGATAAACGATAAACACAACAAGAAAGAAAGAAAAAAAAAGAGTTCTTTTTGTTGACAAGAAATTCGTCTAAGAGAGGAATAATAGCACACATACACACACACACACACACGAAGCACATTGTTATCAATGTACGAAAAGAAACAAAAAAAAATAACAATAATTCGAATTGATAACAACTTTTGGCTAATGTACAAAAAAAAAAACCAACATCCAACTATTGCGTATTATGCGACAAAAACAAACAAAAACTAAAAAAAAAAGATACATTCCATAACGCTCACAGTAAGCTTGTACAGTTCGCGAACGAACTAGTTCAGAAGAGCGTTCCCCGTAAGTGAAATGAACGAACTAGTTCGCAGTGAGTCCCGCTCCGTTTGTAGGGGAACTAATAGAAAGAATTAGTGCGTTCGCGAGGGTAGTGAGGACCTCC